>JAGSMR010000044.1:8695000-9295000 GCA_029286605.1 Sericinus montela
CACCGCTTTCCTTATCATCAATAGCCAAGTTTAAGTTGCAATTGTAAAGAAACACTGGTATTACCTTTTGTCGTTTGCTTTTGTTTTGATTTGTTGAGGCGGGATTGTCGCTAGTGTGATTTACAGCTATCCATGTGCCCGGCGGCGGAGCCTAAATCTAGATTCTACTGTTACTGGCCGCGTGCTGGACTAGAGCAAGAAATAAGCAAATACTTTTTTAATCTGATTTTATTTTGGTGATGGACTCAGGGTCCGTTACTTTTGGGTTCAGGTATGTCTACTACCATATATGCTATACTATATGCATACGTATATTTAATGATTAACTTCTTTTACTTTACGACCTCCTCTGCTCTAATGAGGATTTGTCAGAATCGCTAACTTAGTACGTAGATTAGCGATTACAGTTTCAACCGGATTCCTCAATTTTAATCTGGTATTGTTTATGACGATGAACCCACCATCAGCAACCATTATAGAAGTATTGCCGTACTCATTTGTCACATTTCATTTTCCCTCAGCCTCCTCTTACGACGCTAACGGAAAGTTGTGGTAGGTTTCGTAAATTGTTACTTCAACAACACACGACACAAGTTATGTTCAAGAATATCTTTAAAAAGTACTAGGTATTTATATTTTTTTCAATTAAATGACATTATTAGTGAAATAAATGTTTCTCATTCTCAAAGTTGATCTACAGTGAAGACTAGTGAGGCAAACAACGGAAAAATTCATATAGAGATAAGAGAGAAGGAATGAAAATAAAATCTTATATAAAGTAAGAGCAATTCTTGTCATTCTAGCTCGCGTACTGAGTAAACTTAAGTGACCTCTTAGGTCTCCTCGCTTGAAGTGTTGTCTCAGTAAACGTAAGCATTTTATTTCTTTTTAAACTAATTGCTATAGCAGAAACAATGCTCCATAAATGGAAATAAATTTCGAATATGGATTTAATCACAAACAAAAGAAACTTGGAAATATAGTATACAATAAAGGCCTTAAGTTTGAGTATTTTTACTTATTTAGCAATCTGTCAAAGGCTGCTGTAATAAAAAAATAAAAAAAAGTAGATCCTCCCGTAAGGAGCATATGTCACAGGCCGTTTAGCGATCGAATGACCTTAGACAAAGATACGATACGATCAACAGTTTTTAATGTACTTTGATACACAGTTTATAACAGGATACATAGAAGATATTTTACTCGTATATTCTGAAAAATATACGGCTGATTAACTGTTGAACCGCGAACAAAGTCACGATGCGCAGCTAGTAATGAAGTATTCTGACACGTATAATGTCTCCATATAATATCTTTTCTTTCGAACAACTCTACAGAAATCTCTTATAATAATAAAGAAACAGTTTTGTAAGACTGCTAACGGGACTTAAAAAATGTTTGAAAAAGGCTGTTAGAAAAGTTGAGAAACCACGAGGGAATAAAAGTCTTCCATCTCAAATGGGTTTTAATATTTAAATCTAAGATTTAAAAAAAAATCTTCACGCAATTCCCAATACAGGGGTAGACAGAGGTCGAGTCTAGACAATTAAGTCCCTTCGACCCACCTTCCACCTTTTAAATTGAAGCTGTATGAATTTCCGTCAGGTATACTAAGTTTCTCCAGTTTGTTATATCTAACAAACGGTACATGGCTCGAGTCGAGACTAACGACCTGTTCGTGTAACAAACATACTTTTGTATCGTAATTTTGAAGCGTAGTTCTCAGTTGAGCAGATTTAACGGTTTTATACTTTAACTTTGTGTAATCTACAGATATAAATATTATGTACAAAACGATAAAATTGTGATATTTTATGAGGGTTCGTATGTTTTCTGTGTGGATGATGGTATTTTGTTCTATATATCTTTTTAATCTTCATGTATTTCCGATACTGGGATAGGCAGAGGTCTAGACAATGAAGTCCTTGTCACTCAGTTTTCACCGAAGCTTATTTGGAATAACAAACAACAAAGTACACATTTACTCTGATGATCTCATTGATGAGTGGCGGACACTCCGGTTATCAAGCTGATGTCGGCACTGAGATCACGAGTTCAATTCCCAGACAACATAATGTCAAAACAACTATCTCTACAATTTCACGGGTTTGGGTGTTTAAGGTATCTTTGTTGTTTCTTATTCTAACACGAGTGCTTTAGCTTCTTACTTTGGGATAATAACAATGTATGATAATCTGTCTATGTATTTTTTGACGACCTCCAACACCATTGACACTGTCGCTATCTCAGAGGTTTCGGGTTCGATTCTCGGTTGAGTCAATGTAGAAAACACTTTTTCTACGTTTTCTCGGGTCCGGGTGTTTGTAGTAGCTTCTTTGTTTCTGATTCCATTCTACAACTGCTTAAGCGTTTACTTTGGGATCAGATCAATGTATGCGATGTTGTACTTATCTATCTATCTACATATCTATCTGTTTATCTTTCTCTCTATTTATGAATTTATTTATACATTTACATATACATATATACCGTGACGCGCATACATTCATTAAATTATTAAAATTTCGTTAGACATTGTTCATTAATTTAAAACGGCTAAACTCACAATCGATGAAAATACCGACTAATTTAGTACAAGAACATTCCTATATCGATTGTTTCGGCTTGAGTTTATCTGTTTTTAATTATTTAACAAACATTCATACTCATCACAAAAATATTTACTAGCGGGACTCGAACCCGCAACCCTTACCTTCGAAGGCCCCATCAACGAGGCGATTGGGCCATCAGTATTTAGTTATAAATATAAGTAAATATCTTCACACAATTCCCAATACAGGGGTAGACAGAGGTCTAGTCTAGACAGTTAAGTCCCTTCGACCCACCTTTCAACGGAGATATTTTCGGGACAACGTGACAGGTGGTAAGCCCGTCGCTGTCTTTATGTCCAAGCCAACGATATAATTCATACATAAGTTTTTGAAAAACCCATTGGTACGAGCCTGTCATCTAGGACTTTTTGTAGTGTAGTATAGTATTTAGTTGATATAATTATATATAATTTAAAGTCTTGTATACAAGACCGAATAAATTACGGTAATATTATAATGTTTCATCTCGAGTAACAACGAAGAGAGTACTTGGAATATTTAGCGTGGTATTTAAATGTAGTATGTAACAAAATATATGTTTCTTAGTAGTATTTTAAACTCTTGGAATAGTTATACACTCCTTTGATCTATTTCTTACCTTTACAGGAAACGAAACTACGTTCACAGATACCAAATTCCTTTCAATCAAATTTGCAAAAGTCACATATCTCCGACGTTTTCGTACAGTCATCTCCATTACCGGTGTATTTGCATAGGTAGTATGGGTGACGTCTTTTAGAGATGAAAGTACGAGTAGTCGACATCAAAAGAAGTTTCATAGCTTTTTATGCGATGTTCTACATAGTAGTGGTCGAGATTTTATATAGAACACGTTCTGATTGGTTGAACTCATTTTAAAATGTATTCAAAGTATGTATCATATACTATCTCTCAATGAAGTCCTTTCAATTCGATGTTAACGCACTCGTGCGTAGCCCCCTCCTCCTCCCGTACCCCCTCTCATTTGTCGAAAGTCAATTTCATCTCAGTTTTCAGTTTCAGAATCACGACATTCATATTCTTCTTTTTCTCGTTATCTTTGTAACGAATCTGTAAGAGATCTGATCACGATACTAAACGGCTCTGGTTTCCTACTGAAGACGGAAGCGTATAAAACTCTCTGCACCGTTTAAACCAAAAAATAAAAGTATTTTGTTTAATGTATGTTTATCTTCACACATTATCCCAATACTGAGATAGACAAAGTAAGGCAAAAGACTGAAAAAATATTTTCGATCGACCAGACCGACCAGATCGATCTTCAGACATTTCCCAATCGACCAGAGTTCGATCTTCAAGTGGCCGTACCAATGGGTATTTCTAAAAACCTATGTACAAATTATATCGTTGTATCGTATTTTCAAAATTATATCGTATTTTTACATAGATAAATATCATATACTTAAACTCGCATACAAACATTCCTATTCATAACAAACATGTTTGCTCCTAGCACGATTCGAATCCTTTAGCTTGCAATACAAGGTCGAAAACAACTATGCCCACATGACCTTTAGCTCTTACGTACGATATTATTTCATACTTTGAAACCGGTTTATAATCCTTTTTAAATTCGCTTTCAGGTAATGTAATGACGAAGGCAATCTATCATTTACTATAACGTCAAAAATCCATTACGTGGTGCCGCAAAACTACGAGTGCCGAGTCATTGCCTAAGCACAAACATCTGTCTTACGAAAAAATTCGTTAATAAAATACTAATTTCATTTGAGTCCGACGAAGTGCAACCGCAATTATGTTCCATATCTTGAAGAGCTTATCTTGTATATATTTGTATTTTGGAAACTTCTCTACCGTTTTGAACAATATTATGAGTTTATTTGTTTACATACTACTAACTACAACCCATGGCTTCACTCGCGTCTGTGTTTAAATAATCCAAAAACCGTCGATATTTACTAAATTTATTTATGCCCCAATTTTTAAAACTTATACATAATTGAATACTAAGTGTCAAAGGGATCTCCAGAATTACCTAAATTTTGTAACAAACTACAAAATAAGAGTCATCGTTGTAAATTTTCGTGCTTTTTTTGTTTACTTAGTAAAAACATTGAAGTGTGATCCATTGGTTGAGGAAGCAGATTAAAGAGAAACTAATCCATAATAAAGCTGAGTGCTTCCTTGAAACGAACGAAAAGTAATAGTGCCAAACTTTTCTTTTCCTCGCGAAGCGAAGCTACTGTAGCCAATGAATTGCCACTAAACGAAGATAACAACATATTTTTTAAATTTGCTTATAATTTGAAATCTGAATCTATAAAACCGTCAATATCTGTAACTTCAGCATCGTCTTCATCGCAAAGATGAAGTTTATTTTGTCATCAATAACAGTCTATAGATATATACAATGTTTTATTCCTTTAAAAAAAACAATGAAATTAATATTTGATTATCAAAATTCAATTTATTAAAACGTTATAAAACATTGTAATGTTTTATTGTTACCATGTGGTAACGGCTTAAGAATATTGCTATCATTTTTATTCCCATGGGTTTCGTAGGAGGCTTCTAAGGGAGACAGCCTTGAATATCGTTATGGTAAACGATAGATGGCGAGGTAACCATTTCTAAAAATATCAGACTAAAATAAGCAGACCGAAGACGGGCAGTAGCGTCTGAGGTGCGAGTGGTTTGGTACTGCGATCGCCAATACGCTTGCCAGGCGTGGCGATTGTGGCAAGTCCTCCCTATGGGAGAGGCCTATGTCCTGCAGTGGACTTTAACAGTCCGTTATGTATGTATAGATGTATTGTTACGTATATAAATTTTGTAATGTTATGATTTTAACCAAATATGTACATTAAAAAATAAATTTTCCGATTACGCCTAGGAGTGGAAAATGTCTGAAGATCAACTTTATGTTGAGTAACCGCTTTTTCTTTCAACTATAAGTGTATTTTAAGTGAATCATATAAATCAGTAGTAAAAATAATATAAGCATGTTACTACTACTAAATAACTATTTATAAGCGGTATAGTTTAACAAGACGGATCAAAATTTATTATATAGAATAAATTCTAGAAAAATAATTGCTCGTCGAGTTTTGATTGTGTCGGTGTTAAGGGTATATTTTCATAGATCGTTTGCTGCCAGGAATAGCACTAACGACCTGAAATATTTTCCTTGAGTAGCAATTTTAATGATGCACGCATTTATAATATATTTTCTATCAATAAATTCAATACTTTTTGTCAATGATAGCCTGTATTGAAGGTAAAAGATAAAAAAATATCAAAGATTCAGTATAAAGTAAGAGTTAATTCTCCATTTAACCTGGGGTTGACTGGCAGATAGTGCCATAAGAGTTGTACTTCAATCATTGTTACTCTAATATATTAATAACTTCTAGTTTAAATTTGAAACTTCTTATTATGGATCTTTCTTTTCAGTTCCAGAAACAGGTAGGTTTGAAATAAAACTTTTATTTACTACTTTTTTAACATGTACTTTGAAGAAAGTAGAAAGTTAGCTATCCTTGATATTTTTAGAATAAAGAAATCTTTATTTTCACTTCAAACAAAAAAATACAATATTTTAGACTACAATTAATAGTATTTTAGACTACTCGACAATATTTTAGAGAGATTTATCTGTAAGAATTATCTGGAACTTTCCACATAAAAAGATGTTCGAAATTCGGCCCTGCATTCAAGAATTAATCCCTAGACAATTAAGTTTAAAGGTCTTTTTGACTTAATTTTCTAGGAATTGTCTAGACCTGAATTGTGAATAGCCTGAAGATAAGGCATTCATCAAAGTAAACAACAATTCTTCACGCCTTCCCTTTTCTTTTATGCCCGAGCCAACGATGTTATTCGTACATAAGTTTTTGAAAATCCCATTGGTACGAGCCAGCTACCTGGGAATCGAACGCGGGTCTCTTGACTTGAATTCCGATCACCCAACCACTCGGCTATCGTGAATCTTCAAGAATGAAAAACTGTACAAAAGGGTACTTACGATATAAATGAATATAGAAACTAACGATAATAGCTATTCATGGAAATAGTGCAATTAATCTTTGTTTATTTCTTTATGTTTACGCACAATCCCTGACGGGGTAGCCCGAGAGAACACATCGCCAAGTGTCACGATCCTAACATACCTGTTTCGCTTCTTTCAGATTCATTATCTTCTTCATGCATGTACGTCGAATTTATCTAATTAACTTAAATACAAATTAATGTATTAAAACGAAATGATTGAATGAGATACCTACATCCTTTGCATTTTTTAGTCTTTTCATAATTATTACTTTTAATCTTTCAATTTTTTAATCTATAATATGTTTTAGGGGGTTATGCGTGCGTGAATGCAGGCGAGCGTGAATGTGAGTGTTTAATAAATAATTAAATAAACTTTAACAAGTACCGAAAAAAGATACGATTCGATCAACAGATTTTAATGTAATTTGATACACAGTTTACAACCGGATACATAGAAGATACTTTATATTCTGAAAAATATACGGCTACTGGTTTACTGTTGAACCGCGAACAGTCACGATGCGCAGCTAGTAATGAGGAATTCTGACACGTATAATATGATATTTTTTCTTTTGTACAACTCTCCAGGAACCTCTTATAATAATAAAGAAACAGTTTTGTAACGCTGCTGACGGGACTTATAAAATGTTTTATAAAGGCTGTTAGAAAAGTTGAGAAACCACGAGAGAATAAAAGTCTTCCATCTCTAATAGGTTTTAATATTTAAAAAAATAATATATAAAAAAATATCTTCACGCAATTCCCAATACAGGGGTAGACAGAGGTCAAGTCTAGACAATTAAGTCCCTTTGACCCATATTCCACCGAAGATATTTTCGGGACAACGTGACAGGTGGTGAGCCCGTCGTCTTTATGTCCAAGCCAACGATCAAATTCGTACATAAGTTTTTGAAAAACTCATTGGTACTGCCACCTGGGGATCGAATTCGGGTCTCTCGTCTCGGAATTCCGACCACCCAACAACTCGGCTATCGTGACTAATCGTAATATTTAAACCTTAGAATTAAACTAAGTAGATAAAAAAAAGTTGTTTAAAAAAATTGAACTCACGATAGCCAAGTGGTTGGTTGATCGGAATTACGAGTCAAGAAACCCGAGTTCGATCCCCAGGTGGCAGGCACGTACCAATGGGGTTTTCAAAAACTTATGTACGAATTACATTGTTGGCTTGGTCATGAAAATGGCGACGGGCTCACCACTTGTCACGCTGTCCCAAAAAATATATACCAAAAATATCTTCGGTGGAAGGTGGGTCAAAGGGACTTAATTGTCTAGACTAGACCTCTGTCTACCCCTGTATTGGGAATTGCGTGAAGATATTTATTTATTTTATTTATAAAAAAACTGAAGCTGTATGAATTTCCGTCAGGTATACTAAGTTTCTCCAGTTTGTTATCTCTAACAAACGGTACATGGCTCGAGTCGAGACTAACGACCTGTTCGTGTAACAAACATAGTTTTGTATCGTAATTTTGAAACGTAGTTCCCAGTTGAGCAGATTTAACGGTTTTATACTTTAACTATGTGTAATCTACAGTTATAGATATTATGTACAAAACGATAAAATTGTGATATTTTATGAGGGTTCGTATGTTTCTGATTCCATTCTACAACTGCTTAAGCGCTTACTTTGGGATCAGATCAATGTATGCGATGTTGTTCTTATCTATCTATCTTCATATCTATCTGTCTATCTTTCTCTCTATTTATGAATTTATTTATACATTTATATATACATATACACCGTGACGCACATACATTCATTAAATTATTAAAAATTTCGTTAGACATTGTTCATTAATTAAAAACGGCTAAACTCACATCTAAACAATCGATGAAAATACCGACTAATTTAGTACAAGAACATTCCTATATCGATTGTTTCGGCTTGAGTTTAACCGTTTTAATTATTTAACAAACATTCATACTCATCTCAAAAATATTTACTAGCGGGACTCGAACAACCCTTACCTTCGAAGGCCCCATCAACGAGGCTATTAGGCCATCAGTATTTAGTTATAAATATAAGTAAATATCTTCACACAATTCCCAATACAGGGGTTGACAGAGGTCTAGTCTAGACAGTTAAGTCCCTTCGACCCACCTTCCAACGGAGATATTTTCGGGACAACGTGACAGGTGGTAAGCCCGTCGCCGTCTTTATGTCCAAGCCAACGATATAATTCGTACATAAGTTTTTGAAAAACCCATTGGTACGAGCCTGTCATCTAGGACTTTTTGTAGTATAGTATAGTATTTAGTTGATATAATTATATACAAGACCGAATAAATTACGGTAATATTATTATGTTTCATCTCAAGTAACAACGAAGAGAGTACTTGGAATATTTAGCATGGTATTTAAATGTAGTATGTAACAAAATATTTGTTTCTTAGTAGTATTTTAAACTGTTGGAATAGTTATACACTCCTTTGATCTATTTCTTACCTTTACAGGAAACGAAACTACGTTCACAGATACCAAATTTCTTTGAATCAAATTTGCAAAAGTCACATATCTCCGACGTTTTCGTACAGTCATCTCCATTACCGGTGTATTTGCATAGGTAGTATGGGTGACGTCTTTTCGAGATGAAAGTACGAGTAGTCGACATCAAAAGAAGTTTCATAGCTTTTTATGCGATGTTCTACATAGTAGTGGTCGAGATTTTATAAAGAACACGTTTTGATTGGTTGAACTCATTTTAAAATGTATTTAAAGTATGTATCATATACTATCTCTCAATGTAGCCCTTTAATTTCGATGGTAACGAACTCGTGCGTAGCCCCTCCTCCTCCCGTACCCCCTCCCGTTTGTCGAAAGTCAATTTCATCTAAGTTTTTATTTTTAGGGGTTAGAGAGAGAATCACGACATTGATATTCTCCTTTTTCTTAGTATCTTTGTAACGAATCTGTAAGAGATCTGATCACGATACTAAACGGCTCTGGTTTCCTACTTAAGACGGAAGCGTATAAAACTCTCTGCACCGTTTAAACCAAAAAATAAAAGTATTTTGTGTAATGTATGTTTATCTTCACACATTTTTCCAATACTGAGATAGACAAAGTTAGGCAAAAGACTGAAAAAATATTTTTTTTATATATTAACAATGAAAAAGTTAATAGAAAATTTAATTGTTCAATTTTCAACGGAATTGACGGCGATTGAAAACATCGCCTTCGTTATAACACATAAATAATCTGTAAAAATAATCCGTTTTTTATATCTCATCAATATTTGTGAAGTAGCTCAACTGTAAGTTTGATGATTGCATATTAATTTTAAGTGTATTTTGAAGGTAGTTGTACATTTTTATCTGTAATGATCAAACATATTTAAATCAGTATAATGATTGTGTAGTTGTGTTTATATATTTACATATTTTCACAATGCTTATGACAGGTGGCGAGCCTATCCCCGTAGTATCCAAACCTGCTGTACTATATACACTATATATTCTCTTACAATTATGTATTTTACACTTACGATTATAAGAAAGTCACGATAGCCGAGTGGTTGGGTGGTCGGATTTTCGAGTAAAGAGACCAGAGTTCGATCCTCAAGTGGTCCTATGTACAAATTATATCGTTGTATCGTATTTTCAAAATTATATCGTATTTTCACATAGATAAATATCATATACACAAACTCGCATACAAACATTCCTATTCATAACAAACATGTTTGCTCCTAGCACGATTCGAATCCTTTAGCTTGCAATACAAGGTCGAAAACAACTATGCTATGTGGTTGCCCATTTACCCACATGACCTTTAGCTCTTACGTACGATATTATTTCATACTTTGAAACCGGTTTATAATCCTTTTTAAATTCGCTTTCAGGTAATGTAATGACGGAGGCAATCTATCATTTACTATAACGTCAAAAATCCATTACGTGGTGCCGCAAAGACTACGAGTGCCGAGTCATTGCCTAAGCACAAACATCTGGCTTACACAAAATTCGTTAATAAAATATTAATTTCATTTGAGTCCGGCGAAGTTTGAACAATATCATGAGTTTATTTTTTTATATACTACTAACTACAACCCATGGCTTCACTCGCGTCTGTGTTTAAATAATCCAATATCCGTCGATATTTACTAAATTTAATTATGCCCCAATTTTTTAAACTTATACATAATTGAATGCTGACTGTCAAAGGGATCTCCAGAATTACCTAAATTTTGTTACAAATTGCAAAATAAGAGTCATCATTCTAAATTTTCGTGCTTTTTTTGTTTACTTAGTAAAAACATTGAAGTGTGATCCATTGGTGGAGGAAGCAGATTAAAGAGAAACTAATCCATAATATAGCTGAGTGCTTCCTTGAAACAAACGAAAAGTAATAGAATTTGAATTTTTTCTCATCCCTGAGAAAAGAAAACGAACACATCCGCAGCAGAACCGTAGAAATGAGTACATTGAAGTGGCAGTGGGCCGGCCACATAGCTCGTAGAACTTAAAAGTTCATATATATTTGTATTTTGGAAACTTCTCTACCGTTTTGAACAATATTATGAGTTTATTTTTTTATATACTACTAACTACAGCCCATGGCTTCACTCGCGTCTGTGTTTAAATAATCCAATAACCGTAGATATTTACTTAATTTATTTTTTAAAACTTATACATAATTTAATGCTAAGTGTCAAAGGGATCTCCAGAATTACCTAAATTTTGTAACAAATTACAAAATAACAGTCATCATTCTAAATTTTCGTGCTTTTTTTGTTTACTTAGTAAAAACATTGAAGTGTGATCCATTGGTGGAGGAAGCAGATTAAAGAGAAACTAATCCATAATATAGCTGAGTGCTTCCTTGAAACAAACGAAAAGTAATAGAATTTGAATTTTTTCTCCTCCCTGAAAAAAGAAAACGAACACATCCGCAGCAGAATCAGGATAACCGACATAGTCGTAGAAATTAGCACATTGAAGTGGCAGTGGGCCGGCCACATAGCTCGTAGAACTTAAAAGTTCTTTTAGGTACCCGAGTACTCTTGACCCTCTTCTTTTCGAGCAATATGCTCACATGGTCTTTGAAAATTACTCCCACATCATCATTATCATTGTAAATTTTCGTGCTTTTTTTGTTTACTTGGTAAAAACATTGAAGTGTGATCCATTGGAGGAAGCAGATTAAAGAGAAACTAAAACATAATATAGCTGAGTCCTTCCTTGAAACGAACGAAAAGTAATAGTGCCAAACTTTTCTTTTCCTCGCGAAGCGATGCTACTGTAGCCAATGAATTGCCACTAAACGAAGATAACAACATATTTTTTAAATTTGCTTTTAATTTGAAATCTGAATCTATAAAACCGACAATTTCTGTAACTCCAGCATCGTCTTCACCGCAAAGATGAAGTCTATTTTGTCATCAATAACAGTCTATAGTTATATACAATGTTTTATTCCTTTAAAAAAAAAACAATGAAATTAATATTTGATTATCAAAATTCAATTTATTAAAACGTTATAAAACATTGTAATGTTTTATTGTTACCATGTGGTAACGGCTTAAGAATATTACTATCATCTTTATTCCCATGGGTTTCGTAGGAGGCTTCTAAGGGAGACAGCCTTGAATATTTTTATGGTAAACGATAGATGGCTAGGTAACCATTTCTAAAAATATCAGACCAAAATAAGCAGACCGAAGACGGGCAGTAGCGTCTGAGGTGCGAGTGGTTTGGTACTGCGATCGCCAATACGCTTGCCAGGCGTGGCGATTGTGGCAAGTCCTCCCTATGGGAGAGGTCTATGTCCTGCAGTGGACTTTAACAGGCCGTTATGTATGTATGTATTTATGGATGTATTTTTACGTATAATAATTTTGTAATGTTATGATTTTAACCAAATATGTACATTAAAAAATAAATTTTCCGATTACGCCTACGAGTGGGAAATGTCTGAAGATCAACTTTATGTTGAGTAACCGCTTTTTCTTTCAACTATGAGTGTATTTTAAGTGAATCATTTAAATCAGTAGTAAAAATAATATAAGCATATTACTACTACTAAATAACTATTTATAAGCGGTATAGTTTAACAAGACGGATCAAAATTTATTATGTAGAATAAATTCTAGAAAAATAATTGCTCGCCGAGTTTTGATTGTGTCGGTGTTAAGGGTATATTTTCATAGATCGTTTGCTGCCAGGAATAGCACTAACGACCTGAAATATTTTCCTTGAGTAGCAATTTTAATGATGTACGCATTTATAATATATTTTCTATCAATAAATTCAATACTTTTTGTCAAGGATAGCCAGTATTGAAGGTATAAAAATATCAAAGTTATTTACTACTTTTTTAACATGTACTTTGAAGAAAGTAGAAAGTTAGCTATCCTTGATATTTTTTATTCGTAATCCTTATATTAGAATAAAGAAATCTTTATTTTCTCACACTCTTCAATCGTTTCACGTCAAATAAAAAAATACAATATTTTAGACTACAATTAATAGTATTTTAGACTACTCGACAATATTTTAGAGAGATTTATATATGTAAGAATTATCTGGAACTTTCCACATAAAAAGATGTTTGAAATTCGGCCCTGTATTCAGGAATTAATCCCTAGACAATTAAGTTGAAAAGTTTTTTTGACTTAATTTTCTAGGAATTGTCTAGACCTGAATTGTGAATAGCCTGAAGATAAGGCATTCATCAAAGTAAAAAACAATTCTTCACGCCTTCCCTTTTCTTTTATGCCCGAGCCAACGATGTTATTCGTACATAAGTTTTTGAAAATCCCATTGGTACGAGCCAGCTACCTGGGAATCGAACGCGGGTCTCTTGACTTGAATTCCGATCACCCAACCACTCGGCTATCGTGAATCTTCAAGAATGAAAAAACTGTACAAAAGGGTACTTACGATATAAATGAATATAGAAACTAACGATAATAGCTATTCATGGAAATAGTGCAATTAATCTTTGTTTATTTCTTTATGTTTACGCACAATCCCTGACGGGGTAGCCCGAGAGAACACATCGCCAAGTGTCACGATCCTAACATACCTGTTTCGCTTCTTTCAGATTCATTATCTTCTTCATGCATGTACGTCGAATTTATCTAATTAACTTAAATACAAATTAATGTATTAAAACGAAATGATTGAATGAGATACCTACATCCTTTGCATTTTTTAGTCTTTTCATAATTATTACTTTTAATCTTTTAATTTTTTAATCTATAATATGTTTTAGGGGGTTATGCGTGCGTGAATGCAGGCGAGCGTGAATGTGAGTGTTTAATAAATAATTAAATAAACTTTAACAAGTACCGAAAAAAGATACGATTCGATCAACAGATTTTAATGTAATTTGATACACAGTTTACAACCGGATACATAGAAGATACTTTATATTCTGAAAAATATACGGCTACTGGTTTACTGTTGAACCGCGAACAGTCACGATGCGCAGCTAGTAATGAGGAATTCTGACACGTATAATATGATATTTTTTCTTTTGTACAACTCTCCAGAAAACTCTTATAATAATAAAGAAACAGTTTTGTAACGCTGCTGACGGGACTTATAAAATGTTTTAAAAGGCTGTTAGAAAAGTTGAGAAACCACGAGAGAATAAAGTCTTCCATCTCTAATAGGTTTTAATATTTAAAAATAATACATAAAAAATATCTTCACGCAATTCCCAATACAGGGGTAGACAGAGGTCTAGTCAAGACAGTTAAGTCCCTTCGACCCACCTTCCAACGGAGATATTTTCAGGACAACGTGACAGGTGGTGAGCCCGTCGTCTTTATGTCAAGCCAACGATGAAATTCGTACATAAGTTTTGAAAAACTATATATATTTTTGAAAAACTATATATATTTTTGAAAAACTATATATATTTTTGAAAAACTATATATATTTTTGAAAAACTATATATATTTTTGAAAAACTATATATATTTTTGAAAAACTATATATATTTTTGAAAAACTATATATATTTTTGAAAAACTATATATATTTTTGAAAAACTATATATATTTTTGAAAAACTATATATATTTTTGAAAAACTATATATATTTTTGAAAAACTATATATATTTTTGAAAAACTATATATATTTTTGAAAAACTATATATATTTTTGAAAAACTATATATATTTTTGAAAAACTATATATATTTTTGAAAAACTATATATATTTTTGAAAAACTATATATATTTTTGAAAAACTATATATATTTTTGAAAAACTATATATATTTTTGAAAAACTATATATATTTTTGAAAAACTATATATATTTTTGAAAAACTATATATATTTTTGAAAAACTATATATATTTTTGAAAAACTATATATATTTTTGAAAAACTATATATATTTTTGAAAAACTATATATATTTTTGAAAAACTATATATATTTTTGAAAAACTATATATATTTTTGAAAAACTATATATATTTTTGAAAAACTATATATATTTTTGAAAAACTATATATATTTTTGAAAAACTATATATATTTTTGAAAAACTATATATATTTTTGAAAAACTATATATATTTTTGAAAAACTATATATATTTTTGAAAAACTATATATATTTTTGAAAAACTATATATATTTTTGAAAAACTATATATATTTTTGAAAAACTATATATATTTTTGAAAAACTATATATATTTTTGAAAAACTATATATATTTTTGAAAAACTATATATATTTTTGAAAAACTATATATATTTTTGAAAAACTATATATATTTTTGAAAAACTATATATATTTTTGAAAAACTATATATATTTTTGAAAAACTATATATATTTTTGAAAAACTATATATATTTTTGAAAAACTATATATATTTTTGAAAAACTATATATATTTTTGAAAAACTATATATATTTTTGAAAAACTATATATATTTTTGAAAAACTATATATATTTTTGAAAAACTATATATATTTTTGAAAAACTATATATATTTTTGAAAAACTATATATATTTTTGAAAAACTATATATATTTTTGACTACAATTAATAGTATTTTAGACTACAATTAATAGTATTTTAGACTACAATTAATAGTATTTTAGACTACAATTAATAGTATTTTAGACTACAATTAATAGTATTTTAGACTACAATTAATAGTATTTTAGACTACAATTAATAGTATTTTAGACTACAATTAATAGTATTTTAGACTACAATTAATAGTATTTTAGACTACAATTAATAGTATTTTAGACTACAATTAATAGTATTTTAGACTACAATTAATAGTATTTTAGACTACAATTAATAGTATTTTAGACTACAATTAATAGTATTTTAGACTACAATTAATAGTATTTTAGACTACAATTAATAGTATTTTAGACTACAATTAATAGTATTTTAGACTACAATTAATAGTATTTTAGACTACAATTAATAGTATTTTAGACTACTCGACAATATTTTAGACTACTCGACAATATTTTAGACTACAATTAATAGTATTTTAGACTACTCGACAATATTTTAGACTACTCGACAATATTTTAGACTACTCGACAATATTTTAGACTACTCGACAATATTTTAGACTACTCGACAATATTTTAGACTACAATTAATAGTATTTTAGACTACTCGACAATATTTTAGACTACAATTAATAGTATTTTAGACTACAATTAATAGTATTTTAGACTACAATTAATAGTATTTTAGACTACAATTAATAGTATTTTAGACTACTCGACAATATTTTAGACTACTCGACAATATTTTAGACTACTCGACAATATTTTAGACTACTCGACAATATTTTAGACTACTCGACAATATTTTAGACTACTCGACAATATTTTAGACTACAATTAATAGTATTTTAGACTACAATTAATAGTATTTTAGACTACTCGACAATATTTTAGACTACAATTAATAGTATTTTAGACTACAATTAATAGTATTTTAGACTACAATTAATAGTATTTTAGACTACTCGACAATATTTTAGACTACAATTAATAGTATTTTAGACTACTCGACAATATTTTAGACTACAATTAATAGTATTTTAGACTACTCGACAATATTTTAGACTACAATTAATAGTATTTTAGACTACAATTAATAGTATTTTAGACTACAATTAATAGTATTTTAGACTACTCGACAATATTTTAGACTACAATTAATAGTATTTTAGACTACAATTAATAGTATTTTAGACTACAATTAATAGTATTTTAGACTACTCGACAATATTTTAGACTACTCGACAATATTTTAGACTACTCGACAATATTTTAGACTACAATTAATAGTATTTTAGACTACTCGACAATATTTTAGACTACTCGACAATATTTTAGACTACAATTAATAGTATTTTAGACTACAATTAATAGTATTTTAGACTACAATTAATAGTATTTTAGACTACTCGACAATATTTTAGACTACTCGACAATATTTTAGACTACTCGACAATATTTTAGACTACTCGACAATATTTTAGACTACAATTAATAGTATTTTAGACTACAATTAATAGTATTTTAGACTACAATTAATAGTATTTTAGACTACTCGACAATATTTTAGACTACTCGACAATATTTTAGACTACTCGACAATATTTTAGACTACAATTAATAGTATTTTAGACTACAATTAATAGTATTTTAGACTACTCGACAATATTTTAGACTACAATTAATAGTATTTTAGACTACAATTAATAGTATTTTAGACTACAATTAATAGTATTTTAGACTACTCGACAATATTTTAGACTACAATTAATAGTATTTTAGACTACAATTAATAGTATTTTAGACTACAATTAATAGTATTTTAGACTACAATTAATAGTATTTTAGACTACTCGACAATATTTTAGACTACAATTAATAGTATTTTAGACTACAATTAATAGTATTTTAGACTACAATTAATAGTATTTTAGACTACTCGACAATATTTTAGACTACTCGACAATATTTTAGACTACTCGACAATATTTTAGACTACAATTAATAGTATTTTAGACTACTCGACAATATTTTAGACTACTCGACAATATTTTAGACTACAATTAATAGTATTTTAGACTACAATTAATAGTATTTTAGACTACTCGACAATATTTTAGACTACTCGACAATATTTTAGACTACTCGACAATATTTTAGACTACAATTAATAGTATTTTAGACTACAATTAATAGTATTTTAGACTACAATTAATAGTATTTTAGACTACAATTAATAGTATTTTAGACTACTCGACAATATTTTAGACTACTCGACAATATTTTAGACTACAATTAATAGTATTTTAGACTACAATTAATAGTATTTTAGACTACTCGACAATATTTTAGACTACTCGACAATATTTTAGACTACAATTAATAGTATTTTAGACTACAATTAATAGTATTTTAGACTACAATTAATAGTATTTTAGACTACAATTAATAGTATTTTAGACTACTCGACAATATTTTAGACTACTCGACAATATTTTAGACTACTCGACAATATTTTAGACTACTCGACAATATTTTAGACTACTCGACAATATTTTAGACTACAATTAATAGTATTTTAGACTACAATTAATAGTATTTTAGACTACAATTAATAGTATTTTAGACTACTCGACAATATTTTAGACTACTCGACAATATTTTAGACTACAATTAATAGTATTTTAGACTACAATTAATAGTATTTTAGACTACAATTAATAGTATTTTAGACTACTCGACAATATTTTAGACTACAATTAATAGTATTTTAGACTACTCGACAATATTTTAGACTACAATTAATAGTATTTTAGACTACAATTAATAGTATTTTAGACTACTCGACAATATTTTAGACTACAATTAATAGTATTTTAGACTACAATTAATAGTATTTTAGACTACTCGACAATATTTTAGACTACTCGACAATATTTTAGACTACTCGACAATATTTTAGACTACAATTAATAGTATTTTAGACTACAATTAATAGTATTTTAGACTACAATTAATAGTATTTTAGACTACTCGACAATATTTTAGACTACAATTAATAGTATTTTAGACTACTCGACAATATTTTAGACTACTCGACAATATTTTAGACTACTCGACAATATTTTAGACTACAATTAATAGTATTTTAGACTACAATTAATAGTATTTTAGACTACAATTAATAGTATTTTAGACTACTCGACAATATTTTAGACTACAATTAATAGTATTTTAGACTACTCGACAATATTTTAGACTACTCGACAATATTTTAGACTACTCGACAATATTTTAGACTACAATTAATAGTATTTTAGACTACTCGACAATATTTTAGACTACTCGACAATATTTTAGACTACTCGACAATATTTTAGACTACAATTAATAGTATTTTAGACTACTCGACAATATTTTAGACTACAATTAATAGTATTTTAGACTACAATTAATAGTATTTTAGACTACTCGACAATATTTTAGACTACTCGACAATATTTTAGACTACTCGACAATATTTTAGACTACTCGACAATATTTTAGACTACAATTAATAGTATTTTAGACTACAATTAATAGTATTTTAGACTACAATTAATAGTATTTTAGACTACAATTAATAGTATTTTAGACTACAATTAATAGTATTTTAGACTACTCGACAATATTTTAGACTACTCGACAATATTTTAGACTACTCGACAATATTTTAGACTACTCGACAATATTTTAGACTACAATTAATAGTATTTTAGACTACAATTAATAGTATTTTAGACTACTCGACAATATTTTAGACTACAATTAATAGTATTTTAGACTACAATTAATAGTATTTTAGACTACAATTAATAGTATTTTAGACTACAATTAATAGTATTTTAGACTACAATTAATAGTATTTTAGACTACTCGACAATATTTTAGACTACTCGACAATATTTTAGACTACTCGACAATATTTTAGACTACAATTAATAGTATTTTAGACTACTCGACAATATTTTAGACTACTCGACAATATTTTAGACTACAATTAATAGTATTTTAGACTACAATTAATAGTATTTTAGACTACAATTAATAGTATTTTAGACTACTCGACAATATTTTAGACTACTCGACAATATTTTAGACTACAATTAATAGTATTTTAGACTACAATTAATAGTATTTTAGACTACAATTAATAGTATTTTAGACTACTCGACAATATTTTAGACTACAATTAATAGTATTTTAGACTACAATTAATAGTATTTTAGACTACAATTAATAGTATTTTAGACTACAATTAATAGTATTTTAGACTACAATTAATAGTATTTTAGACTACAATTAATAGTATTTTAGACTACAATTAATAGTATTTTAGACTACAATTAATAGTATTTTAGACTACAATTAATAGTATTTTAGACTACAATTAATAGTATTTTAGACTACAATTAATAGTATTTTAGACTACAATTAATAGTATTTTAGACTACAATTAATAGTATTTTAGACTACTCGACAATATTTTAGACTACAATTAATAGTATTTTAGACTACTCGACAATATTTTAGACTACTCGACAATATTTTAGACTACAATTAATAGTATTTTAGACTACAATTAATAGTATTTTAGACTACAATTAATAGTATTTTAGACTACAATTAATAGTATTTTAGACTACTCGACAATATTTTAGACTACAATTAATAGTATTTTAGACTACAATTAATAGTATTTTAGACTACAATTAATAGTATTTTAGACTACTCGACAATATTTTAGACTACAATTAATAGTATTTTAGACTACTCGACAATATTTTAGACTACAATTAATAGTATTTTAGACTACAATTAATAGTATTTTAGACTACAATTAATAGTATTTTAGACTACAATTAATAGTATTTTAGACTACAATTAATAGTATTTTAGACTACAATTAATAGTATTTTAGACTACAATTAATAGTATTTTAGACTACAATTAATAGTATTTTAGACTACAATTAATAGTATTTTAGACTACAATTAATAGTATTTTAGACTACAATTAATAGTATTTTAGACTACAATTAATAGTATTTTAGACTACAATTAATAGTATTTTAGACTACAATTAATAGTATTTTAGACTACAATTAATAGTATTTTAGACTACAATTAATAGTATTTTAGACTACAATTAATAGTATTTTAGACTACAATTAATAGTATTTTAGACTACAATTAATAGTATTTTAGACTACAATTAATAGTATTTTAGACTACAATTAATAGTATTTTAGACTACAATTAATAGTATTTTAGACTACAATTAATAGTATTTTAGACTACAATTAATAGTATTTTAGACTACTCGACAATATTTTAGACTACAATTAATAGTATTTTAGACTACTCGACAATATTTTAGACTACTCGACAATATTTTAGACTACAATTAATAGTATTTTAGACTACAATTAATAGTATTTTAGACTACAATTAATAGTATTTTAGACTACAATTAATAGTATTTTAGACTACAATTAATAGTATTTTAGACTACTCGACAATATTTTAGACTACAATTAATAGTATTTTAGACTACTCGACAATATTTTAGACTACAATTAATAGTATTTTAGACTACAATTAATAGTATTTTAGACTACAATTAATAGTATTTTAGACTACAATTAATAGTATTTTAGACTACAATTAATAAATATTTAAATTACTGGTTAACTGACGTAGTAATTTAAAGCTAATAATTCAATTAAAACAGCATTGTTAATTCTATCAGGTTGTAGATAAATAGGTTTAGTAATAAATGTTGTCAATGCTTCAAAATTTTGGGCTATGTAAATATGGCCGTTGGTTCTCAATTACCACCAGTTAAAACCTTTAGCTCACTTCCACCTTTCCCCGTAAAAAAATATCTTTACGAAAATTTGATGACCTCCATGGACGTGTCGCGAACACACCGGTCTTCAAGGTGTGATCTCTGAGGTCCCGGGTTCAAATCTCGGACGGATCACTGTTGACAAATCACTTTATCCACATTTTCCCATGTCTCTGTATTTGTGATTTCATAACATAAATGCTTTAGCTGCTTATTAGCTCCCTTTCTATACACGTAAATAAATATATTTTCACGAAAAAAAATATTTTCATGCAATTCCTAATACAGGGGTAGACAGAGGTCTAGTCTAGACAATTAAGTCCACCCTCCACCGAACCTTATTTGGAACAACGTGACAGGTGGTGAGCCTTAATTAAAAGACGGATTATTATAATATAAATGAATATATGCCAGTAACCTCTGGCAATGAAGTGATCGTTCCGAAGCTATTTCTAGAAAATATCACATCATATTTTGTATATTATTTAAAAAAAGATGAACCAAAAAAGAGGATACGACCTACGGAGTTTCTTTTAGCTGTTTCTTTTCCATTACAGAAACCTCATTAAAAAAGGTGGAAGATTAAAAAATTATTATAGAAAAACGAATGTATGTTCTTATTTCGATAAGTAAATTATTTGATTTGAATTGAATTTCCAAGCTGGCGATACAACATATTTATATATACATATGTACTTACATAGATAAATATTTACAAATAACGTCAATGACTAGTATACAAATATTCATATACACACACAAAAGTTTGCCACTAGCGGGACTCGAACCCGCAACCGATATTTTAAAGCGTCGTCATATTTTTTTAAATTTATATTATTGTTAAAATATGCATAAATAAATTAAATAATAATTCTCCAAAATTGATTTACTCTGAAAAAAGATAGACGTTCTCAAACATTAAAAAATACAGGTTAACTTGTGAACCACCATCATTTATTTACTTGAAAAAAAAAAAAAAACATTTTGTATTACTTGATCTGTTCCCCTTGCCTTGTAAGAGTTATTGGTTTTTATTAGATGTTGTTTTTCAGCTTTTCACCTGAGGGAATTATTTACACGGAAAATCCATTATACCAAGTCTGCGATCCCTTCCATTAAGTTACATCTCTTACGGTGCCATGACATTAATTTTTTAAAAGCTTGTTAGCTATACACACGTGTTCTGATTTTTCACGTATACCGAATATGTTTAAAAACATTGAGACGGTCTCGTATATAAAGAATAGAAAATATTCCAATAATAATCTCTATAAAAATATTCTACAAAAATATTTGTTGGAAATATCTCTGAACAAACAAAGTAAAAATGAGATACATTTTTATTAGGTTACTTTTTTTGCAAAGTAAATACATGTTGAAACTCTTAAACTTTGGTAAACTATTTCTATGCAAATTGGAAATGGAGTAAGAGAAAAGCTCATGCATTTTAATATATGACGAACACTAAGTTTGTCTTTCCATTCAAGTTTGTTTTGACTTTACTCGTCTTCCATTGAGCAATCTGAGTAATAACATAAAAAGTTTATTTATTTTTTGTTAGTATTGCATAGTACCAGAATGGGATATAGCTGCTAATGGGTAAGATGCTAGTGAGGTAATGACTACAAATAGACCAGTTTAACTAACAGCTGTTTTTGAATACTAATCTCTCTTCAAGGATTCAAGTGCATCAGAAAAAACTTAACACATACTGAATAAGTGTTAAACTTTTGTATGCCACGAAAAATGCGTTTGAAATTTCCATGTCGTTTTATCTTATTTATTGATTGTTTGGCAGATCTGTAATAGAGCATGGATTGAAAATGGACGTGTTTCTCGTTAAATGTATTCTTTACTCCGCTTACCTAGTGATATTTGTGTCATCCACCATGAGTTACAGGAGATGGTAGCGGTTATGAAGACAGTTTTGGAAGAGAGGAACGATTATAAATTTAAGATAAATGTATTTTGCCAATGTGATAACGGAGATTGAGGTATTCCATCTCAGACCTCGGGAGTGAAAGCGGATTTGTACACTCCTTCTTTTAAAATGATTTGTAAGTCGTTGTCGGTAGAGCCACGCATCAGCTTTTGTTGTTTAATGAATGGGCTGGCTCGACCGGGGAAGTACCATGAACTCACAGAATACCGGCGTGAAGTAGAAGTCTAACAAACCCCCTCCTCTATAGGGGGGGGGGGCACTCTAAGGCTGCAACGCATCTGGTATGCCTCTGGTGTTGCGGGTGTTCATGGACGGCGGTAATCACTTACCATCACGCGAGCCACCTGCTCGTTTGCCTCCCTTTTCTATAAAAACAAGCCTGCTGCTAATTTTATAAGGAGTAACATAGGCTACTTTTATTTTAGAAACATAAATCAGGGTTCCGCGTTAAGTGTTAAACTGCGAGCAAAGCCCGCGGTTTAGGCAGCCAGTAATTTATAAAAACTCATAAAATAAAAGATAAACGATTTTTAGTAATTTTGAACAACGAGCTATCAATCAAACTGCAAGCGACTTCTATCGATAATTAAAACAAATTAAACACATATAGTAAAACATTACACCATCATTACACCGAGTATCTTTACCTTTAAAAATGGAACACTATAGTTTGGGGTCAGAAAAGGACAAGAGTTTGGCACTCACCCAGATGTTTCTGAGTTAAAAGGAGCATACTTTTAAAAATATCTTCACGCCACTCTCAATACAAGGGTAGACAGAGGTATAGACAATTAAGTCATTTCGAACCATCTTCACAGAATGGGGAAGATATTTTTGGGACAACGGTACGAACGAACAGGAGTATACGTGAAGAATAGTAATGTATGAATAAATGAATACTTTTATTGTACACAACAAAATAAT
The DNA here is from genome assembly GCA_029286605.1 of Sericinus montela. Taxonomy (NCBI): domain Eukaryota; kingdom Metazoa; phylum Arthropoda; class Insecta; order Lepidoptera; family Papilionidae; genus Sericinus; species Sericinus montela. Next base: position 8,719,396 of record JAGSMR010000044.1, read on the forward strand.
ACAGAAAAACAATTAAATATTAAAATTAAGTCGACTGTACAATTTGGCGGACTCATCGCTACATAGCGATCTCTTTCAGGCAACCAAAGGCGTAAAGACAAAAGGTCGGTGGTGCAATTTTTTTTTTCAATATGTACATATATACATGATAATATTCAGTGTATAGTATTAGAGGGATCTTCCATGATTTATTTTATGCATACATCTATGTTTCAATACGTTTAGTTCCGAAAATAATTTGACATTACGTAAACATTATATCTTACATGAAATAAGAAAATAAAGCATGAAAGCAGCAAACCGAATACCGTCGGTAAATCTCGTAAAAAGGATTTGCTCTTTGTTACCAAGGTCGATTTACTACGACAGCGATGTCATCAATTCCTTAAGTCTTAACTTTTGCGTTTGTGTGCGTGCGTCGGTTCGGCAACGTACATTATTTCTAACAAGATTTGGTCTTGAATTTATTCCCCTACTGTCCCAGAGGATACAACAGATTTTTTAGTGAAACCTAACGGCTGGCTGTTTTTCACTGACTTTAATTTTTCCTGTCGCGGCATTTTCATTTTTAATAAGTTTAGTGAACGGCTTGATAAAGTCCACGACGGGAGATAAGGTTTTATTGTAAGGAGAATTTGAACTAATCGCTACACTTGGCAAACAATACCACACACCTCGTACTTTACTGTATTGCACACTCCTTCAATGTCACAGATCCACTGAGATTTTGGTCAGTTATTTTCTGAGATATTTTCCCGCCATTTATAATAAATAAATACAAAAATAGGAAAAAAAAGAAAGAAAGAAAGAAAGGTTTATTCTCCAAAGTGACGCCATCAGAGATAACTTAAAAAAATACATAATTTACAAATGACACTTGGCTTTACAATACAAATTACAACATACTACATATTACAAACTAAACAATACCTATACCCGTATGTGTCAAGGCGTCATCTGGGAACTGGAGCACACACAGCATAATGCGATGAAAATTTTTTCCATGGCGCTGATTTTCAGTGTGTCCAACTAGTGACTCGCTGAAATCAGTGCTATATGTATACTCATTATCTTTTAAACACTAAATTATGCTGACAGAATTATGCATTCAAATGCTCTTAGAAGAGGAATACGAACACTACAAAAGGGAAATTATTAAAATACTATAAAGGACTATATAATACAAAAGGGAAATTGTTAAAAAACTATATAGTGCTATATAACAAAGAGACCAGATAATTTGTAAAATAAATATATGTAATTATTGAAGAATATAACAAGAAAAAACAAAAGCCGCATTCAAGAGGACGATTTTAATGCTGCGTTGTTAAAAATCTATGACGATGAGGTACGTAATTGCGTAAAGCTTTATAAACTTTGATCAAAGTTAATCTGACTTTGAAGTAATTGTGTTCTGAATTTATTTTTAAATGTATGTACTGCTTTCAGATTTCGTAAAGGAGGCGGTATGTCGTTCCAGCACTTGGATGCGGCGTATTTGAAACTTCCTCGGAAAGCGTGAGTGCGGTGACGAGGCACGACGAGAGTATTCCCTCTAGTACGCGTATTGTAAGATTTTACATCACGTGACCATATGAGTTTGTCAGCAAGATAAGGAGGTGTTTTATTTTTTAATACCCCATCGTTCGTTTATCGTTTTCGACGATATTCCATTTTTAATATTTTGGCATTGTTAATGTAAGAGGTGACGTGCGTGCGGGGCGGTATTGTAAAACTAAATCTTGCACATGCATTTTGAACACGTTGCACTAGACGTCGCGACCGCGCTAAAAGTCTCGGGCCATATAAAATGTCCATATAATTAAATTTTGAAAGGACAAGAGTGTCACACAATGACAAGAGAATCACACAATGACTCCCTTATTTGATAAAGAACCTTAAGTCTATAAAAGCAGTTTCTGCTAGTACTTAGTATGTGGTTCTCAAAGTGTAGTTTGTCATCCATTAGTAAGCTCAGATTGCGAATCTCATTATATTCAAATTTAATCATAATAATGTATGTAGCTAAAACACTTGTGTTATAGAGTCGGAAACAACGATGTTACCACAAAAACCCACTGCCGATATACAATGTAGAAAAAGTGGTTTTCTACATTAACGTCTAGGAATCTGGCGAAATGTAAGACTGCCAAATCGTGGAAATGGCGTACAGCCATTCATCAAAGGTGGTTGCCATTTATGTCACATGTGTAGCTATGTATATATAGTAAGTGTATCATGTTTCGACCGCAGTTGTCCTTATTTAAGTTTCTAACAGAGATTGTAGTCGAGAAGTTTTGGGTAGGGCACATCTAAATCAGAAATTCTAATGCTTCAGTTTGACACTTTTGGGACAAATAAACTCTCTTCTCATCCTCGAGTAGGCAGGTGGCGGTTCTGGTTTCATAAATATTTTATTATCTGTTAATTAAACTTGAATATTTAGACGTTATTTGATAATGTTTCAAACAGAATGTACTTTATCTTAATTTAAATAAATTACTGTAATTATTTTATTTGATATCAGAACGATGTTTGATATTTCGGCCATCATTACTTGTTTTTGGGTTATTTTCAACCCTGAAATATAAACTGTTTAAAGCTAATGATCTAAGAATTAATATAAATAGAATTTTATTTAAGGAAAATTAAGGTAACGCCTCCGTTCCTCTTCATAATGAATTTACCACCCTTTCTTTACGTGGGTATTGAAAGAGGCGGTTAATGAACAACCCTTTAAAAGCAATCGGCTACTTACAAAAAGAGGGTTATCGGGAGGAGGGTTAGAGGGAATTAAAAATAAATCCGTGTGATTAAACATAAAATTCCCCAAACAGCTAAAATAGAAGTGAATGAAAATTCATGGAACAATCCCACACAATCTGTTTCAAATATATTTTACCTCTCAAACTAGAGTATTTATCAGAGTGAATATAAAATTACTAAAATTATAAAATAAGGCTCAGTGAAGTCTGTTCAGGTCAAATCACACAGCGGATGCTCTCTATTTACAGATAGCCTAGTGTCACGGTCTGGAAGCTGTTACGGCCATTGTGCTAATAGCGGAAAACGCAGAAGTTTTGAGACGGTGTGTGATAGGTCTTTTTTAACTCATACATAACTATGTAGAGATACTTACATAGATAGATAGATACAACATCATAAAATTATCTGATTAGTCACGATAGCCGAGTAGTTGGGTGGTCGGAATTTCGAGTCAAAAGACCCGAGATCGAACCCCTATATTGGAAATTGCGTGCAGACATTTGTTTATTTATTTATTTAGCACTTGTGTTATAGAATCAACGAATGTATCACAAACATCCAGGCTCGAGAATATGTAAAAAAAGAGATTTTTCTAAATAAACCCGTCCGGGAATCGAAAACGGTACTTCAGAGCTGTGTGCCACACGTTTACGCAGGTCGTCAAATGGAAAACGCGAAGGTTCAAAGACTGTATGCGATAGGTCTATTTCCCTGGGTTTCCCAAATTCAGAATGCATGACTATAAAACCTTTTTTTCAAAAAAAGAACGGAACTCCACGGAAAAGGGCTATGCCTTCAAATTACGTTCATCATCATGAGCCCTTTTTCCGTGGAAAAAAGGCATTACATCTTAACCTTCAGGGATGGAAACATCCTTAACCTTCTGTTTTTGCAATAGTTGTAGTGATCATGGGCTGCAGTAGACATTTACCGTTACGAACTTTTACTTTACTTTCAACTTTTTAAAAAAAAAATGTAACTGAATATTTACATTTTTTGGGGTTTTCTCAAATTACTTAATGACCTCGAATCGTTTGTGGTGCTACTTATCAACAGACTGTTTTCATACCTACGTATTACGATTTTTCATTTCAGTCTAACGCCTACTAAGAGAAAAGTCTTGATAATATAATTCGCTACTGACAGATGGAGGGATAAACATCTCGAAAACTACCAGACCAAAAATAGACCGGTGACGACAATCCGCACATACTTTACACCAATTTCATTTAACTGTTTAAGATTTGTACAACTAGAAAGTGTAATGTATAAATTATAAGATGATTCATTTTCGTATCCAGCAATAAGATTTTACAGCATTATATTGAAGTATGACCTTTGATGGTGCAATAAATCAAATCCGTAAATAAATAAATTTTTACTCCATCCCACTCTTGCTCGTAAAATGAATATACGTGTAGCTACTTTTTTCCATTCCGTTAAAAGTGATGTCCTGCAGAAAAATGCATTATATTAGTAAGAAAATTCCTCTCCAGTAGATCCATTTACGTCCTACATCGCGACGTTTAGAGACGTTTTACGACGATCCTTATTCCCACATCTCATTTCTATGTGCCGCACCTTATTTCCAACGATATTTAAACGGATCTGTGACGTGGACAATTTATTTTTAGATATCGATTACCTACTTTCCCATTTTAAAACGAACTGACTTTGTCCATGTTAACAAGTAGTATAATATGTTTTATGAAGTATGTTAGTAGAATAATTTGATAGCAATTAGATTAGTTGCATGCATAAGGAGTTCTAATATATATTTAAAAATAGAAAGATAGAAATAAAATTTATTTGTTGCCTCTTTTACTGGAACAAAAAAAAACATTATTAAAATCACAGATGTACAAAAAGAAAAAAAAAGAAAAAAAAAACCAAATGAGTGTGACAATAAAATAAAAGTGCCTTAACTAAAAAAACATACAAATTAATCATAATAAAATTAAAGAAAAAAAATAATTTTTAAACAAAGAATATTACATTAGCGACATTCCAGTACAGCAACAAAAGAGTCTGCGCTCAGTATAAGTTGCGGGTAGACACAACACTGATTTTCACAGTTAGATATAGGTATGTATATAGATTATTTTTGTTAAATAATTAGATTATTTTTCTAATTATTTATTTCATTTTAGTTAGTTATAAGTCACGATAGCCGAGTGGTAGAGTGGTAGGGTGATCGGAATTCGAGTCGAGAGACCCGAGTTCGATCCCCAGGTGGCAGGCTCGTACCAATGGGTTTTTCAAAAACTTATGTACGAATTATATCGTTCGCTTGGACATAAAGACGGCGACGGGCTCACCACCTGTCACGTTGTCCCGAAAATATCTTCGGTGGAAGGAGGGTCTAAGGGATTTAATTCTAAGACTAGACCTCTATCTACCGCTGTATTGCGAATTGCATGAAGATATTTATATTTTTTATTTATTTAATAATATGTTACAGTTTGCTATATGTATAAGAATTTACACACTCTTCCATTTTGTTAAATGTGAAAAATCCTTGAAAATGGAACTTGATACTTCGGATTGGACTTATTACTTTAATTTGAAAATCGGCAACCACGACCAGAACACAAAATATGCATACCAATGATGGACAGGAGCGTCTGAGGTGCGAGGCGTTTCACCAATTTGCTTGCAAATAGTAGCGATTATGACAAACCCTGTACGGATATCTGTACCCTGCAGTGGACATTTAAAGGCCGATAACTAAGAAATATAAGAAACAAGAAGACTTGTTGGATGACGCCCAAAAAGGGTAGAGTCAAAAGTACTCGGATCGGATACCTAGACTTGTGAGTATGAAGAAAATTACGAATTTCGAAGAAGCTAAAGAGGTATGTAAAAATTGTTCTCTCTGGCTACCCCGTCGGGGACTATGCGTAAAAGTATGACCAAAGAAATTAATTTTATTAAAAAATAAATAAAGGGATAAATATACAATGAATAGATTTAGAGTGATATAATTATTCACGTCTTAACTTAGATCCATTTCGTAAGCCCCTCTCAAAATTACGATACAACATAGAGCTTATTCTATCCTAGTTGTTTCTAACAAGAATGCAAATTAGCGGAGTCTCTACTAATTTGTACAAAGAGACAATCTAGCTCTGGTTGCTTAAATACAAGTTATTAATACTTTATTTACACAACAAAATTATGTTGTATGTACATTACTCATTAACTTTAAAACTATAATAATCGTATTAGGGCTGTCTCTCATGACATACGTTGACTGGCTGCATTGCCACGTTGAATAGTAAGACTTGACCGTTAAACGAAAAAATAACCAGTTAATGACCATTAACTTAGTTAACTTTGTGCTAATGTATGATTGATCCGAACCCTTTTCGGTCATAACTGAAAATCAACGCTATTGTACCTAATGCTGATAATGTTAGCAAACGTTGAGTTTGTGTCCAGTTTGACATCACAACACTCACAAATCTTGTTCTTTTGTCTATTTTATGTTATTATATTTTTTTTATAATTTTTTTGGTGTTTTAAGGATGTTAAATTCTTGTCTATGTCTATGTGTATGTCTATTGTCTATCATGACATTTTAACAAGCAATTCAATTACTTTGCATGGCATTTCTACTATATTGAATTGATTTTAACTATTTATTGAGTGAACGGAATTCGACTCAAGAGACTCGAGTTCCATCCCCTAAGGGTCGTACCAACGCTCGTCCTCTGTTTATCCCTATATTAAAAAGGCGTGAAGTATACAATAATGAATTATTATAAAATGGCTAGTTAGACTAAGGCGTTATTTTGGGGTAGTTCATTATTGTAGAGTCCCGTCAACTCACATTTCACCGGAGTTTATTTGAGAGAAAGTGACTGTTGGTGAGCTTGTCTCTAACTCAACGATGAAGCAAACGACGCTTATATCAATAAACATGAGTTCGGATAAAACTCATCGGTATAGGCCTACGGAGGATTCAACTAAGGATTTTTTGTTAGTAATTATTTTAAGGCCAAACATATCATGATATTTAATTAATTGAAGGAATATGAAGCGTCACCAGTATTTATTTAATAACAAGTAGAATTATGAGAATGCAAAAAAACGAAAAAAGTTGTGTTTTATCAGTATAACCTGTATCAAATGTATTATAAAATACCGTACATTTATAAATAAAAACGTTAATATTACTGGAGTTATTTTATTTGCAATGAATACCTCGCGTATTTTTCAATTAATATATTAACACCGATAACGTAAAAAGAAACAGAATACTGCGTAAACATGACTTAACGATCCCCGTCATCTTTAATAGCGCCAGGCGGTTCGGTACTAATGAGAAAAATAATGAAGACCCACGGGAAGCTAGTGTCGGCTTTAATCAACACCCCGGTATCGGAATGAGGTTACCTTTTTCGTAAAATCTGTTTTCATTTAACAATGGAATGATAACAAGAGTTATTATTTTCTATAAATATTATTGTGTATATTAACTTGTTCATGGGGCGGTGTACACGTTTCTACAACAAATACCAGTGAATGTGTTAAGTCTGCATTTTAACAGGTTTAAGAAATTTATTAAATAAAAAAAATTGTTGGAATGGTTATTATAACATAGATAAATGTCGTAATAATAGGAAGCCGTGAGTGAAAAAAGATTGACTAAAAAAGAGTACCTTCGGAGTTTCTTTCACCTGTTTCTTCTCCGTTAGAGAAACCTCATTACGAAACTGTGGTAGATTAAAATGATTATAGTCAAACGAATGTGACATTTTATTTCGATAAATAAATGATTTGATTTTGATTTAATATAGCTTGAAAATGTACTCTCTTTTTTTACAGAGGGGTGTTAGAAGAGGCAATAAAGGGAGTGTCGGGTATTGTGATAGCTAATCCCGTGTGCAAAGCATAGCGATTATGCCAATTCTCCTTACGGAAGAGAGATGTACCATGAATAAGGATTTTATAGGTCGTTTGGTAAATTAGGAAATATCTCATATAAAAATAAGCATTCAATAATTAAATACGGCTCCATTAAGGTCCATTCAGTCCATTAAGTCCCTTCGACCAACCTCCCGCTGAAGACATTTTTCGGGACAGGTGGTGAGCCTGTCGCCGTCTTTATATCCAAGCCAACGATATAATCATACATAAGTTTTGAAACCCGCTGGAACGAGCTTACCACCTGGGGATCGAATACGGGCCTCTTGACTCGAATTCCCATCAGCAAACCGCTCGGTAATCAAGATGCTTGTTATTAATCGTTAACTAAAATTAGTCGGTGATTTTAATGATATATGTCTATGGATCTACATCCGTATTAGGGTGTCAAAGCCGCGCATAAACGACAGGATCGTTACGTCCTCCAACAAATCTATTCGGTTCGAACTCTTCCGAAATGACAGTACATTTGTCACGTGGCTCGTCACGTGGAGCTCGTTAGAGCTAACAACCCCGTGAAAAGTCGCGCCCGTCACAAAATGGAGTCATTTATTTTTTAGGTGAATTTCGTGATTTTCACGCAACGAGCCGGAATGGCTTTTGTTTGTTTATCTCTTTGTTGAATTTTATGAAAACGTTTGATCAATTAATACACATTGTTAAAGTCACGATAGCCGAGTTGTTGGGTGGTCGGAATTTCGAGTCGAGAGACCCGAGTTCAATCCCCAGGTGGCAGTACCAATGAGTTTTTCAAAAACTTATGTACGAATTTCATCGTTGCCTTGGACATAAAAGGCGGCGACGGGCTCACCACCTGTCACGTTGTCCCGAAAATATCTTCGGTGGAAGGTGGGTCAAAGGGACTTAATTGTCTAGACTTGACCTCTGTCTACCCCTGTATTGGGAATTGCGTGAAGATATTTATTTTTAATACACATTGTTAAGCAGTTTATGTTATGACAAAACTGTATGATTTTAGATGCTGATGAGACAATAATAGAAATTTGGTTTTTGTTTTAAATATCTATAGCTGGATCACACGGCTGTCGTGACTATCGTGATTTAAATCGTTGCCTTGCAGATACTGACGATGACGTACTCTCCACCCGTCACGTTGTCCTAAAAACGTCTTCGGTGGAACGTGGTGGAAGATTTAATTGTCTAGATCTCTGTCTACCCCTGCATTGGGAATTGGTTAAAGATATTGTACATATAATTTTTATAGCTAAAAAAAATATCAATGTGTTTATTTTTACGGTTCATTCTGCTTCAAGCAATCTGTTAAATAACAATTTGGCATTTTTGGCTGATCCTGCATCTGGGTTTTATCTTTAAACTCAAATCTGGTTGTGGAATTTCTTTGCAGCTAACTGTTCTTGGACTTTTAAATAAAATCGTGATATCATATCGCTCTAAAAGGGTATGTTGTGTATCTCCATCTCCACTGAGCGTCGTAGCTTTGTGTAACTAGAAAGGCTATCTGAAAATTTATACTCTAGTGTGTTACTTCTTACTGAACTGTAAAAGTATACTTATATGTTAAGTGGAAAGTATACATACTTGTTGCTAACGAACTATGCACACGCAATAAAATCACGATAGCTGAGGGGTTGGGTGATCGGAATTCGACACAAGAGATCCGATTTCGATCCCAAAGACTCTTACCATTGAGTTTTTCAAAAACCTATGTACGATTATCGGTGGCTTATACATAAATACGGCGAAAGGCTCACAACTTGTCACATTTTCTCTTCTTCAATTGAAGATGAGTTGAAGCGACTTAATTGTCTAGACCTCTGTTAAACCTCTAAATATATTACAGTGTTAGAATTATTAATAAACAATATTACAATATTATAGTAATACTTTTACTAATTCTATAAGTAAAATTAAGTAACAATTAGTAATAGTAGAATTAACAAGAAATCTCAAGATTTTTGTTGTTGCCTCTGATAATTCGCTTCAACATAACTTTATATCTTTTAAACGTATAGAGAATTATTTACTTACATTTACTTTATGATCATGTAGTTTTGTAACAATTGTGCGAGAGAAAGGAGAAATGTTATAATAGGTGATAGAACCTTTCTCTGTCTACTTATAGTATGGTTTAAAATAACACTCTGGCGAAGTCCTGCAGCCAGTATGAAAACTTTTGTGTTGTGATTTATAAGTTATTAAGTAATATTTTCATGTATAATCATTGATGGGGTAGCCAGAAAACAAATCGCCAAATGTCACAATACTTACATAACTCTTTCGCTTTTTAAAAATTTATATGTTTTTTCATACACATACATCTGGGTATCCGAGTTCTATTGAGCCTCCCCTCTTCGAGCAATTCCTTTACATATATTATACTAGTATTTTTAAGTTTCCATATCACTCCTCAAAAATAAACCTGTAGCCTACTTGCCCCCTGCCTTCCAAGGCAGACTAAGGGTTGTGATAAATATGAATGTTTGAACTCGAGTGACAGATGTTATCGTGGATGTATCTATGAATGTTTATGGGTGTAAATAAGTGTGTATGTAAGAATAATCTACCGTTAGCTTAGACATTAATATTGTGACAAGCTGTCACGTTATCCCAAATAAGATTCGGCGAAACGTGGGTCGAAAAAACTTCATGGTATAGACCTCAGTCTACGCCCTGTAGGAAAATGCATGAAGATAGACAATATTTCTCGATGTTCTGCCACGAGAAATATGTGACAAAACCGGGAGTAAAAGCCGATATTATTCTCGAAGTTGAAATGGCGGTAATTCAACTCTAGCCACCCTTCCCACGAGGGCAACACGCTGGGTACATGTGTTATGATGTAATGGCTTTACGTGACTTCCAACTTAAAATGGAAAATATGTTGACTCAAAAAGTAAACGAATAATACGTTGGAAGAATAAAAATTCCATCGCTCGGTATTTACTGGTGCCAAAGAAATAAAAAAAATATAATGTCTATGCTAACGAACCTTCTTGTCAATTCATATTATAGTATAGGTGACGATGGGAACCATTTCGGTAACTGGCTATTAAGTTACCGCATCTCTTTCTTACTCATGTATCAAATGAAAATCCGCAGTCTGCGATAACCAAGCCGCTAAAACAGTATACCAACTATAAATAATATCAAAAATAAGTTGGGTTTTTAAATAAAAAATTTATTTCTCTTTCCGTTCTAATCATTTTTATTCATTACGCTAATACATAACAACAATTTAGAAAGTTTCGTCAGTCGTAATTAAAAAATGTGTAAATAAAAAAAAGGTCTACACCACACATTGTCACTACAGAAGAAATGCAAATCTATATTAAATGACATGAAATTAAATGACACCTCGTATTAAGATGAAACCCACTAAGCCGGATAGTCTGTAGACCTAGTAAAAGTAATAGATACATATAAATTTAAAAAACACTTCTTTAACAGCATTCCTGAGAAATAATAATGGAAACTACGTTACTTCAAATATGTGTGATATTAAATTGTATTTAAGCAAAATCTTTTCCCATCCGTGCCTTTTTAAAGCATACTACTATACTTTATATAGAAATACATAAATCAATTCGAAAAACATTATCCTTTATCATGCTGTCTGATGAAAAAATTATTTAATTTTTCTTAAACCACAATCCTTACCCTTTTTTGTTTAACTTTTAATGCAAACGTTGCGCAGAATGAATCCATCAGCTTTTAGTACTTAAACAGCGACTGCTTAGTCGAGAGTTACTACTTACCTCATATAATATTTTAAGTACAGTCTCGTGTAACGTTTAATCCCTTAAGAGCAATAACAGTAAAACGTTATGCGATGCTGATCAACTCTCTTGTGATGTACATCGTAACCATTGAACGATGGAACGTTGTCTGGGACTCTTGAGTATACGTCTGCAGTTTCAATTGAATTTATAAATAAAGTAAAATAAATAAATATATATCCACATGCAATTCCCAATACAGGGGTAGACAGAGATCTAGTCTAGACAATTAAGTCCTTTTGACCCACCTTCCACCGAAGATATTTTCGTTCAACGTGACAGGTGACAAAAAACCCATTTCGTAACTTTATCTTGATATGTATAATACTTCTGTGCTTGTTTATGTGACTAAACGTCTGGACAGATTTTGATGAAATTTGTGTGTGTTCAAGTGGATTCGAGATTCACAGTAGAACCCGACGGGTGGTACTGCAAACAGGTTCTAGGACAGGAATACGTCTGCCGGGCCTGCTAGAATGTAAATATCACTGTAATCGCCATGCTTAGCAAGCCGTTTGGAAATCAAAGTATTGAACCTCGTACCGTAGACGCTGCTGTGTCACAGGTCCACTGAATTTTGATGTCGTACTTTTCGAAATAGTTATCCTACAATCTGTTAATAGCCAATAATATTTCCCTTCAAATATATATCTTTTTCCCTTGCTTTTTCCGTTAAAAATTCGAAAACTTCTGATTAGCTCAGTAACAAATTCCATTAATAGTACTCCACGTGAGTAATGCCGAAGGTTGAGTGCTAATACATTTTAAATTATTAAATTAAACGTAACGAAAATCTGTTTATTATTTCCAAAAATATGTGAATATTAAATAAAATATCACGCAATTTTGTTACACGGCATACTATAGAGCGATAAACCATCATATGACCCTTTCATAGCATAAAGAAAGTCATAAAATATGTTACAGCCGATATTCGAGTCGGGCCGCATCCGAAAGATATTGAAAATGAAGGTTTCTGAATGCAAAGAAGGGTTTATGATGGATGCCGTGTTAGTCGTTTGTTACCGATTCTAGTCATTTTTATATTATTTCTTTATTTCATAGATTAAGCATGGCTTAACATATTAATTGTATTATTAAATAAATTTGTATCTATGTTATAATTATCATAGCAGCTTGTCAAAAATTCATTGCTTCACATAGGACTCCCCCACATAAACCGATCCTGAGCCTTCTGCATCCATCGACTTCCCGCAATGTTGCGCAAGTCGTCATTCCATCTTTTGGGATGACGTCCTAAATTGCTACAATCTTCAATCTTTAATTTAATTCGATCCAAAAAATCTACATGTATCGGAAATCAAGAATTTTAAAATTTTGTTTTTTTTTAATTGTCAAAGCGTTTGACATTGATGTTATGTATATATTAATGTTATATTCAAAAACCTACATATTGTTAATATTTTTTTAATATTATTCACCATGAAGTGTTTATGTGTTTAAATGTTAAGGCACGATGCGAGAGACCCGAGTTAGATCCCCGACTGGTAAGCACGTACCTATTAGCTTTTTTCAAAACTTATGTACGATTTTATTGGTGGCTTGGACATAAAGAAGGTGTGAAGCTCACCACCGGCCACGTTGTCCCTAAGAATACCTTCTGTGAAACATGGGTCGAAAGAAATTAATTGTTTGGACCATTGTCTATCTCAGTATCGAAAATAGCGTGAAGCTATTTTTTTCAACATCTATAACGCTGCAAGCAAGGCAATTTAGAAGTTATTTTCAACCAATTTTCAACGGAGCTTGTACAGCAGCGTAACAGGTGGTGAGCCTATCGCCGTCTTAATGTCCAAAGCCAAAGGTAAAATATAGTTACATATACATAACATACGTACACAAACATGAATATTTACTTAAACATTCAACAGTGGTAGAGCCACGCATCAGCTTTTGTTGTTGCATGAATGTGCCGGTTCGACCGGGGAAGTACCATGACCTCACAGAATACCGGCGTGAAGTAGAAGTCCTACAAACTTCTGCGTTTCTTCTGCTGAGTGCAGGTAACCGGTGGCCCACACACCTCCCTCCCCTAATTCTGGGGGTGGGGAGCACTCCATGGGAGGAAACGCAGCTGCTATGCCTTTGGTATTGCGGGTGTGCGGTAATCACTTACCATCACGTGAACCGCCTGCTGGTTTGCCTCCCTTTTCCATAAAAAAAAACATCCTTAACTGAGTTACCCCCAACGGAATTCGAACCCGCGATTGTAGCTTCGAAGGCGGGATCACTGCCAACTTGGCTACCGAACTATTATTTGAAATAAAATGTTGAAAACTGTTATTAGATTAGTGACTGCATCAATATCAATTAATTACATCTACCACTTTTACCCGACTGTCAATATATTATTTAATAATTAGACTTTTCAATAAAAGCGCTTAATATTACGGAACGAAGCGCGTTTATATTAAACTTTGTAGTTTCCACGTGGTAAGTAGAGGTTTAGGTGCGCTACTGTCCTAGTGATATCGATAACCGTAAGCATTTTATTTTTTTTTTCTTTATATCAGTCCTTTTTTTGTCAAATACTTTACTTAGAAACAAAATCATTTTAATATTTACAATACTCATTAACTGAAAACTACTATAAGCGTAAGGCCCTACTTACTCCTTATGACATGATACCAAGAACGCTGGCTGCATTTCCACGTTGAAGACATTTTAAGACAAGAAGGCTGGTTCTTTTCTCACTCAACGGTCAAGTGTAACTCTTCAACGTAGGAATGCAGCCAGCGTTCTGGTTACTATGCCACAAGGAATAGGGCTCCACGATGATACTAGTTTTTAATTAATAAAGATTGTAAATATTAACATTATTTAGATACTGTTTATAAAGTACTTAAAAAAAGCGTTTAATTATTTCGATATTAGTAATTATTAATAAGTTTGTACTCGTACTTGGATTTAGATAGAATTTTTTTATCTCTAGACTCTCCTCTATTGCAACACGAGAATTTCTTATAACATGAGGCGCCTATTTTTAATGCTGCCGAATTTATAATGTTGAAAAATTACGCTGAGTGAATATATTTCGATTTTTAATTTTCCTTGTACACATTTGCACGAAGTAATGAGATGATTTACTGGACAGGTGACAAGAATTAATTAGTTGATTTTTCTTTTTTAGTAATACTTTATTTTATTGTGAGCATGTTGAACAAAAGAAAGAAAAAATACAGAACGAAAGCTTACAATAAAAGGGTGAAACTAACTTTCGAAGAACGTGTGAGCAAATTGCTCGAAAGTGAGAGGGTTAATGTGATAAAAGCGAATGTAAGTCGTGTCCGATAGTGATCTGTTATCTCTAGCTACCCATTCGAGGGATGATGTCTGAATATATAATATCTTCACGCAATTCCCAGTACAAGGGTAGACAGAGGTCTAGTCTAGAAAATAAGTCCATTTGGCCCTCCTTCCAACGAAGATATTTTCGGGATAACGTGACAGGTGAGCCCGTCGCCGTCTTTATGTCCAAGCAAACGATGTAATTCGTACATAATTTTTTGAAAAGCCCATTGGTACGAGCTTGCCACCTGGGGATCGAACTCGAAACTCTTGACTCGAAATTCCGACCACTTAAAGCAGGAGGATGTCAACCAAGCTCGTTCCAACACAGTGTGAGTTGACGGATTTCACACACCATGGATAAAATTTATACTTAGTTTTTTGCTTTGGGATCAGAGGAATGTGTGTGATGTTGTCCCTGTCAAAGTATTTATTTATTTATTATTATTAAAGAATTGAAAGAATATTTTATATTCATACACTTTATAAATTATTATTATTATTATTTATGCACTAATGAAGCGTAAATCGTGTTATCCTGTGCATGTCTCAATGTTCACATGACTAATCAAACACAATACGTAACATCAGTCATGTAAGAATTAAACAATGCTAGGAAAACCTATAAAATAAAATAGTAAATGTGATAAAAATGGTGTAATAGGATAAAAATACAGGCAGAGGTCTCTATTTAACATACTTGGATTCAATATATTTAGAGGTTTAGAAAAGTTTATGTATTTTAACTAGAGGGTATATAGGACAACGTGCCTGGTGGTGGGTCCTTCGCCATCTTTCTGTCCAAGTCAACGATACAAAACGTACATTATTTTCTAAAAACTCATTAACAAGAGTGTATTTACGGGAATCTAAAAAAAAGTCATCTGAGTCGGATTTTATTGCTCGGTATTCATGACTTACCATATTGTTATTATATATTTGACAGTGATAGAGCCACGCATCAGCTTTTGTTGTTGCATGAATGGGCCGGCTCGAAGTACCGGGGAAGTACCACGACCTCACAGAATACCAGCGTGAAGTAGAAGTCTAACAAACTTCTGCGTTTAGTCTGGTGAGTGCAGGTAACCGGAGGCCCACTCACCCCCCCCCCCCTATTCTAAGGGGAGGGGGCTCTCTAAGGCCGGCAACGCATCTGCTAAGTCTCTGGTATTGCGGGTGTTCATGGGCGGCGGTAATCACTTACCATCATGTGAGCCACCTGCTCGTTTGCCTCCCTTTTCTAAAAAAAAAAAATAGTAAATGATACAAGCATTGCAGCTCCATTGGAATGGTTAACAGGGATATTAGTAATGTTATTTAGCATTGGTTGATTTATTTTCAAAAAAATCAATTCATTAAAGAGAATACGACTAAAGAATTTAATTTAAGCGTATCACAAGGAAACAGTGAGTAAATAGGTAAGTGCGTAATTTTACAATGTAATTTAGAGGAAACCGTTTGAGTGAACAGCTAAATAAATGAGCCTATTCCTAAGTAATTACGCGCGTAATTTAATTTCGCCGAAAAGATATGTAGGGCAATACTTTGCGGGATCGTTGTCGGCTAATTTTGCTTGAGATTATTTATAAATAATGAACACAGTTGTAAATAAATAATGCCCTGCCTTATAACGCACCGTACGTACAAGAATAATATTTTTCCCCCCAAAAAAGATTAATGCTTACGTTTGTTCGTCTTTCAACGACCGCACAACCAAGTTGGTAGTGTTCTGCCTTCGAAGCAAATGGGTTCACATCCTACTCGAAATATTTATACCGTTATCTGTTGATATGCTTTTGGGATTAAACATGTATTTACCTACATTTTTTTGGATTTATCATATATAAAAAGTCACGATAGCCGAGTGGTTGAGTGTTCGGAATTTCGAGTCAAGAGACCCGAGTTCCCGCCCCTGGTGGGAGGCTCGTACCAATGGGTTATTCAAAAAACTTATGTACGAATTATATCGTTGGTGTAGAGGATGATGTGCTGCAAGAAAAGGGTAGCTACCCGCCAGGTCGGGTGATCGTGACCTGGGGAGGACGTCTCCTCCACCAGTGTGCGCTATCGATAATCGTATATATGCGTGTAACCGTCTATGTGTTTCCTGAATCCGCCACTAGCGAGCTTCTTATGTGGAGAAATAGATGTCGCCACATCACTCCCCTGCTGAGACTGGAGGTCGGAAGTGCGGAGAGCTTGACGTTGAGCAATCTGGCATTGCGGAGAGAGACTGTGACCAGATCTACGGTGAGTTGAGATGTATGGTAACAATGCCGATGCCGCAGTGTCAGCCTGAGGAGAAGGGGGCCCGTCGTTGATGATCCTCAGTTGCTGACAGGACTAGGAAGCACGCGTTGTGTCGATAGTAGTCCGGTGCTTTGACTGCGTTGATGACGTCGACGATGTTGTTGGAGAGGCTCGCTGCGTTGTTCTTCAGTGATCACCGTCGGTTGGCGGCGAGATCACGTCGTGGTCACCAGTGTAGCGGACGATGTGCTGCAAGAAAAGGGTAGCTTCCCGCCAGGTCGGGTGATCGTGACCTGGGGACGACGTCTCCTCCACAAGTGTGCGCTATCGATAATCGTATATATGCGTGTAACCGTGCGAACTTCGATAGCGCGATGTAGGACGTCGGTGTGTTTCCTGAATCCGCCACTAGCGAGCTTCTTATGTGGAGACATAGATATCGCCACAGTTGGCTTAGACATAAAGACGGCGTCGGGCTCACCACCTGTCACGTTGTTCCAAAAATATCTTCGGTGGAAGGTGGATCGAAGGGACTTAAATATATGGATTAGACTCTGTCTCTGTCTGTGTATTGGGCATTGCGTGAAGATATTTATTTATTTGATATCTATGTATAAATACACATATTTTTAAAACAAATTAAACGGTGGTAAAACCAGGTAATACAAAATGAATAATCACTAAAATTAAAAATGTAATGAATGTTTTTACTAACAAATATACGCCTACAATGTTTTATAGGTAAAAATGGGTGCAAAATGAAGACCATTTGATGAAAGTCACATTTACTTATATCTGACTGCCATAAAAATCAATTTGCCTTTTACTTACGTAATATTTTTCCGAAGTGATTTATTTTTACAGAAGTGAAATGTGGATTAAAAGGTTTTTGCACGAAAAAAGTATTTTTTTACGGATTTACGCAGTCACGTTTAAAACGTCAAAGCTTAAAATGAATGTATTACAAGCGGCTTATTCAATTGTTTCGAACATCACTTAGTCAGAGACAACCTACGTACATATTTGATAAACAGCAAAACATTGCTAAATTTTTTTTATAGAAAAACGGAATACGGCCTAAATTATTCAGACTATTTTTATTATAAGTTAAATTGTATTTAAGTTTGTCAAACGAATGTTGTTTTTTTATTTTTAAGTATATTTATTTAGCTGTAGCCATGATGTTCGCGTAACATTTTAAACTTTTAACCTCTAAGGTTTAGAGACAATTTAAGAAGAGCAAAAATCGTGAGTAATATATAGTAATTACCATTTATTTTAAAATTAACTTACTTAAGGAAACTTTTAAAAATATAATAACAATAAACAAATAAATGAATACATAAGGCAATATTGCTCTGATAAGAGCAGACTCAGAGTCAGAGTAAGCAGTTAAGCACTTGTATTATGGAATCAGAAACAACGAAGAACCACAAACATACAGACCCGAGAAAATGTGGAAAAAGTGTTTTTTTACATTGACTCGGCTGGGAATCGAACCTGGGGTCGAAAACGAACCTAAGAGCGAGCGAACCATGAAAACCGTTGCGAACGCCTCTCGTCCGCGGAGGTCGTCAAAACTTGGACGTGTAATGTTCGATGACATTGAAATAAAAATGTTTGAGAGACAATGTTAAAGTGAACATAAAAAAGGCCCGTGTAGTCTTCAGTCTCGGTAAACAAATATTACAGTAATATATCATTGATGCGGTATTTATTTGCTCGGGGTAAATATTAAAAGAAAAAGGCGAGTAAACAAAATTATTTCTTCATGTTTGTTTGCTGTTCATGTATTTGTCACAAAATAAAGCCCGTATTTATATAACAATAGTAAAGTTACCTGCTAGTCCTAAATAAATAGAGGCTATTTAATCTATCTACGAGCCGTTTATTGTTCAACTATTTTAGATTGTGATATAATCAATTATCACGTGTCTTTTATTTGTAATAAAATAGATAAATTACATTGATTTGTATCATGTAATTTATTTGTACATTAATATTATCATGAATCACAGAAGCAGCCATCTCACACCTTAGGCACTGATGACTGTTACTGGTTGTTATTTTTAGTCTGGTCTTTTAGTCACCTCTTACGACAACCACGGAAATAAAGAGTTGTTCTCAAGATAAATAAGTCTCACAGGTCGTACTTAAAGACCTTAGAAAATAAAAGAACGACTCAACGTAGAAAGTGGCCAATATTTTAAACGTTTCTTTTTATATATAATGGCGTTGGATGGAACTACTCAGAAAGCAGGGGTTTATTCTTCTATAGGGCTGTTCCTTCCTCGTAAATGGCATTTATGAATATACTTACCGCATTCTCAGGGCTCGAAAGATGGAAACCTCAGAGTCACAGAGCATCAGGCCGGCACTTTATGGCGGATGACTCAATGTATGTACCTTATATAGTGACATATTCAAGTTTTGCGGCATGCACTGAAGGTGGTTAAGGAAGATCCACAGTCGAGGGATCAACTATCACGGCTGTCGAACATTTTCCAAGATAACAGACAAACAATAGTTAACATACCAGTCTGTAGTAACTATCTCATCACCACAACTATCGTGAAGTGACCTGTACAACCAAAACACGATGCGATCACCTTTTTTCTTGATTCGTCTTCCTTCCTTTATAAGGTCACATGCAGGAACATGTGGTATACATCATAAATAAGTATCGTTAAAACTCATTTGTATGAGCTTCTATTCTTTTCTGGGGATCGAATTTCTGTCTTCTGACTCAAAGTCCGATCACCCCAGTCACTCGGGTATCGTGGCTATGGGTTTATAAATAAAACACAAGTATTAAATCTAGTAATTATTAACTATTAAACCACAGTAAGGTTTTTTGTATTTTATTACATTTAATTCAAAAATGATAATTTAGCTAAAGCGCGCATAATAATCTACTATAATTCAATTTTTTATTAAAGCATCAATAAGTTAAGCAAAAGGCCCTTTGAGCCTTTGAAAAGTTTAAAAATGTTGTTGGCTACTAGATAGCGTGATAAGTTAATAGATCGATCATGAAATAGTAATCTCTAAGGTGCAAGGTGCCTGGTGCTGTGTTCGCCGATCCGCTTGCGAAGCTCGGCTCGCTCCCGACGATGGCTTCCTTAATAGAGAGACCTAAGTCCTGCAGTTATCTTGAACAAGCCTTTATGTATGTATTCGTTGAAGAGAAACGTTGAAATAAAATGTTCTTTAGTTAATTTACTTATCTATAGTTCTTAGAACGGTGAATGCTTGATACGTGACCTTCAAGACCTGAAAATTTCATTTCATTAAACATTTATGACACCCTACTATGGGACTATGGGTATTAAATTTAACTTAAACTAAGGTTTAGTTTAAGGTTTAAACACATTCCAATATATACCTATATAGAATACACACATAGATAGGGTTAATATCACATGAATTGCTCTGATCCCAAAGTAAGTAGCTAAAACACTTGTGTTATGGAAGCAGTAATAATGAAGGTATCCAGACATGAGAGAATTAAGAAAAAGTGTTTTCTATATTGATTCGACCAAAAATCGATCCCTTGACCTTACAGCTGGTGATGTCATGGAAACTGGTGTGTACGCCACTCGTCAACGAAGGTCAATAGTATAAATAACACAGGTATAGCAAACAGCTATAGTAATACATACATACATACATTAATAACAAATAAGAACAACATCACATACATTGATACGAACCCAAAGTAAACGCTTAAGCACTTGTGGGTATAATCATAAACAACAAAGGTACCACAAACATCCAGACCAGGAATCTAACCCGGAACCTGAGAGATGGCGACACCATGAAAACCGATGTGTACGCCACTCGTCCACGGAGGTCGTCGTCAAAATGGTTCGGCTATACTAGCTTTAATTTGGGGCTTTATATTCTTCTGCTGTCTGTTGAGTGAAGTAACTCGACACCCACTGAAAGTCGATTTTTGAATATCTTTGATTTATACGAAACGAATTTTACGATAAAGATATCAAAATGATTTTTAAAGGTATGTATGTATTTATTTAGTAGATATGCGCTTCTAAATATACATATCGAGTTTCAATCATATTATATCCTAAATGTTTTGATTCATAAGTCGAAAGGTTATTCTTATAAATAGTTCATATATACATTTAAATTACAGCCCGCATATAGAGATTCTTACAATTTTATATAATATCTTAAACCTTGAACCGTGTCGAGTGGTATCCATGTAATATTCTTCTACTACCTTTTTGCGCCTTTATGGACAAAACTAAGGTAAAAGCTTTGAATATCGCATTAGCTACAAATAGGAGCGCTATAATTGTCTCTAAAATGCCAGGCAAAAACTAACTCCAGGATGAAGAGCAGTGTATGATGTGCAATATGTTTGGTAATTTAAAAGTTCATCCTCTGGTTGACAGCCTAGTTGATAGTAACCTGCTTTCGATGCTTAGGGTTTCGAGTTCGAATCTCACTAGAGCAAACATTTGTGTGATAAAGGAGAATTTATGTAATCGACTCATGGCCGATTATATTTACATGTAAATTAATATTTACATAGATCAATATATAAACATGTAATAATATTGATTAATTTTGGAATACTAAGACGGTGATTGGCTCACCACCTCTCACGTTGCCGCAAGTAAGCTTTGTTGAAAAGTGGGTCCATGCGACTTCTTTTCCTAGAAGTCTTCATACACTAGACCTCTGCCTACCTTTACAGGAACAGGAAATTGCGTGTAAATAAATATTCCTCTAGCCGGGGGGATAAGTTGTAATAATAATAGTAGTAATCTTACAGCTGTCATAGTTATCAACGACAAATCGCTTCCTACGGCTGTTTTAATTCCTGATTCCTTTTGCATGAATGTCAAAATGACATGATAACATTTTCTGTCCTTTAAGCTTAACCCCGTCCAGTCGAAATTGTGAAGTGCCGCTTTGATTTCTTTGGCCTAAAAATTTAAAAATGACATATTTTTATAGGAATCTGAATTTTAAAAGGTTTCTTATTTTTTGAAATATAATTCCATTTAACAATGGAGTTAAGTAGTTATAGAGATGTTCGAATAAAATTGTTTTGAACAATACCGCATTCAAAACTAATAAATGGCAACCTAGATGAGAGTCGGGTGGATGGGTGATCGGAATTTGACTCAAAAGACACTAAATCGATCCCAGGGCTCTTACCGATGGGTTTATTAAAAAAAATTACGTACGATTTATATCGTTGGCTTGGATATAATAGACGAGCGATCCAACATGTTGTCCCAAAAATATCTTCGGTGGAAGGTGGGTCGAAAGCACTTAATTGTTTAGACCTCTACCTACCCCCGTATTGGGAATGGCGTGAAGATATTTACCTATTTCATTTATAGTCGGAAGAGTACCATCCACTACCATGATATTACTACATAGATAGGGCCTATCATCACTATACAATCTATAATTACTACATAGCCACAACATTTTACACCAGGTAAAACGCGCCACCACCGATAAATACAAGACTCGAGATTTGCCTTCTTAATAAGGTATCATTAAGCGGTTAGACTCTATGTCGTTCGATCCTAGAGTCTATTCTCCTCGGTCGAAAGAGATAATTTGTAAGAAAGGAATTCATGTATAGAAATTTAAAATTTCTTCACATGAATTCCTTTATTTTAATTCCTTTTTTCTAATTTAGATGTCGCGATAGTCGAGTGGTTGAGTGATCGGAATTTCGAGTCAAGAGACCCGAGTTCGATCCCGTACTATAATGGTTAGGTCTTTGGTTTTTAAACAATTTTCTTTTAAAAAAAATTAAATATCTTCACACTATTCCCAATACAGGTCTCTTCGACCCACCTTCCACCGAAGATATTTTCGTGACAGGTGGTTAGCCCGTCGCCGTCTTTATGTCCAAGCCAACGACATAATTCGCACATAAGTTTTTGAAAAACCCATTGGTACGAACCTACCATCTGGGATGGTTCCAGTTCTATAATTCGGGTCTCTCGAGTCGAATTTCCGACCACTCGGCTAAATTTTTCGGATTTTCTTTAGAAATTAAATTTATTAATCTTTTCGAGACACTTATATCGGCGTCAAAATGTAGCTCTCCATTTCTTTCCGTGGGTGTCGTAAGAGGCGACTAAGGGAAAGGACTTGGAAATGGATTCACCATAGATTGCGAACTGACCAAAATTAAGCAGACTATTGAGGAGTAATTTCGTCCAAGGTGCGAGGCGTCTGGGGCTGCGGTCATTAATGAGCTTGCCAGTCGTGGCGATTACGGCAAATCCTTCTTATGGGAGAGGCCATTGTCCTACAGTAGACTTTCACAGGCCTTTGTTTTGTATGTAATAATTTCTATTAACTTTTAAAAGGACACGAGCACTAGTGATTATTAATTATATGTGTAGACCTCTGTCTTCCTCTGCATTGAAAATATGCTTGAAGATGTCTTTACAATTATACAGGAATTCGTCTTATTAACCGTCTTACTGACCTTCGTTTTAATTTGTTCTCCGAACCAGTTGTATGTAAATATTTCAGCAAACATTGGCAGCATATGTGGAGCGAACCTCCAGTTTACTTCCTATAAATAATTAAAACAACATTTGTACATTAAAAACTAAAAGTCACTAAATATTTAATCAAGTGTAACAATGTAATTATCAATGGAAAATATTTTTAGATGAGTTTGTTTGTCTGATATTAATTAATTACAATAGTAATTAATCCCCTAATTACAGACACGAATAAAATAAAAATATGTGGACGTGAATTATGATTTTTATAACAAACCTTGCTCATAAGTAACAAGATAAGACAAGTACACATTGCAGCATTGCATAATGGCACAAAAGCTAGCCAGTTGTACATTTTTCTTAATAATTTTAAGTATCTGTAATTAATAAAAAAAATATATAATTAATATAAATTTGTATACTTTTCAGATTATTTTTAAATGTTAATTTTACTTCCATTCCATTTACAGTCAAAGATTAAGATTAATAAAAAAATAAACTGACGCGGGATTCAAATCAAACCCGAGATCTCTTCCGTGCTCCCCTACTTCTTAGCTTTCGTGTCCCACGCGCGTTAGTTAAAATTTTAAATTATTTTCGCATGCCTCTATGGAAAGTTGCCGATATCTAAAAGAAATTATACATCTTCCGACTGCATAACCTTAAAGCTATGCAAACATCAATTTAATATCACCATCGATACATAACATATATATTTTTTTTAATCTATAAGCAAGCAAGCTAAGCTAAACTTTGTTATTAAAGGTTATTTAAATTTCTCTTCTTAACTAATTTATTAAAAAAAAGAAACATACTCATTTAATTTAGTATGCACTATGTGGAATCTTCTCAATGCTTCATTCAATCTTATAGAATAGGACATCTTACATTCATTTTTATTTCTTCCATTGACGTGTAAAATTTTCTTAAGACTGTCACAGGCTTTGCAAAGGAAATAAATCAGTAGAACAAACCACAAATCTAGAATTATAGTGGAAGATATTTCAAACAAGAACAACGTGTGAAGAATCCAAGTTAATTCATAATAAGGACTAGGCATCGGCATGAGTGTTGTTGTCGATCTTGACAGCAATGTTCTTTGTCCATTAATATAGTTCCAAAAAGTAGTAAGTTCGTAAATTGACACTGGAATTAGAACCATAGCGAACAGAATATATACTGTGCGTCTTCCAATTTTCAGAACATGTTTAAAATTTTCATTTGAATCCTCTTTCATAGTTTCCATAAGAGTTGTTTTAGCGGTGACATATAAATTACGGAAAATATCTCTATTATTAATATATAGTAACATTTTTAGAGGGAATACTACAATCATAATAAGTGTGTAGCAAGCTTCTGCCACTAATTCAGCATCATCAGTTGTTCTCAGTATTTGAAGAGTTCCGCAAAACACATAAACAAAAAGACATAAATTAAAAAGTTGATGAATACAGTATTTTCTCCAAGTCCACTGTGGATCTAATATTTGCTGACCGAATATTCTCTGGAAAAGCAATGCTTCTGTTACAATCTCATCAATATCAGACCATTTTCCAACAGTTTTCGTTTGCTTTTTTATTAAATTTCTTATTGAATAATTCATTGTGATTGTCTTATTCCAAGTCACACCACGATTGTAATGAATTGAAAGAGAAAGACATGTACAGTCATAAAAAGACGTAAATGAGACTTCAACTACTTAAAATAAATTAAATATTTGTTTATTACTGTTTTGTAAATAATAGTCACAACAACAATAAATAATAGCTACGAAAGCTGAGTATTTAGGTGATCAGAATAGGTGATCAAAACCAATGTACGATTTATATCGTTGGCTGAGATATTAAAACTGCCACAGGTTCACCACCTGCCATATCGTTCAAAAATTTCTTCGGTGAAAGGTAGGTCAAAAAGACTTAATTGTCTGGAAATCAGTCTTCTCCAGTATTAGGAATAGCGAAAAGATATGTTTTTCTGTTTTGTAAAAACTAGTTGAACTGTAGAAAATATTGTGAGTAGACTTGCTTCAGGATTATCTCGCTTATTTCGTATATATCAAAATAAGATTATAATATGTCTTTATTGTTACACAAAAATAGTTATTCTTTATCTACTTCATTGTACTTTTAACTACTATGAAAATTTTCC
Source organism: Sericinus montela (assembly GCA_029286605.1). Classification (NCBI taxonomy): domain Eukaryota; kingdom Metazoa; phylum Arthropoda; class Insecta; order Lepidoptera; family Papilionidae; genus Sericinus; species Sericinus montela. The sequence continues at coordinate 8,745,068 of JAGSMR010000044.1, forward strand.
ATCCATTCTAACACCAAGAAGGCGGTAATGATTAATTACTTTTGCCGCCCAGTTCTTATATCCTCAGTCCATAATTTGAAGCTATTACTCAATTATTTAATTACTCCTTTTTTAATTTCTTTAAATTCTTTGTGGATACTTTAACTAAACTGATATAGTTTAGATTATATATTATCTTTACATAAGCCGTATCATTTTAGTCCTGTCGACTTCTTTTTCAAAACGGCCGCGTCTTCCTCTTTGGCCTGCAAACCTACGTTGGCAACGCACACCCTCAAATTCATCACCCGGACGCCACTAGGCTTAGGAAGGCTGTTGGTTGATTCAGCACCACTCCGCGTCACTCCGCGCCGGATCTGGACTTTGACTCTGCCACAGACCAAATTTCATCCGCGGAGGGTGAGGAAGGTTGCGTATCGTAATAACTGAACCCCTGCCAGAGTTGTGGCAGATAGGGAGCATGGCGGGAACCAGTTTGGGGGGTAGTCCATGCAACCTACAAATTTGGCTAACCACCTCGATAAATACCAGACCAAAATTCAAAAATTCAGCAGGCCGGCATTATTTTTTTTTTATATATTTTTATTTTGCCGGTGACGGGCAGCAGTGTCTAAGGTGCGCGGTGTTTGGTATTGCGATCGCTAATCTGCTTGACAATGGTGACGATTATAGAAAACTTTTCCTTAGGGGAGAGATGTATTCCCTTCAGTGGACTTTTATAGGCCATTATGATGAGGACCCACCTTTAACCGTTGTATATGTGAGACTACGTGACTGTATAAGAGTTGTGGATAAATATTTTGAACTGTTCGCTTGAAATTGAGACCTACCTAGCCGATTTTACAACATATTTACATACATAGATGAGATTCGAGATCTAAGCCCTAAGCTTCGTAGGCAGAGGTCATAAATTATCGTCAGTATATTTATTAAATGTTTTTCACAGTATTATCCATTCCTGCCTTGGAATTATTAAAAAATAAGTGATAAAAACTATAGTATCTTGGGCATGACATAATTGCTTTTGGGTATGTAAATTATGTAGCCCACTTACAGATCTAGACAATTTAGTCATTTTGACCCACATTTCATCGGGGAAACGTTATAGGCAAAACAACGATATAGTCGTATATCGTGAGTATTAAAATTAAGCAGAAGCGCAAATAAAAAAGGACTATGGCTATGGCTCTATTATCAATTTTGTCAATCCTGGCGTAACACTTCTTACCGAAACAATGTGCTTACCTTTAAAGAGTAGACTAGAGTAAGAACAGAAAGTTTTAAAAATAATTAATTTTCCGGATTAGCGATATGATTTAAAAAAAAAAAAAACTTACGCATATTAAAATATCATGGTATTAAAATGATCCTTCTCACTTTTATTACAATCAATCGATGAATATATTTATCTTTTTGTATATAAATAAGTTAAACTATAACTAAAAAAATCTTCACGTCATTCCCAATTGGGTAGACTGAGTTCTAGACCCACCTTAAGCCTTTACGGCCCACTTTTCACCCAAGAATTTTTTTGAGTCAACGTAACAGACGGTGAGCCTGTCTCTGTCTTTATGTGCAAGCCAACGATGTCAATCATAATATCGTACATAAGTTTTGGAAAAATCTATTGTTACGAGCTTACCACCTAGGGTTCGAATTTGGGTCTCATGACTTCAATTTTAATCACCCAACCACTCGGCAACACAGATACTATTTTTTTTTAAATATCCTGAGTCAATCTTTGGCTCCTTTTTTTTTTTATAAATAATATTTATTATGAAATTTATAGTTATAATAATACTTTGAATCACTTGATCTTCGACCGACGAATCTTCGATCTGCGTGAACGATTTCTGAGGTTCTGAATTCGATTCTCGGATGGGTCATTGTCGCAAACCATTTCATGTATGCACCTTGAAATATAAGAACAACGTTATAAGAATTTTTGTATTGTAGTTTTTGGATTATTTGCAAAGAAAAAAAAAAACATTACGCGTAGATGTTAAGTAATGTTGGCTTTAGCCGTTAGTCGAAGTAACGTTTTAATAGCCTTGTCCTGGCTATTTGCTTCCAGATTGCTATAGTCATAAAAGCGAGTCGGATACAAAACATACTACGTAGGAAATGGTTAGGATGTTTCACTGTTACGTAGCTGGACTTAGTAAATCTAACAATATGTCTGAAAATATTTTAAAGAAAATACAACTTTCCTATCAAATATAAAGTTCACGTCATCACATCAAATATATCTTCACGCAATTCCCAATACAGGGGTAGACAGAGGTCTAGTCTAGACAATTAAGTCCCTTCGACCCACCTTCCACCGAAGATATATTCGGGACAACGTGACAGGTGGTGAGCCCGTCGCCGCCTTTATGTCCAAGCCAACAATTTTTAATACTTATTCGTTCGTAAAATATTAAATTATCCGTATAAATATATATATATATATATATATATATATATATATATATATATATATATATATATATATATATATATATATATATATATATATATATATATATATATATATATATATATATATATATATATATATATATATATATATATATATATATATATATATATATATATATATATATATATATATATATATATATATATATATATATATATATATATATATATATATATATATATATATATATATAATAAGATCCTTTTCGACCTACATACAAGTATCGAGTATGCCAGTTCTTAATATTTTGTTTATTTCTTACACAGAAAGCTCGATAAAATAAAGATTTGAATTTATAGTAAAACTCTTTGACAATTTTATTAAAAAATGGTCTACCCTCATCGCCATAAACATAACACACGATGATAAACGCGTCAATTTAAAGAGTATACCTTCACGCGTAATGTTATAGGCTCGTTACTTTGTTTCATGGAGTATGCCTATATATTAACATCATTACGGCCCACAACGTAAAATGTAAATTGGCAACGAAGTAAAAATTCAGGCTTTCGAACTTTTATGTTGGGAACGAATCTTATTTTGATTACTTTATTCGAATCGTACATAACAAAAACTCCGTAAACACATTTATTATGTTATTTAATTCTAATATTCCTATTTCTTAAATTATTTTTTCTAAAGATCTGTTAAAGTTCACTGCAGGATGTAGGCTTCTCTCATAGGGGCATTTGCCATATTGCCTACTGCATACGCTTGGCAAGCGGATTGGCGATCGCAGTGCCCGACCAGTCGCACCTCAGACGCTGCTGCCTATATTCGGTGTGATTATTTTGGTCTGATATTTTTAGAGATGATTATACCGTCATCTATCGGTTGCCATAATGATATTCAAGGCTGTTTCCCTTAGTCGCCTCTTACGACACCCACGGCAATATTCTTACACCTTTACCACACGGTCAATTTTATCACGGTTTATCAGACATATTAAGGCATTACAATATGAACTTTAAATTAATTTAGAGAAGTTTAACTAATGATTTAATTAAAAAGTCACGATTGCTGAGTGGTTGGGTGGACCCTCTTCAACCTCTTAGGTTGATATTCAAGGCTGTTTCCCATAGTCGCGTCTTACGACATCCACGAGAAGAAAGAGAGTGGCAATATTCTTAAGCCGTTACGGTCTTTTCATGTCAATTTCACGCATTTTCACAATACTAGTACTGGGGGGAAAGGTTGGATCTAAACAATTAAGTCCTCTAGACTCACTTTAAAGCGAAGCTTATTTAAGTCAACGTGACGACAGAGAGAGAAAGAGTCCCAATGTGCACATAAGAACTTTAAACTTCTAAACTTTCACATTATATAATCTTAGCCCAGTTAACATCAACTCAAAATCAATAAATGTTGTTATAACTCTCGAGCAGAGTTACATCTGTTATAAAATGTCTTCGCGTGTGTGCGCGTTTTTTTTTCCTAAATTTTTATTTTGATTTTTTTTGCTAAACTTTCCGTAGTTTTCATAATCTGCTATACGTACCTACTACTATACCTCAACGTAAATGCATGAAGAAAATAATGAAAGAAAGAAACGATAGAGGTATGTAAGGGTCGTGATACTTAGTGATCTGTTCTCTCTGGCTACCCCGTTAGGTACCGTGCGTGAATATATATAAATAAAATAAGTAATTAAGAGCATTATTGGTTAAGTCATTGATAAAATAGAATGTTTAGTCTTACGGAAATCTCTAGGAAATCAAACAATCAAGAAGTATTCTTATCTAATATATTTTATAATTTTATATTTTAATAATAATTAAGTTATTATTAAGATATTAAGTTACTCTATTTTTTAATATTACATGTGAATATTTGTATATTATATATAAATATTTTTATTAATTTATAAGTAATGCCGTAAGAGCTTTTATTACTGTGTTTATTTGTTTTTTTTATATTTTTCATCTATTTTTTTGGAAAGTTTTAAACATTGAGTACGTTCAAATACTTAATGACTTAACCAATAATGCTCTTAATAGTGCTGGGACTTATTGAGTATAAACGTTTATTCCATTAAACAAATGAAGCACATTTTCCAATATCAACCCATGATAATGGAAAATGCGTGAAGTTAAAAAAGAAGAACTACGGGCATTTTATTTATAATGAAATATCGAATCACGATTTCTCGACTTTATTTAATAATCAAGCATTACAGTGTGCTGAATTTTATAACTTGCTTAATAGTCTATTAAATTTCCACGACAAGCCGCCCATAACGTAAAGCAGCGCGGTACGAAATGGGTAGCTATTAATTGTATGGTTTGAAATTTAGTGGGCAGTAAATAAGCCTTTTATCTCCGACGTTTCCACGCTCGTTTCACTTATGTGAAAAAGTAAAATACAGTGTAAATCAATGGCTTTGAAATTTCAAAAGTAGTTATCTGGCATCATCGTCATCATAGCGTCCTGTAAAAAAACTACAGGAAAAGTCTCTCTAGCACCGATTTGCCGAAACCGCCAAGGCGATTGGCGATCGCAGCTTCAGATATCTTGTACCCTAGACGCTTCTAGTCGTCAGTTTGAATTTCGCTCTGGTATTTTTCGAGCCATCTTAAAGTTAACAAGCACGCAGCCCGTAAGGCGTTCTGTGAATATTAAGCACTGGTCGGTTAATTTTCAGACGTGACATCGTAATAGCCGTCACGATAGCCGAGTGGTTGGGTGGTCGGGGTTTCGAGTCATGAGACCAGAGTTCGACCCCCACGTGGCAGGCTCGTACCAAATGCTTTTTAAAAATGTATGTACGAATTATATCGTAAAGACGGCGACGGGCTTACCAGGTGGACGGTGGAAGGTGGGTCGAAGAGACTTAATTGTCTAAACTAGACCTCTGTCTGCCACTGTATTGGAAATTGTGTGAAGATATTTATGTTATTTTATTTATTTATTTATTTTTCACTATTACTTATTTACAGAAACAAATATGTTAATATTTACAATACTTATTAACTAAAAACTATTATAATCGTAAAGCCCTACTTCTCGTGGCATGGTACCAAGAACGCTGGCTGCATTTCCAAGTTGAATGGCTAGATTTAACCGTTGAGTGAGTAAAGAACCAGCCCTCTTGTCACCCGCGGCAACGATAAGTCGCGGATACAATTCCTTTAGAAGCTGCATCGCGCGGGGACCGCACGGACCGATTACCTCTACGGCAAATGGAACCAATATATATATATATATAAATATATATATATATATATATATATATATATATATATATATATATATATATATATATATATATATATATATATATATATATATATATATATATATATATATATATATATATATATATATATATATATATATATATATATATATATATATATATATATATATATATATATATATATATATATATATATATATATATATATATATATATATATATATGTATATATATATATATGTATATATATATATATATATATATATATATATATATATATATATATATATATATATATATATATATATATATATATATATATATATATATATATATATATATATATATATATATATATATATATATATATATATATATTTGTCTCCTTTCAAAGACTCATATTTCCGCCATTTACCCGATTCACCTGCCTCTGATGCCGCCCCGGCCCTTATCGAAGTACCCTCGATATGAGAGGCCGCTAATGTATCGGCGCAAGTTGCGTCCCACACAAGAGCTTTGCCTCTCTCCCAAGGGACTAAAGTCAATCCTTCGGGTCCCTTACTATCCTCCCTAAATATTCCACAAGGCTCTAAAACCGAGGAAATATTTATGGAAACAAGAGCCCTTCGGATGATTTCATTCAATAAACCGTGACAAGACACTTTTTTGACGTCGTTGACGTCGCTGCCACAATTATTTATTACAATATTTGGATGTTTGTTCCGCTAACACACCTTAACGACGAAACAGATTTGGATAAGATTTTGTAGATAGATGGGTGAAGTATTGGCTACGCCTTCTTTTAATGTCGGAATAAATGCATGTTTCCTGATGAATAATTTTATTAAAATCCGGTTGCTTTTTACTCTGGGAAATTAGAAAATCCCGCGAGAATTTTTGATAAGTCAGTGAATAGTAGTTGTGTTGTGTGAATAGTGAGGAGAGAGAGAGAGAGAGAGAGAAAGTTGTAGCTGATAAGTAGTGAATATCAATTTACCATTACTTTCATAAAAAGTCACTATAACGATAGCACGTTAGTGGTTGGGTGATCGGAATTTGAATCGAGGGATAGTTCGTTCGGCAGGCTCGTACCAATGTTTTTTTTTTCAATTCTAGTAATAAGTATAAAACGATATGTAGAAAATTGTTAGTAAGGTTTTGAAGTATTAATATCTATTTTAATAATTTATACTTGCGATTGTTGCCACTTGGTGAAATTGCATTGCATTAAAATTTATTGTTGAACACTTGTGCCAACCGATTGGTTAATTAATAAATAATTAAATAATGTGAATCGTGTACAAGTGTTCAACAATGAATTTTAATCTATTTTAATGATAACAAAAAATCTTACCGGTATACATTTTTTAAATTATCATCGTTCACCGTTGACCATTCCATCAAGGGAAGCCGTAAAATGGGACCACAATTTAATATATTGCACGCGGCTTGGTTGCAACTGTAAAAGTTCTGCAATATAGAATAGAATAAATATAAAATGGCCTTTGTTAAAGTTTATTAGTATTGCAAACGTTAAAATGTTTCTTTACGTAATGGGAAGCTCTATGTAACAGCTTCATAGTTCATTAAATCTAAAAAGAAATATTATGAACTAAGATGATAATATGTGTTTTAGAGTCTTTTCATAACGCTACATAATTTGCTTTAATTACCTTTAATTATTTAAACGTAATCAAAGCCAAATATCGTTGATTTACGATAATTGGCTTTGATTACGTTAAAATATATTTAACGAACATTTTGAATGTTAAAGTTATTTAAAGTACGGTTACGAGAATTTTATTTTATTTTCACATCTATTACAGTTACGATAGCCGAGTGGTCGGTGGTGGGAATTTCGAGTCAAAAGACCCGAGTTCGACCCCCAGATGATAGACACGTAATAATGGGTTTTTTAAAAACGTATTATGTATGAATTGTATCGTTGGCGTGGACATAAAGACGGCGACGGGCTCACCACCGGTCACGTTGTCCCGAAAATATGTTCGGTGGAAGATGGGTCGAAGGGACTTAATTGTCTAGACTAGACCTCTGTCTACCCCTGTATTGGGAATTGCGTGAAGATATTAGATAGATATTATTACTGGGGTAACTTATTATGGGGAGTCAGTGAAGAAGCGTGCTCGTCGCAACCCCTGCCATCCGTTCTCAGGGCTGAAATTCTACACAGCTGTGGTTCGTCCAATATCAGTTCGTCCTCGTTGGTGCGGAATCAAGCGAGCAAGGCCGCGATGGGTACCGCCACCCGTCACGCACAGTCCGACACGGCAGAAGGTGGCGACAGAGTGCAGAGTTGCCACGTGGAATGCTAGAGGAGACATGAGAGATAAGACGAATGAGTTGATCGATATGATGAAAGAACGAGAATTAGATGTCGTGTGTTTGTCGGAGACCAAACTGAAAGGCTGTGGTACTGTACCCTGGCGAGACGCTAGCTCTATGGTCCGGAGTCACGGAGAGCGAGAGCACATGCCAGGGAGTGGGGATGCTGCTGTCGTCTCGGTTGGTCGATGTTATGACTGAATATAAGGTTATGAACTCAATACTTCTCTGGGTTTGCTTTAAATTGGGACTGACGAAGTTATTCCTTTTTGCTGTTTATGCGCCGGTAGCTTCGTCGTCCAAGGCTGAGCTGGAGGAGTTGTAGGAAAATGTAAGAGAAAGAGTCACCCCGTAACCACGGATGCTGTGAAGCATCCGAAACGTCGGGAAATAAAAATAAAAATAGTTTGTAAAAACTAATTAAAAAACGCGATAAAATCCGAAAATCGTTTTATTTTAAATGATTAGTAATCGGATACCTAAATGTGCATGTAAGAAGAAGATAATGAATTTGAAGAAAGCGAAGGAGGTATGTTGAGATCGTGACACTTGGTGATCTGTTCTCTCTAGCTACCCCGTCAGGTAATGTGCGTGAAGATATTACTTATGAAGGAAGGTTGAAAGGAAGCAATTATCTAGACAATTAGTTCTCAAGTGGTCTAGGTAGACTTTCAGGGGTCCACAGAAGACTCCGCGTAGGCTTCGCGGGGTGACAAAAAAGGGGGTTCACTATTCGTAAGGAATAATTAAACGGTCCGAATGGGGAGTTTTCTAAATAAAGTGAAGATTGAACGGTTCCCTGTGCTGTTTATTATGTTCACAAGTTTACTTTTTTGAGATCCGCTCTTAGCATATTTAGATAATTAAATAATAAGGCAATTGTAACTTTAAAAAAAAAATGTTAATTCTTTGTTGGACCGCTGCAAAGCAAATTTTAATAGTTAGATATAATTTTGAAAGTTTTGTCTAGTTCTGGGAATATAGTCGAAGGTCATCTTTCAAACCTACCATTTTGCGAATCTCTTCGTTTCGCTTTCGGTCGGCCATGGTAAGGCCGCCATTTTACGAAGAGATCGCATCTCCACTGCATTCAACCTGCTTTTATGCTTCTTCTGACATACCCAGGTTTCGCTGCCATATAACAAAGTCGGTACCAATACTGCGTTATGTATTGCAAGGCGTGCACTTTTCACAACGTCTTGCCTTTTGATTAACGCAGTCAGGGCACCATTGACTTTGTTCCCGGCAGCGACACGCCTGTCCACATCTAAATCACATCTTCCATCCCGGCTAAACGCACTCCCCAAGTATACAATTTCTTTCACCTGTTCTAGACATTCCTTATTTACCCAAATTTCGCACTTCGTTCTTTCTTCGTCCCTTTCAAATACCAGAACCTTAGTTTTATTAGCATTCAAACGGAGACCATTAATTTCACATTCTTCTTTCATACACGTGACTAATGCCTGCAGTTCTGCCTCTGATGGTGCAATAAACACTGCATCATCAGCGTAAAGCAGAAAATTTACTTTTATGTCACCCAATTTCACACCCAAACAGCTATCTTTCAGCTTCTGTAAACAGCTGTCGAGATACAGTATGAACAGCCAGGAAGACATGACACAACCCTGTTTTACGCCCGTTTGGACGCTAAACATGGGTGACAGGTCATGCCATAACCGCACACAGGCTTTACAGTCATAGTAAAGTGACTGCACAGCCTTTAGCAATCGACCATCCACACCATACCCCGGCAACAGTTCCCACATTTTCTTCCTTACAACCTTATCAAATGCTTTCTCAAGATCCACCAAAGCACAGAAACTCTTCTGGTTAGCAGCCAGAAGATTCTCTGTGATCATGCGGAGAGAAAACATTTGTTCCGTGCATCCTCTTCCAGGTCTAAATCCGCATTGTGCCTCCCATAGAAATCTTTCCGATTTATCTTGCATCCTACGTGTCAAAACCTTCGAGTAACTTTACTTGCTAAACTGGTCAAGCTGATCGCCCGATAGCACCCGCAGTCATAATGTGAACCTTTATATAAAGGCACAATGACCGCGGATCGCCAATCATCCGGAACAGCCCCCGTTCGCCAGCACAAATTGCACAGCAGATGAAAGCTGTCCCAGACGCGTGGCCCACCATACTTGACCATTTCAGCAGTAACTCTGTCTAGTCCCGCAGCCCTACCACATTTCAAACTTCTAATCGCACATTCAATCTCTGATGACCTCAGTGTCATCGAGGTCCGAGTCTGGCGTACCAGTCACGGTATCACCCCCGGATCCCTCACTAAGATCATCACACGCATACATCTCTCTATAAAATTCGCTCCATCGCTGCATGACGTCCGATTTTTCTGAGAAGACGTCATTGGTTCCCGAAAGCACTTTATTCATTCTTAAGGCTGTCGCACCACTCCGGGTCCTTCCAACCTCTTTCCAGAAGAGTTTGGAGTTCTTCTTGAAGTTGTGCGACAACCTTTCATCCGCTTCCATTCTACTCCTTTCACGCACTTCCTCAATCAATGCTTTCGTGTGAACTTTTGGAGCTTATATATATATATATATATATATATATATATATATATATATATATATATATATATATATATATATATATATATATATATATATATATATATATATATATCTATATATATATATATATATGTATGTATATATATATATATATATATATATATATATATGTATATATATATATATATATATATATGTATATATATATATGTATGTATATATATATATATGTATATATATATGTATGTATATATATATATATATATATATATATATATATATATATATATATATATATATATATATATATATATATATATATATATATGTATATATATATATATATATATATATATATATATATATATATATATATATATATATATATATATATATATATATATATATATATATATATATATATATATATATATATATATATATATATATATATATATATATATATATATATATCTATATATATATATATATATATATATATATATATATATATATCTATATCTATATATATATATATACCTAGACGTGCATGTATGAAGAAGATGATAAATGTGAAAGAAGCGAAAGAAGTATGTAGGGATCGTGACACTTGGCGATCTGTTCTCTCTGGCTACCTTGTCAGGGATTATGCGTGAAGATAAATTAATAATATAAAGTTTTTTCTCATAGACTATTATAAAAATTGTGATGGTTTCGGTGGACAGCTACATTTCGACTATATTCCCAGAACTAGACAAAACTTTCAAAATTATATCTAACTATTAAAATTTGCTTTGCAGCGGTCCAACAAAGAATTAACATTTTTTTTAAACTAACAATTGCCTTATTATTTAATTACCAAGTGTCACGATCTTAACATACCTCTTTCGCTTTCTTCAAATTCATTATCTTCTTCTTACATGCACATTTAGGTATCCGATTACTAATCATTTAAAATAAAACGATTTTCGGATTTTATCGCGTTTTTTAATTATTTTTACAAACTATTTTTATTTTTATTTCCCGACGTTTCGGATGCTTCACAGCATCCGTGGTTACGGGGTGACTCTTTCTCTTACATTTTCCTACAACTCCTCCAGCTCAGCCTTGGACGACGAAGCTACCGGCGCATAAACAGCAAAAAGGAATAACTTCGTCAGACGTTTCGGATGCTTCACAGCATCCGTGGTCACGGGGGGACTCTTTCTCTTACATTTTCCTACAACACCTCCAGCTCAGCCTTGGACGACGAAGCTACCGGCGCATAAACAGCAAAAAGGAATAACTTCGTCAGTCGCAATTTAAAGCAAACCCAGAGAAGTATTGAGTTCATAACCTTATATTCAGTCATAACATCGACCAACCGAGACGACAGCAGCATCCCCACTCCCTGGCATGTGCTTTCGCTCTCCGTGACTCCGGACCATAGAGCTAGCGTCTCGCCAGGGTACAGTACCACAGCCTTTCAGTTTGGTCTCCGACAAACACACGACATCTAATTCTCTTTCTTTCATCATATCGATCAACTCATTCGTCTTATCTCTCATGTCTCCAGGTCTAGAACTTCTCTTACATTCTCCCAAAACTCCTTATATATATATATATATATATATATATATATATATATATATATATATATATATATATATATATATATATATATATATATATATATATATATATATATATATATATATATATATATATATATATATATATATATATATATATACATATATATATAAGGAGTTTTGTAATACATATAAAAAAGTTTTGCTTACTCAATTCGTAGAAGTTGCCGAATTCAACAATTTAACTGTCTAATGAATCTACGACAACAAAATTCCATTATCCTTGGTATTCAGTTTATGAACAAGACAAGTAAAAGTTGAATTCAACAATTTAACTGTCTAATGAATCTACGACAACAAAATTCCATTATCCTTGGTATTCAGTTTATGAACAAGACAAGTAAAAGTTGAATTCAAACAATTTACTAATTGCTAATCTAAATATGTCTTGAGAAATAGAATAACCGCAAACTTTTTGAAGGAGACTATTATTCGTTTCGTTTATTCGAATAATTTTTATTGTGTAGTTTAAATTGTTCTACAACTCCAGAATTAAAAGACTGTGCTCAATGTTTAGGTGTATAAGGCTTTTCTTAAATAAAAAGTGTGTGTGACATTACTAACTTGTCTACTGCAAAAATATGCTGTAGATCCTGCTATCTATATTTTGATGACCTCTGTATACGAGTGACGCTGGTTTTCAAGGAATAACCAGCTTCAAGATGGTGATTCCCGGATGGGTCAATGTAGAAAACCACTTTTTCTACATTTCATCGGGTCTGGGTGTTTGTGGAACTTTGTTTCTGATTCCCTGACACATTTGCTTTAGCTGTTTGCTTTGTGATCAGAATAATGTATGTGACGTTGTCCATATCTACGTATCTATGTATGAATACATCAAGTAGTAAATTATGTAATGAAATTTTTTGTTTAATCTGATAATAAGCTTTTGATGATGGAGTGGGCTGTTCACATTTATTTTTGTAAATATATTTTCCTGTCAAATTTTCACAATTTCTTGGAAACAAATTGCTGCTAATTTGGCAGAAATTGGAGTTTCAAAGAAATATAGTGATGAAAACGTAAAGTAAAGTAATTCAACGGAATTATTTTATGATTAACTCCTCTGGATCAAATATCTACGAAAAAAAAGTCTATACAAATGCTGTAAGTCTTCTGAAACTGAAAAACTAAACCGGTCAATAAAACTATAATATGAAATAAGTTCCCACTCCTCAAGTAATTAAAATTAGTTAACAGATGAGACGTTAAAAATTTAATTTATATTTGGATTACATAAGCGGCCTTTTGCTTGTGAAAATTTACAACATATCTACTGAAAATGCTTCATTTGTTATCTTTAAGCATATTCCCAATATCGTATTAAGCAGAGGTCTAGACAATGAAGTCTTTTCACAGCTCGTTTGGGATTATTGACGACCTCCGTGGACGAATGGGGTAAACAATGGTTTTCAAGGTGTCGCCATCTCGAGGTTCGATTTCCAGACGGATCAATGAAGAAAAACCACTTTTTCTACATTTTCTCGGGACTGCTTCATTATACAATTGTTTGTCCCTAATGTACATATTTTATAAGTTCAAAATTATATTTATCAATCTTACTTAAAATACAATAATGAGTCACAATAGAAGAGTGGCCGGGTGATCGGAATTCGATTTGAGAGACCTAAGTTCTTTTTTTAAAGAGTTTTTTTTTTAAAAAATTATGTACGATTTATATAGTTGGCTTGGAAATAACTACAGAGACAGGCTCACCACCTGTCACGTTGTCACGAAAAACATCTTCGGTGTAAGGTGGGTCGAAATTGTTTATATAACTCTGCCTGTATTGGGAATGGCGTGAAGATATAATTTTTTAGTGTAACTTACAAATCTTTTTATGCATTTACTGCCTCAATAAATCTAAGACAGAAATAACTTTTTTCAGTGACGTAGGCGAGACTTTAAAAGGCGGACAGAAGGATAATTTTATTATTACTTAGCTAAATATAACGGAGGTAGACAGGGAATAAGGTCGTGGTATTATAAATTGATCATATATCGTGGTATTATAAATTGATCATAACAAGAGTAATAAGTCACGATAGCTGAGTGTGAGCATCAAAAGACCTTAGTTCGATCCCCTGTTGGTAGGGTACCAATAGGTTTTTCAAAATTTATGTAGGATTTATATGATTGGCTTGGCCATAAAGACGTCGACAGCCTCACCACATCCAAAAAAAAATTCTTTGGTGAACGTTGTGTCGAAACAACTTTCTATATCTATAAAATAATAAATAAATAAATATCTTCACGCAATTCCCAATACAGGGGTAGACAGAGGTCTAGTAAAGACAATTAGGTCCCTTTGACCCACATTCCACCTAAGATATTTTCGGGACAACTTAACAGGTGGTGAGCCCGTCGCATCTTTATGTTTAAGCCAACGATATAATTCGAACATAAGTTTTTGAAAAACCCATTGATACGAGCCTGCCACCTGGAGATCGAACTCAAGTCTCTTGACTCGATATTTCGACCACTGAACCATTCCTACTCAGGGAAGACGTGAAGATATTTATTTTTATTTATTTTATAAAACATATTTCAAATATAATTTTAACGATCCAATTCTGCATTGAAATATTACGCCTCGGTAGATAGGTTGGATATATTGTAGATTGTTTTCAGAGTAAATTTTACGTTTAAATTTTAATATTTGATAGTCGTCGTTGAAAGCCGTATGAATAAATTAATTAATTTAGTAACTTTTGTCGCATAAATATTTGTCATTTTAATTTTTGGCCACGACGCGTCGGTGGCTCACGTGATAGTAAATTAATACCGCCGCCCATGAACACCTACAATACCAGAGGAATAGCAGATGCTTTGCCAGCTTTTGTGAAAGATATAGGCTCTTTTATTGAAGGTCCCTAAGTCGCATCGGTCCGGAAAAACCGCTGACCGCAGTGCATTCCACAAAGTGCAAGTGTGCGGCAGAAAATTCCGAATTGTGTGAAAAATGTACTGTGGTGGAACGTCAATCGTTAAGGTGGTTTGGATGGAATTTTTGACTAAAGCGTAAGGTTCGTTGGTAAAATTCAGCTGCTTGGATTAATCAGAACAATATTTCGGAGCATTCCCCCTAGTATATCTTGTAAAATGCAAAGAGATGCAACATCTCTTCGCCAGGCCAGGGAATCTTGCCGATCACATAGAAAATGGTCGTCGATTCGAGCTGCTCTTTTTTGGATACGGTGAAATGGAAGGGGCTGACGTAGGGGTGCCTCCGCCCAGAGATGAGAACAGTACTCCATGTGCCGGTAGTGGTGGGCCGGCATGAATTACTGTCGTCTTCTACTGAGTATGCTAAGCTACTTGCTTGATATGTCGACGCCAAGGATTC
Organism: Sericinus montela; assembly: GCA_029286605.1. Taxonomy (NCBI): domain Eukaryota; kingdom Metazoa; phylum Arthropoda; class Insecta; order Lepidoptera; family Papilionidae; genus Sericinus; species Sericinus montela. The sequence goes on from JAGSMR010000044.1 coordinate 8,760,609, forward strand.
CGATACTGGCTGAGGCAACAAGGGGAGTGCTCTCAAAATGAGGTGGCACTACGAAGGGAAAGCCGATCTTCGAGGTTCTCTTTTTGCGTCCAACTCGACTCTCGATGAAAGGAGATAGGGCGACCGCTCAGATCCGGGCAACTACAGACCGATCGCTATCACCTCCTTGTTGTCCAAAATAATAGAGTGTATTATAAACTGCCAGCTCTTGAGGTACTTGGAGGAGCACCAGTTGATTAGTAACCGCCAGTACTGCTTTCGTCGGGGTCGCTCAGCTGGTCATCTTCTTATGTACCTAACTCACCGATGGGCGGAGGCAGTAGAGAGCAAGGGGAGGCCTTGGCAGTTAGCTTGGACATAGAAAAAGACTTTGATCGAGTCTGCCACAAAGCGCTTCTCTCGAAGCTTCCATCATATGGGCTTCCCGAGAAATTTTGCAATTGGGCCACTAGTTTTCTCACAGACCGGAGCATCAAGGTCCTAGTTGACGGTGCATGCTCGGACTCCAAGTCTGTGAACGCTGGTGTCCCACAAGGCTGTGTGCTGTCGCCAACCCTGTTTCTTCTGCATATCAATGATTTGTTACAAATTAGTTACATTCATTGCTATGCAGACGGCAGCACTGGTGATGCCCTATAAACCGGCCGTGCCAATATTTCTCGGGAACACAGTACCGGAACAAACTTGTGTCTGAAGTCGGATTACTCCTAAATTCAGTCCAGTTCAATCCTAAAAAGATACGAGTTTGTGCGTTTACCGCTAAAAAGAAACCCTTTTTTTATAGGGAAGGGAGGCAAACGAGCAGGTGGCTCACGTGATGGTAAGTGATTATCGCCGCCCATGAACATCCGCAATACCAAAGGAATAGCAGATGCGTTGCCGGCCTTTGAGAAAGGTATAGGCTCTTTTCTTGAAGTTCCCTAAATCGCAATTGGGTCATTAGTTTTCTCCGTGAGAAAACTAGTGACCCAATTGCAACATTTTTCGGGAAGCCCATATGACGGAAGCTTCGAAAGAAGCGCTTTGTGCTATACCCGATCAAAGGCTAAGTTTAACGTATATCTATGTTTTTGTTTGTGGCATCGTGGTTTCCTAACGGTTGGACCAATTTTGAGAGGACTTTTATGATTTTCTATGTATATTTAAACTAATTTTATCAGGATGATTTAGGTAGCTTATGAAAATTTATTCAGGTATTTGAAGATTGTGACAGTTTTAAATATCTCAACATATACATGGGGCCTTAATGATAATAAAATTAAGGAAAATTTCATTACTTTATATACGATGTGTGGCAACGTCAAGGGTGCGTGTTAGGTGTCTGGTTCTGCGATCGTCCATCAGTTTGCTAAGGGCAGCAATTATAGCAAAGCCTCTTTAAAGAGTCCCCTTCCTCTGAAATGTCTCTTAGGAGAATGGCTTATGCCACGAAGTCCTGCAATAGATTATTCAGATTATTAAGTAACGTACCGTAGTAGAGATGCAAGGTTTTTTATTAGCTTGGACATCTTCGTAAATATATTATTGTATATTTTAATCATTAGTAAAGGTTCCCTAAATTAATTTAAACTTCATATTGCAATGCCTTAATATGTCTGAAAGACCGTGATAAGATTGACTGTGTGGTAGCGGTGTAAGAATATTTCCTCTCCCTTTCTTCCCGTGAATGTCGTAAGAGGAGACTAAGGGAAACTGTAATGTAATAATATCGTTACGGTAACCAATAGATGGCGGGATAACCATCTCTAAAAATATCAGAACAAAATAATCAGACCAAAGATGGGCAGCAGCGTCTGAGGTGCGAGTGGTCTGGTACTGCTATCGTCAATCCGCCAGCCAAGCGTGGCTATTGTGGCTAATCCTCCCCACGGGAGAGGCCTATGTCCTGCAGTGGACTTTAACAGGCCGTTACGTGATTATGTATGTCTGAAAGACTGAAAATAATGTGTCTATTTTTAGTCTATTAATAGTCTGTTAGCAGTCAACTAAAATGAAATAATATGTATTGTGAAAAGAGAACCCTGAAAATGTGCTTAAAGTCCGTATTTTAATTTTATAGCCTATAAAGTAATAAACAAAAATGAAATAGCGAAGATCATATTTCAAACAAAAGCCTATTTACATAAACCTGTTATATGATTTACGGTTACTTTATTTGTGTTATATGACATGACGTAATGAATATATTATTTTTTTATACGAAGACGCATTGCTTTGAGGGTAAAATGAAAACAAATAAATAGGCCTCAGTTTAAGTTGTTCGTGGGTCTTTGTGGAAATTTCAGAAATATGAATATACTACGACCCCCGAGGACGAGTGGCATACACACCAATTTTTTATGGTATGGTCATTGTTTTTTGTTTTTATGGTCATTGTCAATTGTTTATGGTATGCACGATGTTATGTCCTAGGTAATTATTTCTATTGCCTCAGGTCTAGATGTTTGTACTACCTTCGTTGTTTCTGATTCAATAACAAAGTGCTTTAACTACTTACATAATTAATAGACGTAAACACGCGTAAAATGTTGAACCCTGTGTTTGCTTCTTATGAATATTTAAAATTTACATTCGCAATTTAGGGATATATCACTGTTAATAAAACTTTGATATTAAAACTTCAAAAGTTAATTGTAAGATAATAATAGTAGTTATTACACTGCTCTATTTAAAGTTCAATTTTTGATTGCAAAAATAAAACATAGAGGGAGTAAAACGTATTAAAAAACTTTGCGATAAAAATTATTGTTTTCCAAGGATACTAACTAGCACAGTAAATGAAATTACACTAAATATTTCGGCATTTATTTGTAATGAATAAGAATAAGATTTACTTAGCAACAACAAATAGACTCTAACCTAAATAATTAACCTACACAGTTGAATTGTGAAATGTTATTCAATCGGCGTAGGCGTAAGTACCGATGATTGTTTAGACGTATGTTAAGCTGTTTTAAATTATGTTATTTATAATGTCCTTGCTACAAATCATATGAATATTTTTCAGCAGGAGTATAATCGCTGCAAAATTTTCTATCAAACCAGTGGATCACAAGCGACAACATTTGTCAATGTCTTGCTACAAACGATAGCAATTAACATCCCCGGGCATTGTTAGAGACGTGGCGGCGTCGCTCTAATGTTGCACCCATTGTAGCAGCTAGCAACCCTCTACGTTATTGTTGCCAAGTTAATTCAATGCTCACACTCTTCATTTACATAGTATTCTACCTAACTACTTTTTTATCTTCACGAATTTCCCAATACTGGGGTAGTCAAATATGTTTTTAGCCGGGGTATTGTTCGGTCTACGTGACAGTAGAAAACTCTACTAACGACTAGATTAAGACTCGCCAAGTCTTAGTATCCAAGCCCATGGTACAATGTAATTGTATAGATAAATCTTCTTCTTTACAGCCTATCAAGTGTCTACTGCTGAATATAGGCCACCCCTAATACTTTGCACAGTTAATAACTGAGATAATTTATTTTAGGTAGGGGAAAAAGTTTCTTCGCATTTTTTAAGAAAATTCACAACATTTTTATTACAGTTTATTTACATTTAACTAAAGTATGGAGGTATCATTTTGTTTGATAACTTTGGCAACATCTTGTTGGTGAGGAGAGGGAAAGTCTGCTCTATACTCCAGGAAAGTGAGGGACCACGCAGAAATATCGTCATCAAGTGCTTACAAACCTGCGTACACTGTGAAATATTTCATTTTCTTTCGCTATTATCTTCATGTCATCCAATTTACTCGTTCAGACAATCAGTCTTTAGGTCCCACCTTTCAGAACACATTTTTTGCGATAACGTGCCTGCTGGTAAAGCCTGTCGCCGTCTTCGTATTCAAGCCTACGATATAAATCGCATACAAGTTTTTGAGAAACCTGGAAATAGAACTGAGCCAAAAAAATCACGATAGTGATCATAGTGATCACTACTCGGTTATTATGTGGGAATACCACTGCGACGGGCTCACCACCTGTCACGCTGTCCCGAAAAATGGTTTTGGTAGACGGTGGATCGAAAAGACTTAAGGGTCTAGAAAAGACTTAAGGGTCTTAAGGGTCTAGTCTCTGCCTACGCCAGTATTGGGAAATGCGTCAAGATATATTTAATATATTTATTTAACCAATTTTCTCTCAGTCGGCTCTTACATCACCGAATCGATACGCTGATAGCATACGGCTAAATAGCCATTATCTAGCATATATGTTTATTTAATTTAGAATATTAGTGATAGTTTGTAGCTCGCCTAAAATAGTTAACATGCACTTATCCGAATGTTATATAAAGTATTGTCAAGAGGTTAAGCTAACCGAAAACTTTACAGTTTCGGAAAACCCGTACAACGAAAATCCATTACTGAGATGCCACTAACCCGTCGGGCCGATTTCAGACTTTATATGCTTAGGGATTTCAACCGCTAATAAATCATTATTTTGTCGCTTTCACATCTCTAGGGGAGTGAAAACTTACGCAAATAACTTTTTCATTTATTTTGTTTTTGCGTAACCATAAACAATTTATATTGTCATGTTAACATTTCTCCATTGTTAGAGGTCGGATAAGGGATCAATGTTACTAATGTTAAATATTGTTTTTCAAACACGTTATATTTGTTGAACGCCTTGTTAATGAAGGTGTAATAACTTTAAATAATTATATTACATTGAATAATCGTAAGTAAATACAAATTAATTTATAAAGTGTTTTCGTGCAATTCAGTCTGGTTTCAGTGAGTTAGAAGTATCTATAAACTACTCACAGTTAACGTGTTGATCAGGTCAATACCCTGATGATGCCGTAAGGCGAAGCCGGTCGGTTAATTTATAAATAATTAAATAAAGTGAATTGTGTACAGGAGTTTAACAATGAATTTTAAAGCAATGCAATTTCACCATGTGACAACAATCGCAAGTATAAATTGTATGTTAACATGTTGGTTGCTTGGGAGGCACTCTTTGATAATAAACCTAAAGTATGCTTTACTCGTCAATCGTATCATAGACTATTCAAACAGATTTCTTAAATTTTTGTGGTGCCGCCACCGGCCTCTAACCATATGTGATTTTATAAAATATAACAAGAAAAAGAATAACATTAAAAGGAATTTCGCATACACTGACCACAAATACTATCATGTGCCAGACAATAGAGTAAATGTTAGGTTTTGAGTTCTTTCAATGAATAAATCTTTTTCTTCCTTTCATTATTTATATTCAATTCTTTTATATCTATGTCCTGCAAAACTGAGGTCATTATAGCTTAACTGCTAGCATTTAGGCAAATCTAATGGCTATTTCGTAATTAATTTTGTAATAAATAGATTAAATAAATTACGCAGTAATTCTCATTTTTACATTTTGTTTGAAGTATGAATTAATTATTAAAACTTTTATTGATATCGTATATAAAGACTGTTGTGATTAATCATTTTAAGTCTATGTCCAATTAATAAGTAAATTATCTATGTCCTGCACAACTCATCTCATTATTATACACATTATTGTGTTGATTCTGAAATGTAAATACTAAACTTAATTTTATCTAAGCCAATGATAGACGGCGACGGCCTCACCACCTGACACTTTGTCCCAAAAAATCTCTTCGGTGGATGGTGGGTCGAAGAGACTTAATGGTCAAGACCTCTATCTACCCATGTATTGGAGATGGCGTGAACATATATGTATATATATTTGAAATAGTATGGGAGTGCTCAACTCATTTCCAGAGATTACTATCATGTAAATTCTGATGAGGCTATAATCACATTTTCTTTGTACGCTGGTATATGTCTGGCTTATATAAGGACATTATATGCAAGCGTATGTTCGACCCTTCAGACCTTTGCATATCCCGAGCATTGTCGATATTGTCACGTTCCAGGGCACATATGTTACTTCACTTTCTTTTGTACTGTGCAAAATATTAATGGAAAATATACTCTTTTAAAACATACTTTTTAAATTGCGATGTGCTATCTGCTCACGAATATACCACTCTCTTCCTTCCCGTGGGTGTTGTAAGAGGTGACTATGGGAAAAGATTCAAAAAATCATTGGCTTCCGGTAGATGATCGATAAACCATCTTAAGAAATTTACCGGGCAAACTTCAGAAGCGAGGCAGCAGCGTCTAAATGTGCGTTATGTCTGGCACCGAGATTGCAAATCCTGCCGCGTTGTGTGACAGTGATAGCAAATTCTTCTCATGAGAGAGACTTAAACCTTACAGTGGTTTCTTAGAAGTCAGTTAATCAATAATTTATTCGTTATTAAATTGAGAAAATCAAAAAAGTCAACTTTCACTTTAAAAAAAATCGTTATCATTACAATTATAAATCTATTTTAAAAATGATTAATTTGAAATTAATAATTCAATTTTAAAAAATTATACATCTTCAAGGCATTCCCAACTGGGTTGACAGGGATAGGAGACAATGAAGCCCTTTTACAACGACTTTAATATAAATCGTACACAAGTTTTGAAAAAGTACTATTGGTAAGAAAACTCCATGTGAGGATCGAACCCGTTTCTTGATTCGAATTCCGATCATCCAACCTCGCAGCTATCATGACATAAAACAACAAACTAAAACCGATGCAGTCATCTCATCAAAATTTCTTAAATTTCTTTCTCATTACTTTAATATTAAAATCGTTAAATACGTCAAGCTTAATATAACCATTCTTATAACGGGCAGTTGCGTCACAGAAGTTCAGTAATACTGTTGCCACTTATTTGGGATAGCTCGGATATAACAGGAATTCCACCCCAGGATAATGGTTACAGTATTGGAGGTCTGTTGGATTATGCCAATCAGTGAAGTGCCAATGGAACGATCACGGTAGATAACGAGCTAACTCCGTAACTCTATGATCAACGTAAGCTATGAATATAACGGTTGAATGTGTTTGATTTATGCTATACGCTAACTTATTATGAATAAACCTAATCTAAAAGTGTGTTAATAAATATAAATTCTATTTTTTAATTTTCACAATTTAATTACTTTCCTACATTACATTAATTAAGCCCTACTTAAGTGGCCTCTCACATCTAGGGCCTTAGAAAAGGGACGGGGCAGCATCGGAGACAGCTGAATCGTTTAAGTGGCGCAAATATGATTCTTTGAAGGAAGAATAAACATTTTGTCCATTTGCCGTAGCGAAGAACGGTCTGTGGATCCTCGTGCGATGCAGTTTGAAAAGGAATTATGTCCACGACAGTTGAAACCGCTATATATATATATATATATATATATATATATATATATATATATATATATATATATATATATATATATATATATATATATATATATATATATATATATATATATATATATATATATATATATATATATAGCATATATATATATATATATATATATATCTTTCGCACTCAGTGGGATTAGTATCAGATCAGTAAACCAGTATCAAAGCTTTGACGATACCTTCCCTATTAATTGGAAAAGTCAAGGGTATTCTATATATATTTTTTCAATATCGATATTATAATAAATCCTTTTTTTATAATCACGGCGACGGGGCAACACCTGTCACGTTTTCCCGACAATATCTTCGGTGGAAGGTGGGTCGAATGGACTTAATTGTCAAGACTTGACCTCTGTCTACCCCTGTATTGGGAATTGCGTGAAGATATATATTTATTCATTTATTTTTTCATAATATACAGTTATAATTGACCTGTACAATGGCAATGTCTATGTATTTTCACCTTATTTATTATAAGAATATTTATTAGTCTCAACATAGCATTTAATATTTATATTTATATTTCTAGAGAGAACAGATCGCCAAGTGTTACGATCCTTACATACCTCTTTCGCTTCTTTCATAGTATTCAGTAGATAAATTTTGAACAAATTTTGAACAGTGGTAGAGCCACGCATCAACTTTTGTTGTTGCATGAATGGGCCGGCTCGACCTGGGAAGTACCACGACCTCACAGAATACCGGCGTAAAAAAATTAGAAAGGAGATAATTTATTTATAAGAGTATGACTGCCTAATTTATTTATAAGAGTGTGTTTGTATGGTACACATACTTTGGAGTAGTATAGCACACATAGGTAGCAGGGAGGATGTTACTCTTTGTCTCTTTGGACCTGGAAACATATGTTATTTATAGTTTTTGCATACTGACATCTCTGTAGTTTACCGTTGGCCGTATTCTAGTAACATGAATGGGAAGAGGATACCGCAATAAATGATAAGTAGCGTGTCTGTATTCAAATAACGCGATAAACCCAAATACGCCTAAAAAAGTCACGATAGCCGAGTGGTTGGGTGGTCGGAATTTCGAGTCGAGAGACCCGAGTTCGATCCCCAAGCGGCAGGCTCGTACCAATGAGTTTTAAAAAAAAAACTTACGTACGAATTATGTCGTTGGCTTGAACAGAAAGGCGGCGACGGGCTCACCACCTGTCACGTTGTCCCGAAAATATCTTCGGTGGTAGGTGGGTCTAAGGGACTTAATTGTCTAGACACGACCTCTGTCTACCCCTGAATAGGGAATTGCGTGAAGATATTTATATTTATATTTGTTTACGCTTAAAATTGAAATTTAATGGACAAATACATTCATAGATAAATAGAGAGAACATATCATACATTGCTCTGGTCTCAGTGTGTTATATGTTTATTATGGTGATTACTTACTTGTTAAAACTACCAAAATATGGCCAAGTAGTCAGCTGGAATCATCTACTTATTACTAATATTTCCATGTTTAGCCGCTAGATGTCGCTACTACCGCTACTTGACTTCCTAAAAAGCGCCCTCTATACCTGTAAGTTAGTTGGAAGGCTTACAAGCCGCCACATTTTTTGATCATTGTTGCGTCGTTTATTGATATTATTATTAAAAGTGATTTCTACATAATAATAGTTTACAATTATTAGTTGTGTTCATTGTTTGCCGTTACTTGTTATTAAAATTCACATTAAGAAAATGAGTGATGAAAATATCTCGCCTTCGGATGTACCAAAATTTGTTAATAGTGCTAAAGATTCCACATCTAGTGATAAGGAGTCTTCAGATACTTCAGAGGAGGGACCATCGCCGAGGAAACGAGGTCGTTACGCCCCTGAAACCAATACTCAGGAATTGGATCAGAGATTTAATGTTTTATCGCAGAATTTGGTGAGTTATGTTAATAATATATTACGGGCTAACAAAAGTACAGCAAATCAATCAAAGACACCAGTTTCTAATACGATGATACCTAATTTGTCGAAAATCGATGCGTGTACTAGTAGAAACAAAGAACCGAACGATAACATTTCGCTCGAAACTTTTTTACGCCTACCGCCATCATTAGGAGAAAAAATTAACATTTCTGATTTAAATGTTACAATTAAAGAACTTGATATACCTAGGGATTTACCTGATCGTGTTAGTAAAATAATTTCAATGCAAAGATTTGATTCCGTGGATTGGAATTCAGTACGGCATACGGATGTACAAAAGAAATACGTAGCATTTCCCGCCTTCTCTGAACTGAAGGTCAACGAAGAACTACGTAAGCTCGAGGATACATACTCACCTATAAAATGGTTTCAAATAGAGCGCAGTTTCCCGGCTTTGTCGAATGCCTTTCTTGCACAAAATGAGTATCAATTTAGCCTTGCAAAATTTAATGGTCCACGCAGTCGAATGTACAACTTTCCCCTACATCAATTTATAGAAAATTGATTGAATTGTTTGGCGAAGCCTCTAGTTATAAGAGCACTTCTCAAGATATTTTACAAATTATTTATGGCAAACGTGCCGAAGTTTTGGAACATCGGAGACGGGCATTGCTTAAGGGACTAAAAAGTAAATACGTACGTGAAGATATTACTAAAATTCCGCCCTCTGCAGATTACATGTTTAGCCCCTCTGTTTTATCTAACTACATACAAAAAATAGGGGGAGTAGATAAGTTGGAGCAAAGTCACCTGAGCCTTCCACGTCGTTTCATAATAAGAGATTTCGTGGGCCCTCAAATAAAAAGCAAAATGAACGATAGGAAATGTCTTCAGAGAAAATTTTCGGAGAACAATCTTCAAGAACGAGAGGGGGGGGGGGGAGGCAAAGATAAAGGTAACAGGCGGGCAGATGTTCGCCGAAAATGACTCACCGATTTTCTCGGGGGATGTCTAACACATTATCAACGGGTGTGGGCCCAATTAAATCCACCCAAAGCAATAATGAAATTGATTTCTGGTGCTCGAATACCATTCAATCAAACTCCTCCACTAGTATTTCCGACAATAAACATCTTAAGGAAGTACCAAACACCAGTTTCGCCAGAAATGTCTTCAGAGATTCTGTCGATGCTGCAACATCACATGTAAGAACCAGCGCCTCTAACTCCATCTTTTATCTCGCCAATGTTTTTAATTCAAGAAGACAATAGAAAGAATCGAGTTATTTTCAATTTAAAAGCTCTAAACAATTACATGAAAACGAAGCATTTTTGTCTGTTCCATCATTACCAAACACCCAAGTTCTTACAGCCCGGCGACTGGAAGGTAAAACTGGACATACGCCATGCTTACTACCAAATGGTAGCAAATAAGCATAAAACAAGAGCACAGATGCTTCCTACGTATCAGTTTCGAGGAAAAAATTGCTACAGATAACGTGTCTACCGTTTGGTCTAGCCACGGCTCCGAGAATGTTCGCGTCAATAACGAACTGGACGGCAGAAGTTCTTCGGGCTATGGGTTTTCGCCTCGAAGTGTATTTAGACGATTACCTCCTAGTGAACCAGTCCCAAACAGTTCTCAAAGAGTAGTTCGCACTGCGATCTGATTTTTGAGCAATTGAGGTTGGTGTGTCAACCACGAGAAATCGATTACAACACCGACGAAGGTAATAGATTTCTTAGGCATAATATGGGACACACAACACAACACAAAGTCTTTGCCGAAAGACAAAATAACGTTACAGCGACACAGCAATACTCTGCGCAAAACTCCGCGTATACAGCAGATATTCCCGGAGACGGTACGCTTGGAGATGGAACGGTGGTTAAAGAATATTACAAAAAAGACTTTGATTCATCCAAAACGCCTACAAACTCACTATATCGTCACAGATGCATCGGATGTCCAGTGGGGAGCAGTAGTACACAATGTCAAGATACAAGGGTCTTGGAATTATCACCAAAACAGCTGGCACTGCAATTTAGAGGAAATGTATGCTAATATATCGGCAATATCAAGACAAGCCAAACAGTTAAGAAACTCTCGAGTAGTTGTACAGAGCGACAACAAGACCGTAATATATTACATTAAAAACGAAGGAGGCACTCGATCTCAACGTCTCTTAAAACTAACCAAAAAATTATTCACTCTGGTGGATCGCCTGAATGTTATATTGCATCCTCACTACCTTCCGGGAGTGTACAACACGGAGGCCGATCAACTCTCTCGCAATCGCGACGGCTCCGAATGGCACCTTAAACGAGAGGCAACTCGAGATATATTCGCTCTTCTAGGCACCCCAGAGATAGATCTATTTGCCTCTCAAAATGCACACGTCGTGCCAGATTATGTGTCGCTCGACTTATCCGACTCGAACGCTTGCTATCACGAAAGCACTTTGTTCATTCTTAAGGCTGTCGCACCACTCCGGGTCCTTCCAGCCTCTTTCCAGAAGAGTTTAGAGTTCTCCTTGAAGTTGTGCGACAACCTTTCGTCCGCTACCATTGTACTCCTTTCACGCACTTTCTCAATCAATGCTTTCGTGTGAACTTTCTGGAGCTTATATCTTTCTTTCCTCTGCTCTCTCATATCTTTATCATTACTAGAGGCCAAGTAATCTAACCATGCTTTCTTCTTCTTATTTACTGCATCTTTCACTTCGTCATTCCACCATTCATCACCCTTTTTACTACTACCTCTTTTCACAGATCCACACACGTCTTCCGCTGCACAAACCATTCTATCCCTAAGGCTCTGCCATATTTCGTCCACACATTCTTTCCTGACATCGATGATGTCAAGCATTTCGGCTACCCTTGCTTGATATTTATCCCTAGTGTTCGCTTCCTGAAGCTTCCAGCTTCGGATGCTACAGACCGACTGTGGTTCCGGTGGTGCCAAGCCGCGAACAGACCCCTAAATCTAGTTATCACTAGATAGTGATCCGTTCCCAGGACAGTCTTGTATGTTCAATATCCGCTAATAAGGTGTTTAGCAGGTGGTTCTTTCCTTTTATTTTACTGTCGAATGAAACAAAAGTATTAAGTAATAAATGGAAACTGTTCGCTTGCAAATGGTACAGAAGGGAAAGTGTACAGTAAATAATTGGACGTCTATGTTTCATACGTAACAAAAAGTTCATTGACGACATTTATCTTTTTTTATCTAGTTAGTATTATTGCTTTATTCCATTTTTTTGACGATTAAGTATATACCAAAAATTATAAGATCATCTTGCATTTGTGCAGTTTTTGGTCGCAAAATTTATAATACACTTCATAGATACTTATTATAATGTTTGTGAAAAATTATTAAAATGCTTTCAACATTGATGATTGAAACCTTCATAATTGATATAAAATGCCAACATCCATTCGATTGATATATAATGTAAATTAAAACATAGTATAAATAAAATCTTTGTGCTAATAAAAACACTATGTAAAATCTTTGATGCCTCTCGGTATAATTTGATATGAATCTCTTCAACCTCTTCAGACACTGATGTTTTATCGCCTCTTGATTAGGCATTAGACGACCTACTTGCTGTTAATATTGAGAAAATTTTCGTGAAAAGAAATCAAAAATTAACACGTACTCACATTTTCGCTTAAATGCTTAAACTATTATACTCATAATCATATTTACTGCTTTTATTCAAGATTCATCGCAGATTTACTTTGTAAATTTTCTTTGAATGTATTGAAATATGTTGTTACACTTGCACGTATATTAAATCAGCTAAATATTTTTAAATGGCTTTAATATTTCGGAAAGACTGAAAATAATCAGTCTGTTTTTAGTCTATTCATAGTCTATTAACAGTCAACTAAAATGAAAATGAAATATTATTTACTGTGAAAAGAGAACCATGAAAATGTGCTTAAAGCCCGTATTTTAATTTTATAGCCTATAAAGTAATAAACAAAAATGAAATAGCGAAGATCATTTTTCAAACAAAAGCCTATTTACATAAACCTGTTATATGATTTACGGTTACTTTATTTGTGTTATATGACATGACGTAATGAATATATTATTTTTTTAAACGAAGAGGCATTGCTTTGAGGGTAAAAATGAAAACTAATAAATAGGCCTCAGTTTAAGTTATTCGTGGGTCTTTGTGGAAATTTCAGAAATATGAATATACTACGACCCCCGAGGACGAGTGGCATACACACCCATTTTTATGGTATGGTCATTGTTTTTTGTTTTTATGGTCATTGTCAATTGTTTATGGTATGCACGATGTTATGTCCTAGGTAATTATTTCTATTGCCTCAGGTCTAGATGTTTGTACTACCTTCGTTGTTTCTGATTCAATAACAAAGTGCTTTAACTACTTACATAATTAATAGACGTAAACACGCGTAAAATGTTGAACCCTGTGTTTGCTTCTTATGAATATTTAAAATTTACATTCGCAATTTAGGGATATATCACTGTTAATAAAACTTTGATATTAAAACTTCAAAAGTTAATTGTAAGATAATAATAGTAGTTATTACACTGCTCTATTTAAAGTTCAATTTTTGATTGCAAAAATAAAACATAGAGGGAGTAAAACGTATTAAAAAACTTTGCGATAAAAATTATTGTTTTCCAAGGATACTAACTAGCACAGTAAATGAAATTACACTAAATATTTCGGCATTTATTTGTAATGAATAAGAATAAGATTTACTTAGCAACAACAAATAGACTCTAACCTAAATAATTAACCTACACAGTTGAATTGTGAAATGTTATTCAATCGGCGTAGGCGTAAGTACCGATGATTGTTTAGACGTAAGTTAAGCTGTTTTAAATTATGTTATTTATAATGTCCTTGCTGCAAATCATATGAATATTCTTCAGCAGGAGTATAATCGCTGCAAAATTGTCTATCAAACCAGTGGATCACAAGCGACAACATTTGTCAATGTCTTGCTACAAACGATAGCAATTAACATCCCCGGGCATTGTTAGTGACGTTGTGGCGTCTCTCTAATGTTGCACCCATTGTAGCAGCTAGCAACCCTCTACGTTATTGTTGCCAAGTTAATTCAATGCTCACACTCTTCATTTACATAGTATTCTACCAAACTACTTTTTTATCTTCACGAATTTCCCAATACTGGGGTAGTCAAATATGTTTTTTAGCCGGGGTATTGTTCGGACTTCGTGACAGTAGAAAACTCTACTAACGACTAGATTAAGACTCGCCAAGTCTTAGTATCCAAGCCCATGGTACAATGTAATTGTATAGATAAATCTTCTTCTTTACAGCCTATTAAGTGTCTACTGCTGAATATAGGCCACCCCTAATACTTTGCACAGTTAATAACTGAGATAATTTATTTTAGGTAGGGGAAAAAGTTTCTTCGCATTTTTTAAGAAAATTCACAACATTTTTATTACAGTTTATTTACATTTAACTAAAGTATGGAGGTATCATTTTGTTTGATAACTTTGGCAACATCTTGTAGGTGAGGAGAGGGATAGTCTGCTCTATACTCCAGGAAAGTGAGGAACCACACAGAAATATCGTCGTCAAGTGCTTACAAACCTGCGTACACTGTGAAATATTTCATTTTCTTTCGCTATTATCTTCACGTCATCCAATTTACTAGTTCAGACAATCAGTCCTTAGGTCACACCTTTCAGAACACATTTTTTGCGATAACGTGCCTGCTGGTAAAGCCTGTCGCCGTCTTCGTATTCAAGCCTACGATATAAATCGCATACAAGTTTTTGAGAAACCTGGAAATCGAACTGAGCCAAAAAAATCACGATAGTGATCATAATGATCACTACTCGGTTATTATGTGGGAATACCACTGCGACGGGCTCACCACCTGTCACGCTGTCCCGAAAAATGGTTTTGGTAGACGGTGGATCGAAAAGACTTAAGGGTCTAGACCTCTGCTTACCCCAGTATTGGGAAATGCGTCAAGATATATTTAATATATTTATTTAACCAATTTTCTCTCAGTCGGCTCTTACATCACCGAATCGATACGCTGATAGCATACGGCTAAATAGCCATTCTCTAACATATATGTTTATTTAATTTAGAATATTAGTGATAGTTTGTAGCTCGCCTAAAATAGTTAACATGCACTTATCCGAATGTTATATAAAGTATTGTCAAGAGGTTAAGCTAACCGAAAACTTTACAGTTTCGGAAAACCCGTACAACGAAAATCCATTACTGAGATGCCACTAACCCGTCGGGCCGATTTCAGACTTTATATGCTTAGGGATTTCAACCGCTAATAAATCATTATTTAGTCGCTTTCACATCTCTAGGGGAGTGAAAACTTACGCAAATAACTTTTTCATTTATTTTGTTTTTGCGTAAACATAAACAATTTATATTGTCATGTTAACATTTCACCGTTGTTAGAGGTGGGTTAAGGGATCAATGTTACTAATGTTAAATATTGTTTTTCAAACACGTAATATTTGTTGAACGCCTTGTTAATGACGGTGTAATAACTTTAAATAATTATATTACATTGAATAATCGTAAGTAAATACAAATTAATGTATAAAGTGTTTTCGTGCAATTCAGTCTGGTTTCAGTGAGTTAGAAGTATCTATGAACTACTCACAGTTAACGTGTTGATCAGGTCAATACCCTGATGATGCCGTAAGGCGAAACCGGTCGGTTAATTTATAAATAATTAAATAAAGTGAATTGTGTACAGGAGTTTAACAATGAATTTTAAAGCAATGCAATTTCACCATGTGACAACAATCGCAAGTATAAATTGTATGTTAACATGTTGCTTGCTTGGGAGTCACTCTTTCATAATAAACCTAAAGTATGCTTTACTCGTCAATCGTATCATAGACTATTCAAACAGATTTCTTAAATTTTTGTGGTGCCGCCACCGGCCTGTAACCATATGTGATTTTATAAAATATAACAAGAAAAAGAATAACATTAAAAGGAATATCGCATACACTGACCACAAATACTATCATGTGCCAGACAATAGAATAAATGTTAGGTTTTGAGTTCTTTCAATGAATAAATCTTTTTCTTCCTTTCATTATTTATATTCAATTCTTTTATATCTATGTCCTGCAAAACTGAGGTCATTATAGCTTAACTGCTAGCATTTAGGCAAATCTAATGGCTATTTCGTAATTAATTTTGTAATAAATAGATTAAATAAATTACGCAGTAATTCTCATTTTCTACATTGTGTTTGAAGTATGAATTAATTATTAAAACTTTCATTGATATCGTATATAAAGACTGTTGTGATTAATCATTTTAAATCTATGTCCAATTAATAAGTAAATTATCTATGTCCTGCAAAACTCATCTCATTATTATACACATTATTGTGTTGATTCTGAAATGTAAATACTAAACTTAATTTTATCTAAGCCAATGATAGACGGCGACGGCCTCACCACCTGACACTTTGTCCCAAAAAATCTCTTCGGTGGATGGTGGGTCGAAGAGACTTAATGGTCAAGAACTCTATCTATCCTTGTATTGGAGATGGCGTGAACATATATGTATATATTTGAAATAGCATGGGAGTGCTCAACTCATTTCCAGAGATTACTATCATGTAAATTCTGATGAGGCTATAATCACATTTTCTTTGTACGCTGGTATATGCCTGGCTTACGTAAGGACATTATATGCAAGCGTGTGTTCGACCCTTCAGATCTTTGCATATTCCGAGCATTGTCGATATTGTCACGTTCCAGGGTACATATGTTACTTCACTTTCTTTTGTACTGTGGAAAAGATTAATGGAAAATATACTCTTTTAAAACATACTTTTTGAATTGCGATGTGCTATCTGCTCACGAATATACCACTCTCTTCCTTCCCGTGGGTGTTGTAAGAGGTGACTATGGGAAAAGATTCAAAAAATCATTGGCTTCCGGTAGATGATCGATAAACCTTCTTACCGGGCAAACTTCAGAAGCGGGGCAGCAGCGTCTAAATGTGCGTGATGTCTGGCACCGAGATTGCAAATCCTGCCGCGTTGTGTGACAGTGATAGCAAATTCTTCTCATGAGAGAGACGTAAGCCCTACAGTGGTTTCTTACAAGTCAGTTAATCAATAATTTATTCGTTACTAAATTGAGAAAATGAAAAAAGTCAACTTTCACATTAAAAAAATCGTTATCATAATAATTATAAATCTATTTTAAAAATGATTCAATTGAAATGAATAATTTAATTTAAAAAAAATAATATATCTTCAAGGCATTCCCAACTGGGTTGACAGGGACAATGAAGCCCTTTTATAACCACTTTAATATAAATCGTACACAAGTTTTGAAAAAATACTATTGGTAAGAAAACTCCATGTGAGGATAGAACCCGTTTCTTGATTCGAATCCCAACCTCGCAGCTATCATGACATAAAACAACAAACTAAAACCGGTGCAGTCATCTCATCAAATTTTCTTAAATTTCTTTGTCATTACTTTAATATTAAAATCTTTAAATACGTTGTTATTGAAAAAATTACTTTCTTCAATAACAACTTTACAATGAATCAATTAACTATCTTTAAATACGTTAAGCTTAATATAACCATTCTTATAACGGGCAGTTGCGTCATAGAAGTTCAGTAATACTGTTGCCACTTATTTGGGATAGCTCGGATATAACAGGGATTCCACCCGAGGATAATGGTTACAATATTGGAGGTCTGTTGGATTATGCCAATCAGTGACGTGCCAATGGAATGATCACGGTAGATAACGAGCTAACTCCGTAACTCTATGGTCAACGTAAGCTATGAATACAACGGTTGAATGTATTTATGCTATACGCTAACTTATTATGAATAAGCCTAATCTAAAAGTGTAAAAGGTAAGTGTTAAGTTAATAAATATAAATTCTATTTTTTTATTTTCACAATTTAATTACTTTCCTTATAATAATTAATTAAGCTCTACCTAAGTGGCCTCTCACATCTAGGGGCTTAGAAAAGGGATGGGGCAGCATCGGAGACAGCTGAATCGTTTAAATGGCGCAAATATGATTCTTTGAAGGAAGAATAAAAATTTTGTCCATTTGCCGTAGCGAAAAACGGTCTGTGGATCCTCGTGCGATGCAGTTTGTAAAGGAATTATGTCCACGACGGTCGAAACTGCTGGTTGACCTTATTCTTTTCTCGCGTAAAGCTTACCATTCAACGTGAAAATGCAGCCTGGCTACCCCGTTAGAGATGGTGCGTGAAGTTAAGTTAAGTAACATAATTTCAAACCAAACCCCGAGTTTGTATTGACCCAGAATTCGAATCCCGCTACCTAATGGCCTCAACGTTTCTGTGATGAATATTTTTATATTGTGCTCGAGTTATGGATGACAATATACATATATATGTGTACTACGCTACGAAACAGAAGTAAAAACGATGACACAGTCTATTATAAGATGCCTTATAGAAATCAAACATGAAAGTGTCTTTAGCATACAGGGAGATTAGTATCAGATCAGTAAACCAGTATCAAAGCTTTGACGATACCTTCTCTATTTATTGAAAAAGTCAAGGGTGTTCTATATATATTTTTTATTTATATTATAATAAATCCTTTTTTTATGATGACGGCGACGGGGCAATACCGGTCACGTTGTCCCGACAATATCTTCGGTGGAAGGTGGGTCGAAGGGACTTAATTGTCTAGACTAGACCTCTGTCTACCCCTGTATTGGGAATTGCGTGAAGATATATATTTATTTATTTTTTTATTCATAACATACAGTTATCAAGATATATCTTCACTCAAGTCCCAATACTGAGGAAGGTAGAGGTCAAGAAAGATTTGTTATTTCAGCCCAACTACCACTGGATCTTATTTGGCACAATGTGACTGGTGATTAGACTACTGACATTAAAAATCTTTTTCATAAATAAATATATTACAAATATTGAAATTACCCGATCAATATGACCTCATATTCGAATAACCTTTGATGGTTCTGTCGCAGACAATACCAATCCAAAGAACATCCGAACTTTGTACTATAAACACTCTTTGTATTATAAATTATGAGACACGGACTTGAGTGAAATTCACGATGAAGACAGTTTAACCGAAAACACTTAAACTACTTTATAGTCCTAAAAAAAGCTGTTATTACAAACTATGAAGCCGCTGATGAAATAGATTGGAACAACCACTTTTAAGATTTTTTTAAATTTCTTATTTAAAATGTAGAAACTTAAAATTATGGTATGACATATTTTAAAAATGCTCGGGAAGCGGATAAATAAGTCTGTTTTTTTTAACACGAACAATCCAAAAAACGACATATGCGCAAAGTAGGCGATAGACTCAACACCTGTTCCGTTGTTGCAAACAAGCCTTGGTAAAATTTGGCTCGTGTAGCGAAGGCTCGTATGCAAGTTGTTTTGGGGAAATCATTCACTTTCCCAAGTACAAGAATTATGTATATAATCAGAAGGAGTAGTAAACGAGAGATAAGAAAGGTCCTTAAAAACATGGCTCTAAAAGTTAAAGAACCTATAGAAATGAATATTATTATAATGAGAACGAAAAGTTCTTTTTAGAAAGTAATGTTCATCTACCTAAACATTGTAAGAAAAAATATAATAAGAATTGCGTATGCGGCACAAACGGACTTGTCTAAAATAAATAAAAAAAAAAAAAAATATCTTCACGCAATTCCCAATACAGGGGTAGACAGAGGCCGAGTCTAGACAATTAAGTCCCTTCGACCCACCTTTCACCGAAGATATTTTCGGGACAACGTGACAGGTGGTGAGCCCGTCGCCGCCTTTATGTCCAAGCCAACGATATTCGTACATAAGTTTTTGAAAAACCTATTGGTACGAGCCTACCAACTGGGGATCGAACTCAGGTCTATTGACTCGAAATTCCGACCACCCAACCACTCTAAAATAATACTCTAAAATAAATGGTTTTTTTAATTCTTGTTATACCTGACAAGTGCGATAATTGACCTGTACAAGGGCAATGTCTATGTATTTTCACCTTATTTATTATAAGAATATTTATTAGTAGTTTAATATTTATAGCATTTAATATTTATATTTATATTTCTAGAGAGAACAGATCGCCAAGTGTTACGATCCTTACATACCTCTTTCGCTTCTTTCATAGTATTCAGTAGATAAATTTTGAACAAATTTTGAACAGTGGTAGAGCCACGCATCAACTTTTGTTGTTGCATGATTTGGCCGACTCGACCGGGGAATTACCACGACCTCACAGAATAACGGCGTAAAAAAATTACAAAGGAGGTAATTTATTTATTAGAGTATGACTGCCTGTGTGTTTGTTTGTTACACATACGTTGGAGTAGTATAGCACATATAGGTAGCAGGGAGGATGTTACTCATTGTCTCTTTGGACCTGGTAACATATGTTTTTTATAGTTTTTGCATACTGACATCTCTGTAGTTTACCGTTGGCCGTATTCTTGTAACATGAATGGGAATAGGATACCGCAATAAACGATAAGTAGCGTGTCTGTATTCAAATAACGCGATAAATCCAAATACGCTTAAAAAAAGTCACGATAGCCGAGTGGTTGGGTGGTCGGAATTTCGAGTCGAGAGACCCGAGTTCGATCCCCAAGTGGCAGGCTCGTACCAATGAGTTTTATGTACGCACGAAACGTACGTACGTTTACGTACGAATTATATCGTTGGCTTGGACAGAAAGGCGGCGACGGGCTCACCACCTGTCACGTTGTCCCGAAAGTATCTTCGGTGGAAGGTGGGTCGAAGGGACTTAATTGTCTAGACACGACCTCTGTCTACCCCTGTATTGGGAATTGCGTGAAGATATTTATATTTATTTACGCTTAAAATAGAAATTTAAAGGACAAATACATTCATAGATAGATAAAGAGAACATCACATATATTGCTCTGGTCTCAATGTGTTATATGTTTATTATGGTGATTACTTACTTATTGAAACTACCAAAATCTGGCCAGTTAGTCAGCTGGTATCATCTACTTATTACTAATATTTACTGCTAATCAATAATGGTTTTAATTCATTTTTATTAGGCGAAAGCCTTTCGAGAAAATAGCTTCGTTAACATTCTATCACGTTCATGATCACATCGTTAACAATTTGTAAAAGTCTCATTAAAGGATCTCCCGTATATTCTTAACGGAAAGATCATAATTGTCAGCTAGCTTAGCTTGACAATTATGTGGCTTGGTGACCTTAGTAAAAAAATCTTTGAACCTTAGACGTAGGTGCCCATATCTGCTGTATTTTGGTCTGGTGTTTTTCGAGATGGTTATTAAGTCGACTCACGACATCCATTAAATTACAGGGGGTGGTATATTCTTACACTGTGTACACATATATCTAGCTCTAAACCTAAGAATAAAGTTATGTGAATGGTGGAAGATAAGCCGTTACATGAGTCTGTTATGTCTGTAAGTTTTACGATCATGCAACCGCAAATATACTGTTTATATTGACTACTCTTGGAGATGTGTTTGACCATATCAGAAATGTTGGTAACAAAGAATTTTAACAACCTTAAATATAATTAACACATATTATAAAAATGTAAGTTTTTTGCTGGTATTATAGTCAGGAAAAAGTAATAAAAAGTTACATCCACTCCATAAACATTATATATCGTTTCGGTTGGGTAAGTAGAGACCTCATACCTACGTTTCCTTTGATCCTGACATTCTTTTCTCGATTCTTTTACTTTCTTTGATTCTTTTCTTTGATACATGAAAGTCAGTTGTGGGTACAGAAAGTCCTCAACTTGATAATGGAACGTTGGTTTTGCTCTTCCCCTTCCTACAGTTCTATTTACCATCACCCTATATTTCTTTTAAATTTTTCTCTCCTTATGGGCTAACCATCTAGGTATACCTTTCTCACTTAAGCCTCTACATCTTATTTATGCCACAAACTGGGCGTGCGCACTATAGCTGTATACCCATGTGGCATTAAATGTCGCCAGCGGGATTTCTCAATGGTAACGACTTAGAGACCTTCAAAAACAGAGCTTATTTTTAAAGTCCAGTAATGGAACTCACTCCCCTACTAACGCAGCTTGTATGGCGTTAGGAAATTTTGTAGGCATCGGTGATTATTTACTATTAAGTTGCTAAAGTTACTGAACGGATTGCTAGTTTGTCACCTTTATCTATGAAAAAATAGCTACTGACAAATCCAGACATGCGATTATGGTAAAGTCGACTGTTACAGGTGGAAAAAGTGTTAAATAAATTTACCATAAATTAGGAGCACATTATTAAAACATAAAATGTAGCTAAAAGCGTTCAGCAAAAATTTGCACCATTATTGTGTAAAAATTACACTCTTCAAGAAAGTTATGGAAGACCAATACTCGCGGAGATATTTATCACTTGAATACAGCATTCACATTTAGTTAAAAAAAAGAAAAATATAGAAATACACATTTTATAATTTGCTTTTTTATTTATTTTATAAATTGATACCAAAATTAATTAAACTATTAGATGATATATACACATGGTAGTACACATGTGATGTTGAGTCAGCTGAAATAGGTTATTAACCATCTTTTTGTCTCATCTACCTTCTTAAATTTAGATCGATATTTTAATTTGTAGGTTATTATCTCAGATGTTGAAGGTTATATGCTCGGTGTTTCTCTGCGTGATAGAATTCGTAACGAAAACATGCGCAGTAGAACAAGGGTAACCGACATAGACGTAAGGGTCTGCACCTTGAAATGGCAATGGGCCGGCCAAATAGTTTACAAAGCTGACAACCGTTAGGGACGAAAGGTTCTTGAGTGGCGGTCGCTTACAGGCAAACGCAGTGTAGTACGATCCCCCATAAGATGAAGCAGCGACTGCATAATGTTGTGTGGCGTCGATGGATGCAGATTGAACAGGTCAGTTCTATGTGGCCATTTTTGGGCCTTTATTAATCCTATGTTACGCAAAATACGCACTAGGAATTGAAGTTGCGGAAATCAGCCCGTCAAATCTAATCTAATCCTATGTTCAGCAGTGGACTTCTGATAAGCGGTTATTATGATGATGGTGACGACTCCCAGCACCCGTTACGTTATTCCAAATATACTTAGGTAAAAGGTGTGATGAAAGTACTTCTAAGTCAAGTGGTTCATTTGAAAATAATCGTCTTGAGCTCTGTATACGCCAGTTAATGGAAAATGTCCGAAGAAAGTCTAACTTCAATTTTTTATTCATTTTTTAACGGATGAAAATAAATTACTTCTTCTAATACCTAAATCATGTTTAGTTTTTCAACAAATATCCAGATTCGAGAAAGTCTAGAATAAGAGTTTTCTACTTCGATTCAGTCGGGAATCGGAACTATCAACTTCTAAACATCTAGCTATTACGTCATCAAATCATTTTAAAAAAGATTATGTATAAAAATTTGACATGACTGAAATAAATATTCAAAATATTCTGCATTATTATAGCAATCACACATCATACGAACGTACGGGAATAACCGCAACGTTTACAAACAACATCGCTCCGGTTGGATTTTGTAGGAACGTTATCGAATTTCGGATTAAATAGTAGTACAGATGTGGAGCAACATCATTATTGGAATTCAACCAATTTTAGGATGATTTATGTGTTTATAAACTAAATATAAATCTTCACGCCATCTCCAATAATGGGGTAGACTGATTTCTAGATAATTAAGTCTTTTCGACTCACCTTCCGGCGAATACATTCGGAAAACGTGACAATAAGACGGCGACAGACTGTTACGTTGTCGTTAATAAGCGTCGGTGAAAAATAGGTCGAAAGGACTTCATTGTCTATAAATAGGTATTAAAATTCATAAATATTATATAAAAAATATCTTCCACAACTCCCAATACAAGAGTAGACAGAGATCTAGTCTAGACAATTAAGTCTCTTTGACCCACCTTCCACCGAAGATATTTTCGGGACCAAAAAAATTAATATTGTATCGCCTCAAAAAAAAAAAAACTTTTTAACAAACATTAATGACTTTTAAATACATTAATGACAGTAACTCCTGGGAATGAGGTTATCGCTGCACGTTGGCAGGGCCACGGGAACGCTCTCACAAACATCCGCAGGCCCATACATGCTGACCGCCCAAGGCAGATACTCACCGGGACTGAATGGCTCTTCTATATCTCCCACCAGGCTAAATACGCTGGAACACGGAAGATATACATATGTACTTTACAATCCAGCTGGAGCGGCGTACTTGGTTAGGCCGACCATGTGTAAGCTTCAAAGCTTACAATAGTAGTTCACTACTTTTAGTTGCTTTTTACTACACGCACGGGAAGAAGCCCCACTAATACCACTCACATATCTTATACACATATCTGATGTGTATAAGATATGTGAGTGGTATTAGTGGGGCTTACATCCTGATTTGAATTTAATTCCTACTAATTTCCTAAACGTATCCAATATTTATGACCTCAAATAAAATGAAATTTACAATTCCATTCAAACATACAAACAAGGAATAGAGCGTTACTCCGGTCAGTCGATCATCTCTATTTGAAACATCTTTTTAGAATAATGGAATTTGATCTGTTGTAGATATAGACATAGTCAAGAATTTATTTAACATTTTAAACACACCACAAATATAATAAAATATAATAACATAAATGAGACAAAAGAACAAGATTTGTGAGTGTTGTGATGTCAAACTGGACACCAACTCAACGTTTGCTATCGCAAAAGGTACGACAGCGTTGATTTTCAAGGGTGACCGAATGGAGGTTTCAGAGTGTATGTTCAGATAAATAATTGACGGTATTGTATATCGAGATGGTTAAAAGTTACTTTTTAGTCCGGATAATTAGGGGATCCCGCATGAATTTCGAAATAATCAACAGAAGTGGCGTGTATTAAAAGCAATATACAACTTTTTAGAAAACTCTTTTTTTCTGGAGTAGTTCGAAGTCTGAAGAATGTTAGCCCTTGCTATCCAAATTTCACCGGAGCTTATTTGAATAACTTGTCAGGTCTGTCTGCCGTGATCAAAGCTGCAAATCATACATCCTTTTTGAAAAAAATTCGAAACCTTCCTCCTGGATATCGAACTCGGGTAGCCAGCCAATTGGCTTTCGTGGCGTTACATAACTGTTCTACTTGCATAACTTTGTTTCATACATTTTTTTTTATTTCGTTGTAACTCTAACACGTCCACTCTGTACGTAACAATGTAGTCATATTTTAAATCGACACAAAATAAGTAATTTAAAATTTATCAATTGTTTGTAAGCGAATTTCAGTTCTAAATGTGGTAAACGGAAGGTTGTGGTTTGAAAGTTCATCCGGTGTTTGTTTGATGACGAGTCGAGTATAGTTATAAAAATCATGCATAGATAATTAAAAACTGCAGCAAAATAAATGAACATTGGCAATTCTCCGTGGAATATTTAAAATAAAGTCCAATTCATAAAGGCGGCGATGGGCTCACCACCTGTCACGATGTCCCGAAAATATCTTCGGTGAAAGGTGGGTCGAAGGGACTTAATTGTCTAGACTCTGTCTACCCCTGTATTGGGAATTGCGTGAAGATAAGTCCATGCGATCCAAATTTAACCGCAGCTTATTTGAATAACTTGTCAGGTCTGTCTGCCGTGATCAAAGCTGCAAATCATACATCCTTTTTGAAAAAAATTCGAAACCTTCCTCCTGGATATCGAACACGGGTAGCCAGCCAATTGGCTTTCGTGGCGTTACATAACTGTTTTACTTGCATAACTTTGTTTCATACATTTTTTTTATTAAGTTGTAACTCTTACACGTCCTGACTTTACGTAACAATGGAGTCATATTTTAAATCGACTCAAAAAAGTTTTTAAAAATTTATCAGTTGTTTGTAAGCGAGTTTAGGTTCTAAATGTGGTAAACGGAAGGTTGTGGTTTGAAAGCTACATCCGGTGTTTGTTTGATGACGAGTCGAGTATAGTTATAAAAATCATGCATAGATAATTAAAAACTGCAGCAAAATAAATGAACATTGGCAATTCTCCGTGGAATATTTAAAATAAAGTATTTTTTTAGTAAATAAATGTATTGCTTTGTTTTATTTTTTGTTCTGAGCAAAAACACAATTTTCTTAAAAAATGTAACTAACAGCGGTATCAAGTAAGGAATTAACCCCCTTTTATAGTAGTGTTTATGGTAGTTGTGGGAGCTAAATAACATATAAATTGTATACGTTTAGTCTGCCAAAATTAAACAGAATACTCAGCACTCAAATGTTTCACAGATGAATAATCTCACAGTGAATTATTGTTTAATTATATTATTGACTTCCGTGGACGAGTAGCGTAAACACCAGTTTTCACGGTTTTGCCATCTCGAGGTCCCGGGTTCGTTTCCCAGGCGGGTCAAGGTAGAAAAACCACTTTTTTATATTTTCTCAGGTCTCGGTGTTTGTGGTGCTTTCGTTGATTCCCATACCTTCATATATTCCCATAAATTCACATACATTGCTCCATATTTGGAGCAATGTATGTGAATTTAAAAATAAAATAAATTCAATTCAATTCGATTTTAGACTTTTGGACTGGCCACTAGTTTTAACTAAAACAATACAAATAATTCCTCTAATCCCAAAGTACTACTTAGTAGTACAGTACTACTAATCGCACACTAAAGTAGTATACACATTTGGTATGGAAACGAAGGTTCCACAAATACCCAGACCAGAAAAAATTAAGAAAATATCTTTAGGTCATTCCCAATACAGGGGTAGACAGAGGTCTTGTCAATAACAATTAAGTTTTATCGACCCACTTTCCACCAAAGATATTTTTGTGACAACGTCCATATTTTTATAAAGACCCGCCCGAAAATTAAATCCAAGACCTCAGACCTAGCGACCTAAAAACCGGTGGCGTACGTGCATAAACGTAAACCCACTCGTGCATGAAGGTGAATTTATTATTAAATAATATTAATTCATCATTGTACTAGTTTTTTCAGCATGAAATTCTGCCAATGATAAACTTTATCGTTTATTTATTTATATTATTATTATTATTATTTATCTTCACGCACAATCCCTGACGGGGTAGCCAGAGAGAACAGATCGCCAAGTGTCGCGATTCCTACTTACTTCTTTCGCTACTTTCAAATTCATCATCTTCTTCATACTTGCACGTCTAGGTATCCGAGTACTCTTGACCCTACCCTCTTCCAGTAATTTGCTCACATGGTCTTCGAAAGTTAATCTTGCTCTACCTCGACACCTTTTAATGTTGAATTTCGCGCTATATATTTTCTTCACCATTCGGTCTTCACTCATTCGCTCAACGTGCCCAAACCATCGAAGCACGCCCTTAACCATTTCTGTGACAAGGTCATCTTTCAAACCTGCAAGGTCATCTTACAACTTTATTAAATGCTTTCTCAAGATCCACAAAAGCACAGAAAATGTTCTGGTTAGCAGCCAGAAGCTTCTCCGTGATCATGCGGAGAGAAAATATTTGATCCGTGCATCCTCTTCCAGGTCTAAATCCGCATTGTGCCTCCCATAGAAATCTTGGGCATGGCACGCATGGCCCACCATACTTCACCATTTCCGCAGTAACTCTGTCTAGTTCCGCAGCCTTACCACATTTCAAACTTCGAATCGCACATTCAACCTCTTTCATACTGATGACCTCAGTGTCTTCGAGGTCCGAGTCTGGCGTACCAGTCGTGTGGGATCCGAGGGTGACGGCGTCACCCCCGGATCCCAAACTAAGATCATCACACGCATACATTTCTCTTTAAAATTCGCTTCATCGCTGCATGACGTCCGATTTTTCAGAGAGGACATCATTATTTTCCGAAAGCACTTTGTTCATTCTTAAGGCTGTCGCACCACTTCGGGTCCATCCAACCTCTTTCCAGAAGAGTTTGGAGTTCTCCTTCGTGTGAACTTTCTGGAGCTTATATCTTTCTTTCCTCTTCTCTCCCTCATATATCTTTATCATTACTAGAGGCCAAGTAATCTAACCAGGCTTTCTTCTTCTTACTTACTGCTTCTTTCACTTCGTCATTCCACCATGCATTACCCTTTTTACTACTACCTCTTTTCACAGATCCACACACGTCTTCCGCTGCACAAACCATTCCATCCCTAAGGCTCTGCCATATTTTGTCCACACATTTTTTTTCTGACATCGATGAAGTCAAGCATTTCGGCTGCCTTTGCTTGATATTTATCCCTAGTGTCCGCTTCCTGAAGCTTCCAGCTTCGGATGCTACCGACCGACTGTGGTTCTAGTATCGCCGTCCGGTGGCGCCAACCCGCGATCAGACCCCTAAGTCTAGTTATCAATAGATAGTGATCCGTTCCTAGGTCAGCACCCCGGAACACTCGCGTATCCATCACCTGTTTTTGCAGTCGGTCATCCATCAGGAATAAATCGATCATACTTCTCTCATTCTCTTTTGTTCTAGTATACATATGGATTTTCTTGTGACTAAACATAGTGTTTGTCACAAGAAGACCCTTTTCCTTGCATACAGCCAGTATAAGCTTGCCAGCACCGTTAACCCTTTTATCACCAAACATACCAAGCACCGACTCGTACCCTGGCCGAGCGGTACCAACCCATCCATTCAAATCACCACATACAACAATTCTTTCGTTTCCTCTAACCAAGTCTTGATCTTCTCTTACATTCTCCCAAAACTTCTCCAGCTCAGATCTGGACGACGAAGCTACCGGCGCATAAACAGCCAAAAGGAATAACTTCGTCAGTCCCAATTTAAAGCGAACCCAGAGAAGTCTCGAGACGACAGCAGCACCCCCACTCCCTGGCAGGCGCTCTCGCTCTCCGGGACTCCGGACCATACAGCTAACGCCCACCAGAAAGCACTTCAGCACAGCTGCTCCTTTCGCTTGGTCTCCGACAAACACACGACATCTAATTCTCTTTCTTTCATTATTTCGATCAACTCATTCGTCTTATCTCTCATGCCTCCTCTAACATTCCACGTGCCATCTCTGCACTCCGTCCAGCACCTTCCGCCGTGTCGGTCTGTGCGTGACGGGCGGCAGTCCCCATCGCCGCTTTGCGCGCTGCATTCCACACCAACGGGGACGAACTGGTGTGCGTCGCCTTGGGAGACGCCCTAACCCTCGTTGGCATGGGTGCTCAGCTGTGTAGAATTGCAGCCCCTGCTGCGAAGGCTGGAGGGTCGCGACGTGCACGCTTCTACAATGACCCCTAATTGCTTGCTACTTTATTGCTACTTATTTAATTATTTATTAGTTAACTGACCGGTTTCGCCTTACGGCATCATCGGGGAATTGATCTGATCAACATGTTAACTGTGAGTATTTTACAGATACTTTAGGTATTTTATAGATACTTTTACAGTGGTAGAGCCACGTACAGCTTTTGTTGTTGCATGAATGGGCCGGCTTTGTATATTTGGGAAGTGCGTTTAGCCGGGATGGAAGATGTGATTTAGATGAAGACAAGCGTGTCCCTGCCGGGAACAAAGTCAATGGTGCCCTGACTACGTTAATCAAAAGGCAAGGCCTAGTGAAAAGTGCACGCCTTGCAATATATAACGCACTGTTGGTACCGACTTTGTTATATGGCAGCGAAACCTGGGTATGTCAGAAGATGCATAAAAGCAGGTTGAATGCAGTGGAGATGCAATCTCTTCGTTAAATGTGCGGCTTTACCATGGCCGACCGATAGCGAAACGAAGAGGTTCGCACATGGCACGTTTAAAAGATGACCTTGTCACAAAAATTGATAAAGGCGTGCTTCGATGGTTTGGGCACGTTGTGCGAATGAGTAAAGACTGAATGATAAGAAAATATATATCGCGAAATTTAACATTAAAGGGGTATTAGAGGTAGACTGAGACTATCTTTCAAAGACCATGTTACCAAATTGCTCGAAGAGGGGAAGGTCAAGAGTACACGGCTACCTAGAAGTGCGTGTATGAAGAAAATGATGAATTTGTAAAAAGCGAAAGAGGTATGTAAGTATCGTGACACTTGGCGATCTGTTCTCTCTGGCTACCCTGTCAGGGAATGTACGTGAAGATAAATAAAATAAATAAATAATAAATAAATAATTAAAAAAAGTGAATTGTGTACAAGTGTTCAACAATGAATTTTAAAAGCAATGCAATTTCACCAAGTGACAACAATCGCAAGTATAAATTATATGTTAACGTATTGGTTGCTTGGGAGTCCCTCTTTGATAATACGAGTATTTAACTCTAAAAACCTAAGGTATGCTTTACTCATCAATCGTATCATAGATTCTTCAAACAGCTTTTTTAATTTTTTGTGGTGCTGCCGCCGGGCATTGACCCTAAGTCATTTTATAAAATATTATCAGGAAAAACGTAAGTAAAAAATATAAATATCTTCACCCAATACAGGGGTAGACAAAGTCAGGTCAAGTCTAGACAATTTATAAAAAAAAAAAATTAAGTCCCTTTGACCCACCTTCCACCGAAGATATTTTCGGGACAACGTGACAGGTGGAGAGCCTGTCGCCGTCTTTATGTCCAAGCCAACGATGAAATTCGTACATAAGTTTTTGAAAAACTCATTGGTACTGCCACCTGGGAATCTAACTCGGGTCTCTCGACTCGAAATTCCGACTACCCAACAACTCGGCTATCGTGATTTAAAGAAAAACATTGAAAGGAATAAAGCACACTTGACCAAAAATACTATTGTATCAGTGATAGAATAAATGTTAGGATTTGAGTTCTAGCGATGAATAAACCTTTTTCCTTTTTATTAAATTATTTTATATCTATTTACTGCAAAACTCAGTTCATAAGTTTTGGTTACTTGCTACATTTAGGCAAAACTAATGGCTATTTCGTAATTAATTTTATACTAAATGTATTAAATAAATTACGCAGTAACTCTCATTTTCAATATTTTGTTTGAAGTATGAATTAATTATTAAAACTTTTATTGATATCGTTTTTGAGTCATAGTTTTAAGAGTTTTCGTCTCATTATTGTATTATACAGTTTGGTCGATTATAATTTTATCGCCGTTTTGTTATTTGGTTCTTCTAACGGAGAAGTTGAAGAAAAAACAGGCGAAGGAACGAAGTAGTATAATAAAAATATAATATCTTCACGCAGTTCCCAATACTGGGGTAGACAGGGGTCTAATCTAGACAATTAACCCATCTTCCACCGAAGATATTTTCGGGACAACGCACAAGTGGTGAGCCCGTCGCCGTCTTAATGTCCAAACCTACGATATAATTCCTACATAAGTTTTTGGAAAACTCATTGGTACGAGCCTGCCACTTGGGGATCGATTTCGAGTCTCTTGACTCAAATTTTCGATCACCGAACCACTCGGCTATAGTGACCATCGTTGTAATCCTAGTATTGTAAATATATATTTGAAAGAAGCGAAGGAGGTAAGGATCGTGATTTTAGGCGATCAGTTCTCCCTGGCTACCCGTTAGAGATGGTGCGAGAAAGTAAGTTAAATAAATATACACATAATATTTGTTTCTATAAATAAGGTATAGAACCAAACTCCGAGTTTGTATTGACCCAGCATTATAATCCCGCTACGTAATGCCCTCAACATTTCTGTGATGAATATTTTAATATTGTGCTCGAGTTATGGATGTTAATATACATATATACTACGCTACGAAACAGAAGTAAAAACGATGGCACAGTCTATTATAAGATGCCTTATAGAAATCAAACATGAAAGTATATTTAGCACTCAGTGAGATTAGTATCAGATCAGTAAACCAGTATCAAAGCTTTGACGATACCTTCTCTATTTATAGGAAAAGTAAACGATGTTCTATATGGTCTTGTTATCAATATCAATATTATAATCATTCCCTTTTTATAATATACAGTTATCAAGATTTATCTTCACGCATGTCCCAATACTGGGGAAGGTAGAGGTCAAGAAAATGTAGTTCTTTCAGCCCAACTACCACTGGATCAAGTTTGAGACAATATGACTGGTCATTAGGCTATTGACGTTAAAAATCGTAATCACTAATAAATATATAGCAAATATAGAAATTACGACCGAATCGAAATATTAAACAGAGCAATTCGACTTCATATTAGAATAATCATAATACGGTTCTGTCGCAGACCACACAAATACAAAGAGAATCCTAATTTTGGACTATAAATACTCTATTTATTATTAATTATGCGACACGAACTTGAGTGAAATTCACGACGTAGACAGTTTAACCGAAAACACGTAAGTTACTTTATAGCCCTGAAAAAGCTGTTGTTTATAAAAACTTTTAAACCGCTGGTGAAATGGATTAGAACAACCACTTTTAAGTAATATTTTATATTACTTATTTAAATCTAGAAATATAAATATTATATTACATATTTTAAAAAATTTCGGGTAGTGGATAACAAAGTCTGTTTTCTTTATACAAACAATCCAAAAAACGACAAATGCGCAAAGTAAGCGATAGACTCAACACCTGTCCCGTTGTTGCAAATAAGCCTCGGTAAAATTTGGCTCGTGTAGCGTAGGCTCGTATGCAAGTTGTTTTTGAGAAATCATTCACTTTCCCAAGTACAAGAATTATGGATACAATCAGAAGGTGAAGTAAAGGAGAGATAGGAAAGGTCCTTAAAAACATAGCACCTAAAACTTAAAAAACCTATAGAATTGAATAATATTATTATAAAAACGAAAAGTTATTTTTAGAAAGTAATATTCATCAACCCTGAAATTGTAAGAAAAAAATGTGATAAGAGTGACGTATGCAGCACAAACGGAAGTGTCTAAAATAAATATATATATACGTAAATATAAAAAATATAAATATATATATATATATATATATATATATATATATATAATAATAATATATATATATATATATATATATATATATATATATATATATATATATATATATATATATATATATATATATGTATATATGTATATATATATATATATATAATATATATATATATATATGTATATATATGTATATATATATATATATATATATATATATGTATATATGTATATATATATATAATATATATATATATGTATATATATGTATATATATATATATATATATATATATATATATATATATGTATATATGTATATGTATATATGTATATGTATATATATATATATGTATATATATATATATATTTATTTTAGACACTTCCGTTTGTGCTGCATACGTCACCTTATCACATTTTTTCTTACAATTTCAGGGTTGATGAATATTGCTTAAAAATAAAGGTTTTTGAAAAAAAAAGGTTTTTGAATTCTTGTTATACCTGACAATGCAATTGACCTATACAATGGCAATGTCTACGTATGTTCACATTATTTATTATAAAATATTTATTATGTATTAGTATTTATACGTATTAGTATGTATATGTACACGGATACCTCGACGTGTATGTATGAAGAAGACGATGAATTTGAAAGAAGCGAAAGAGGTATGTAGGTATCGTGACACTTGGCGATCTGTTTTCTCTGGCTACCCTGTCAGGGATTGTGCTTGAAGATAAGTAAGTAAGTAAGTAAGTATATTTACTTTTCCAGAGAGAACAGATCGCCAAGTGTCACGATCCTTACATATATCTTTCACTTCTTTCATAGTATTCAGTTAATAAATTACAAAGAAGGTCAGTTATTTATAAGAGTATTACTGCCTGTGTGTATGTTATACATACATTGGAGTAGTAAAGCACACATGGGTGGCAGGGAAGATGTTACTCTTTTTCTCTTTGGACCTGGTAACATTTGTTATTTATACTTTTTGCCTGCGGACATAATTTTATGTCAACATCTCTGTAGTTTACCGCTGGCCGTATTCTGGTAACATGAATGGGAATAGGATACCGCAATAAGCGATAAGTAGCGTGTCTGTATTCAAATAACGCGATAAACGCACATACGCTTAAAATAGAAATTTGTTTCTAATAGTCACAGGTTTAGCTGTAAAGCTTTCGAAATTCGTAGGTTTGCAGGGCTTTTAAAGGATAAATATATTCGTAGATAGATGGGCACAACATCAAATATATTCTTCTGATAACTATGTATTATATGTTAATTATGGTGATTACTTACTTTTTAAAACTAGCAAAATTTCCATTTAGCATTTTGTCTGTTGCAGCTCGAATTATCTATTAATAACTAACTTTTAGTGCTGATTAACAATGGTTTTAAGTATGAATAAATTTGAATTTGGTGAAAGCTAAAGACTTTTGTCAAAACAGAAATTTAAGAAAATTTTAAAAAATAAATTTATAAAACTTTTGTGAAAGCTAAAATCTCTCTCTTCATCATGATCATCATCTTTAACAGCTTGTTAAAGTTGATATCCCCTACGGAAGAATTTGGCATAATCGTCACGCTAAGCTAGG
The DNA here is from genome assembly GCA_029286605.1 of Sericinus montela. Classification (NCBI taxonomy): domain Eukaryota; kingdom Metazoa; phylum Arthropoda; class Insecta; order Lepidoptera; family Papilionidae; genus Sericinus; species Sericinus montela. Next base: position 8,795,217 of record JAGSMR010000044.1, read on the forward strand.
CAAGTGGATTGGTGAGCGCAGTAAAAAAATCTTTGAACCTTAGACGTTGCAGCCCATATCTGCTGTATTTTGGACCGGTGTTTTTCGAGACGGTTATTAATTATAATATTATTGGGCAGAACGAAAGGCAGGGGGTAGTTCCACATAGCTATACGTAAAAACAAAGTTATGTGAATAGTGGAAGATTAGCTGTTACATGAGTCTGTTATTTAAAGTATATTTGCCGTTACGTGGTCGTAAAACTTGGATACACTTCGCGATATGTGTGGCCACATCTGTAATGTTGGTTGTAGGGAATTTTAATATCCTTTAATATGGTTTACATATGTAATAAAAATGTACGGTTACATTTATACGGTTGAGTCCCTTTGATCTCGAATTTCTTTTCTCAATTCCTCAAATACATCAGTTTTTTATATATGCAAGTCAGTTGTGGGTACAGAAAGTTCTCAACTTGATAAAAGAACGTCGGTTTTGGTCTTCCATTTCCTATAGTTCTATTTCCGTTCACCTCATATCTCTTTCCATTCTTTCTCTCCTTATGCACACACCATCTATAAATAAGCATACCTATCTCACTTTAGTTACTATATCTTACTATATGCCATAAAATGGGCGTGCCGTGGAGAGTAGGATATCCTTGTGGCATTAACTGTCGCCTGCGGTATTTCAGAATGGTAACGACTTGAAGACCTCCAAAAGAGAGCTTATTTTTACTTTAAAGGCCGCTAATGCAGCTCACTCACCTACTAACGCAGCTTCTTTGACGTTGGGAATTTTTGTGGGCATCGGCGATTACTTATCATTAAGTGAAATGATTGACCGTTTGCCTCCTTCATCTATTAAAACATGGGTACTGACAGACCCAGAAAGGCGATTATGGTAAACCCTTCCACGTAAATATGTAAATATGTATGAAATTTCATTTCATTACCATAAATTAGGAATTTATTAAAACACGAAATGAAGCTAAAAACGTTCAGAAAAAAGGCACGATGATTGTGTAAAAATTACATTCGTCAATAAAATTGTGAAAGAAAAACCTTTGCGGAAATATTTATCACTTGATCAAATATTTAACAATCACATTAAGTTAAAAAAAAGATGAAAAAATTTAGAAATACGGAAAATTCTACAATTTGCTTTCATTATTTATATTATAACTTCATACCAAAATTAATTAAACTGTTTGATGATATATACACTTATGTTGTTGAGACAGCTGAAATGGGCGATTATTCATCTTTTAGTCTCATCTACCTTCTTAAATTGAGATCTATATTTTAATTTGTAGATTTACTTTTCTCTACAAGACCATCTACAGATAGTTTTTGAAGGACATATAATCCCAATAAGTGATAAAGTTAAGAGCTTAGAAATTATTATTGACAAGACATTGTCGTGGGGACCTCAGTTAAAGGAAGTTAGTCGCAAGCTGTTCGCTTCCGCAAATTCCTTGAGAAGATTACGCAATTTTCTTCCTACTGCCTCCAAGGTTGCTCTTGCACAATCTCTCTTACTTCCAATCCTCGACTATGCTGATGCCAGCTGTCTAGATCTAACTGAGCAGCAATTTAATAAGCTTGAGCGACTTCAAAATTGTTGCATACGATTTATATTTGGATTACGTAAATATGATCATGTTTTTTTCGGACTAAGCTCAAGTGACTGCCATTCACTTCGCCGGAATTCTCACATTCTTCCGCATCTATACAGTGTGTTGTTTCATCCTTCATATCCATCTTACCTTAAAATACGTTTTGAATTCCTTAACGACACACATACCCTATATTTGAGGTCTTCAGAGAACTTAAATTTAAATATGCCTGCGCACCGTACTTAATATGTAGATAGATCGTTCGTGGTCCAAGCTGTCCGACTATGGAATGACTTACCCTTAATAGCAAGGCAAGCTCAATCCATTCCAGCTTTTAAAACTGCTGTTAAAAATTACTACATTTCTTTTGAGTGTTAATGATTAGTAACTCAACTTTGAAGAATTATATATGTATGTATTTTATTATATATTTGTGTATATAATTGTATGTACATATGTATATATGTGTGTGTGTGAAATTTATGCTTCAGGTCCCTTATTAGGGAAAGCAACGCTCCATAAATTTGCGAAGACCGTAATAAGTAAGTATTTTATATTCATCCAGTTTATAAATTATGTGTGAGTCAAAATTCATTCAAAATAAGTTCAGAAGTTTGAGTAATAAAATATCCTTACACTTATAGACAATATGCAAGTATACAATATACTGTGAGCTTGGATACTAAGACTCTCCAACTGTCACGTTGTCCAAAAAAACTTAATCGTCTAGGTCTCTTACTACCCCAGTATTGGGAAAAGCTTGAACATAATAAAGTAGTATTGTAGAATACTATGTAAATGAAGAGTGTGAGCATTGAATTAACTTGGCAACAATAACGCAGAGGGTTGCTAGCTGCTACAATGGGTGCAACATTAGAGCGACGCCGCCACGTCACTAACAATGCCCGGGGATGTTAATTGCTATCGTTTGTAGCAAGACATTGACAAATGTTGTCGCTTGTGATCCACTGGTTTGATAGAGCTTTGTGCAGCGATTATAATTCTGCTGAAGAATATTCATTTGATTTGTAGCAACAACATTATAAATTATGTAATTAAAACAGCTAAACTTACGTCTAAACAATTACAGTTACTTACACCTACGCCGATTGAATTACATTTTATAACTCAACTATGTAGGTTAATTATTTAGGTCAGAGTCTATTTGTTACTACTACGTAAATCTTATTCTTATTCATTATGAATAAATGCCGAAATATTAAAAATGATTTCATTTACTGTGCTAGTTAGTGTCCAGGATAAACAATATTTTTATCGCAAAGTTTTTTTTAATGCCCTCTCTGTAATGTTTGCAATCAAAAATTTAACACTAAATAGAGCAGTGTGATAACTACTATTATTATCTTACACGTAACTATTTGAAGTTTTATTGATAGTGATAGATGCCTAAATTGCGAATGTTAATTTTAAACATTCATAAGAAGCAAACACTGGGGGTGGAAAATTTTACGCTTGTATATGTCTATTAATATATCAGTGTCTGTATATTCGATTTCGTTTTTTTTTGTTTCATGTAATGTAATGTTTTCTTTATATATACATACAAAGATAAGAACATCATCACTAGCTGTTAGTCCAGTATAAGTAGTTAAAGCACTTTGTTATTGAATCACAAACAATGAAGGTAAACAAGACAAGACCTCAATCTACCCCTGTATTGGGAATGACTTGAAGATATTTTTAATTTTTTCTGGTCTGGGTATTTGTGGAACCTTCGTTTCCATACCAAATGTGTATACTACTTTAGTGTGTGATTCGTAGTACTGTACTACTAAGTAGTAATTTGGGATTAGAGCAATTAATTGTATTGTCTAATTAAAATCGAATTGAATTGAATTTATTTTATTTTTAAATTCACATACATTGCTCCAAATGTAAGAAGCTAAAGCACTTGTGGTATGGGAATCAACGAAGGCACCACAAACACCGAGACCCGAGAAAATATACAAAAAGTGGTTTTTCTACCTTCACCCGCCCGGGACCTCGAGATGGCAACACCTTGAAAACTGGTGTTTACGCCACTCGTCCGAGGAAGTCGATAATATAGTTAAACAATAATTCACTGTGAGATTATTCATCTGTGAAACATTTGAGAGCTGAATATTCTGTTTCATTTTGGCAGCCTAAATGTATTCAATTTATACATTATTTAGCTCCCGCAACTACCTTAACTACTACTATAAAAGAGGGTTAATTCCTTTCTTGATACCGCTGTAAGTTACATTTTTTAAGAAAATTTTATTTTTGCTCAGACCATAAAATTTAACTAAGCAAAATATTTATTTACTAAAAAAATACTTTATTTTAAATATTCCACGGAGAATTGTCAATGTTCATTTATTTTGCTGCAGTTTTTAATTATCTATGCATGATTTTTATAACTATACTCGACTCGTCATCAAACAAACATCGGATGAACTTTCAAACCAAAACCTTCCGTTTACCACATTTAGATCTGAAATTCGCTTACAAACAATTGATTATTTTAAATTACTTATTTTGTGTCGATTTAAAATATGACTGCACAGAGAGGACATGTTAGAGTTACAACGAAATAAAAAAAAACAAAGACGTATGAAACAAAGTTATGCAAGTAAAACAATTATGTAACGCCACGATAGCCAATTGGCTGGCAACCCGAGTTCAATATCCAGGAGGAAGGTTTCGAATTTTTCAAAAGATGTATGATTTGCAGCTTTGATCACGGCAGACAGACCTGACAAGTTATTCAAATAAGCTGCGGTTAAATTTGGATCGCATGGACTAACATTCTTCAGACTTCGAAACTACTCCAGTAAAAGAGTTTTGTAAAGTTGTACATTGCTTTTTATACACGCCACTTCTGTTGATTATTTCGAAATTCATGCGGGATCTCCTAATTATCTGGACTAAAAAGTAACTTTTAACCATCTCGATATACAATACCATCAATTATTTATCTGAACATACACTCTGAAACCTCCATTCGGTCACCCTTGAAAATCAACGCTATCGTACCTTTTGCGATAGAAAACGTTGAGTTGGTGTCCAGTTTGACATCAAAACACTCACAAATCTTGTTCTTTTGTCTAATTTATGTTATAATATTTTATTATATTTGTGGTGTCTTTAAAATGTTAAATAAATTCTTGACGATGTCTCAATCTACAACAGATCAAATTCCATTATTCTAAAAAGATGTTTCAAATATAGATCTTCGACTGACCGGAGTAACGCTCTATTCCTTGTTTGTATGTGTTGAATGGAATTGTAAGTTTCATTTTATTTCAGGTCATAAATGTTGGATACGTTTACGAAATTAGTAGGAATTAAATTCATATCAGGACAGATATGTGTATAAGATATGAGAGAGGTATTAGTGGGGCTTCTTCCCGTGCGTATAGTAAAAAGCAACTAAAATTAGTGAACTACTATTGTAAGCTTTGAAGCTATATTACGGCCGGCCTAATCAGTAGGCAGGCAGCTCCCCGATTGTAAGTATATATGTATATATTCCGTGTTCCAGCGCATTTAGCCCGGTGGGAGATATAGAAGAGCCATTCAGTCCCGGTGGTGGCTGCCTTGGGCGGTCAGCATGTGTGGGCCTGCGGATGTTTGAGAGAGCGTTCCCGTGGCCCTGCCAACATGCAGCGATAACCTCATTGCCAGGAGTTACTGTCATTAATGTATTTAAAAGTCATTAATGTTTGTTAAAAAGTTTTTTTTTTTGAGGCGATATAATATTAATTTTTTTGGTCCCGAAAATATCTTCGGTGGAAGGTGGGTCAATGAGACTTAATTGTCTAGACTAGATCTCTGTCTACTCCTGTGTTGGGAATTGCGTGAAGATATTTATTTTTATAATATATATGAATTTTAATACCTTTTAATATACAATAAAGTCCTTTCGACCCATTTTTCACCGAAGCTTATTTACGACAACGTGACAATCTGTCGCCGTCTTATTGTCACGTGTTCCTAAATGTCTTCGCCGGAAGGTGGGTCGAAAATACTTAATTGTCTAGAACTCAGTCTACCCCATTATTGGTTATGGCGTGAAGATTCATATTTAGTTTGAAACACATAAATCAGCTTAAAATTAATAGAATTCCAGTAATGGAGTATCTGTACTACTATTTAATCCGAAATTCGATAACGTTCCTACAAAATCCAACCGGAGGCGATGTTGTTTGTAAACGTTGCGGTTATTCCCGTACGTTCGTTCGATGTGTGATTGTTATAATAATGCATAATATTTTGAATATTTATTTCAGTAATGTAAAACTTTTATAAATAATCTATTTTAAAATTATTTTATGACGTAATAGCCTAAATGCTTAGAAGTTGTCGGTTCCGGGTTCTATTCCGGGTCGACCAGGTCAAAATAGAAAATTCTAATCTTGTCGAATCTGGGTGTTTAAGAAGTAATTGAGTTTCATCCGGTAAATAATAAATTAAATTATATATATATATATATATATATATATATATATATATATATACATATATATATATATATATATATTTATATATATATATATATATATATATATATATATATACATACATATATATATATATATATATATATATATATATATATATATATATATATATATATATATATATATATATATATATATATATATATATATATATATATATATATATATATATATATATATATATATATATATATATATATATATATATATATATATATATATATATATGTGTGTGTGTGTGTGTGCGTGTGTGTGTGTGTGTGTAAGTGTATTTTTTATGGTGTGCAATAAAGTGTACTCTCTCTCTACTTCTTAGCTGTTATAGATTATATGCTCGATGTTTCTCTGCGTGATAGAATTCGTAACGAAGACATGCGCAGTAAAACAAGGGTAACCGACATAGACGTAAGGATCAGCACCTTGTAGTGGCCATAGGCCGGCCACATATTTCACAGAGCTGACAACCGTTGGGGACGAAAGGTTCTTGAGTGTCGTCCTCTTACAGGCAAACGCAGTGTAGGAAGATCCCCCACAAGATGAAGCGGCGACTGCATAATGTTGTGGGGCGTCAATGGATGCAGATTGCACAGGACTGTTCTATGTGGCAATCTTTGGGGGAAGCCTATGTTCAGCAGTGGACTTTTATTCTTATACGTACGTATTATAAGTACCTTTAATCTTTTTAATTTATTATTTACCGGATGAAACTCAATTACTTCTTCAAATACCTAAATAGCGCATAGTTTTTCAACAAACACCCAGATTCGACAAGATTAGAATTTTCTACTTTGACCTGGTCGACCTGGAATAGAACCCGGAACCGACAACTTCTAAGCATTTAGGCTATTACGTCATAAAATAATTTTAAAATAGATTATTTATAAAAGTTTTAAATTACTGAAATAAATATTCAAAATATTATGCATTATTATAACAATCACACATCGAACGAACGTACGGGAATAACCGCAACGTTTACAAACAACATCGCCTCCGGTTGGATTTTGTAGGAACGTTATCGAATTTCGGATTAAATAGTAGTACAGATGCTCCATTACTGGAATTCTATTAATTTTAAGCTGATTTATGTGTTTCAAACTAAATATGAATCTTCACGCCATAACCAATAATGGGGTAGACTGATTTCTAGATAATTAAGTATTTTCGACCCACCTTCCGGCGAAGACATTCAGGAACACGTGACAATAAGACGGCGACAGATTGTCACGTTGTCGTAAATAAGCTTCGGTGAAAAATGGGTCGAAAGGACTTTATTGTATATTAAAAGGTATTAAAATTCATATATATTATAAAAATAAATATCTTCACGCAATTCCCAACACAGGAGTAGACAGAGATCTAGTCTAGACAATTAAGTCTCATTGACCCACCTTCCACCGAAGATATTTTCGGGACCAAAAAAATTAATATTATATCGCCTCAAAAAAAAAACTTTTTAACAAACATTAATGACTTTTAAATACATTAATGACAGTAACTCCTGGGAATGAGGTTATCGCTGCATGTTGTCAGGGCCACGGGAACGCTCTCTCAAACATCCGCAGGCCCACACATGCTGACCGCCCAAGGCAGCCACTCACCGGGACTGAATGGCTCTTCTATATCTCCCACCAGGCTAAATGCGCTGGAACACAGAATATATACATATATACTTTACAATCCAGCGGGAGCTGCCTACTTAGTTAGGCCGGCCATGTGTAAGCTTCAAAGCTTACAATAGTAGTTCACTACTTTTAGTTGCTTTTTACTACACGCACGGGAAGAAGCCCCACTAATACCACTCACATATCTTATACACATATCTGTCCTGATTTGAATTTAATTCCTACTAATTTCCTAAACGTATCCAATATTTATGACCTCAAATAAAATGAAATTTACAATTCCATTCAACACATACAAACAAGGAATAGAGCGTTACTCCGGTCAGTCGAAGATCTCTATTTGAAACATCTTTTTAGAATAATGGAATTTGATCTGTTGTAGATTGAGACATCGTCAAGAATTTATTTAACATTTTAAAGACACCACAAATATAATAAAATATTATAACATAAATTTAACAAAAGAACAAGATTTGTGAGTGTTGTGATGTCAAACTGGACACCAACTCAACGTTTGCTATCGCAAAAGGTACGATAGCGTTGATTTTCAAGGGTGACCGAATGGAGGTTTCAGAGTGTATGTTCAGATAAATAATTGATGGTATTGTATATCGAGATGGTTAAAAGTTACTTTTTAGTCCAGATAATTATGAGATCCCGCATGAATTTCGAAATAATCAACAAAAGTGGCGTGTATAAAAAGCAATGTACAACTTTTTACAAAACTCTTTTTTTACTGGAGTAGTTCGAAGTCTGAAGAATGTTAGTCCATGCGATCCAAATTTAACCGCAGCTTATTTGAATAACTTGTCAGGTCTGTCTGCCGTGATCAAAGCTGCAAATCATACATCCTTTTTGAAAAAAATTCGAAACCTTCCTCCTGGATATCGAACTCGGGTTGCCAGCCAATTGGCTATCCTGGCGTTACATAACTGTTTTACTTGCATAACTTTGTTTCATACGTCTTTGTTTTTTTTTATTTCGTTGTAACTCTAACATGTCCTCTCTGTGCAGTCATATTTTAAATCGACACAAAATAAGTAATTTAAAATAATCAATTGTTTGTAAGCGAATTTCAGATCTAAATGTGGTAAACGGAAGGTTTTGGTTTGAAAGTTCATCCGGTGTTTGTTTGATGACGAGTCGAGTATAGTTATAAAAATCATGCATAGATAATTAAAAACTGCAGCAAAATAAATGAACATTGACAATTCTCCGTGGAATATTTAAAATAAAGTATTTTTTTAGTAAATAAATATTTTGCTTCGTTCAATTTTATGGTCTGAGCAAAAATAAAATTTTCTTAAAAAATGTAACTTACAGCGGTATCAAGAAAGGAATTAACCCTCTTTTATAGTAGTAGTTATGGTAGTTGCGGGAGCTAAATAATGTATAAATTGAATACATTTAGGCTGCCAAAATGAAACAGAATATTCAGCTCTCAAATGTTTCACAGATGAATAATCTCACAGTGAATTATTGTTTAACTATATTATCGACTTCCTTGGACGAGTGGCGTAAACACCAGTTTTCAAGGTGTTGCCATCTCGAGGTCCCGGGCGGGTGAAGGTAGAAAAACCACTTTTTCTATATTTTCTCGGGTCTCGGTGTTTGTGGTGCCTTCGTTGATTCCCATACCACAAGTGCTTTAGTTTCTTACATTTCATACATATGTGAATTTAAAAATAAAATAAATTCAATTCAATTCGATTTTAATTAGACAATACAATTAATTGCTCTAATCCCAAATTACTACTTAGTAGTACAGTACTACTAATCACACACTAATGTAGTATACACATTTGGTATGGAAACGAAGGTTCCACAAATACCCAGACCAGAAAAAATTAAAAATATCTTCAAGTCATTCCCAATACAGGGGTAGATAGAGGTCTTGTCTTGTTTACCTTCATTGTTGGTGATTCAATAACAAAGTGCTTTAACTACTTATACTGGACTAACAGCTAGTGATGATGTTCTTATCTTTGTATGTATATATAAAGAAAACATTACATTACATGAAACAAAAAAAACGAAATCGAATATACAGACACTGATATATTAATAGACATATACAAGCGTAAAATTTTCCACCCCCAGTGTTTGCTTCTTATGAATGTTTAAAATTAACATTCGCAATTTAGGCATCTATAACTATCAATAAAACTTTAATAATAAAACTTCAAATAGTTACGTGTAAGATAATAATAGTAGTTATCACACTGCTCTATTTAGTGTTAAATTTTTGATTGCAAACATTACAGAGAGGGCATTAAAAAAAACTTTGCGATAAAAATATTGTTTATCCTGGACACTAACTAGCACAGTAAATGAAATCATTTTTAATATTTCGGCATTTATTCATAATGAATAAGAATAAGATTTACGTAGTAGTAACAAATAGACTCTGACCTAAATAATTAACCTACATAGTTGAGTTATAAAATGTAATTCAATCGGCGTAGGTGTAAGTAACTGTAATTGTTTAGACGTAAGTTTAGCTGTTTTTAATTACATAATTTATAATGTTGTTGCTACAAATCAAATGAATATTCTTCAGCAGAATTATAATCGCTGCACAAAGCTCTATCAAACCAGTGGATCACAAGCGACAACATTTGTCAATGTCTTGCTACAAACGATAGCAATTAACATCCCCGGGCATTGTTAGTGACGTGGCGGCGTCGCTCTAATGTTGCACCCATTGTAGCAGCTAGCAACCCTCTGCGTTATTGTTGCCAAATTAATTCAATGCTCACACTCTTCATTTACATAGTATTCTACAATACTACTTTATTATGTTCAAGCTTTTCCCAATACTGGGGTAGTAAGAGACCTAGACGATTAAGTTTTTTTGGACAACGTGACAGTTGGAGAGTCTTAGTATCCAAGCTCACAGTACAATATACTTGGATATTGTCTATAAGTGTAAGGATATTTTATTACTCAAACTTCTGAACTTACTTTGAATGAATTTTGACTCACAAATAATTTATAAACTGGATGAATATAAAATACTTACTTATTACGGTCTTCGCAAATTTATGGAGCGTTGCTTTCCCTAATAAGGGACCTGAAGCATAAATTTGCTTAACTTTGATTTTTCGTACTGGTGGTCCGGAGACGGATACTCCGGAAAAGTGAAGAACCCCAAGAAATTTCGTCATCAAGTGCATACAAGCGCGAGCAGAATATAATATTTCTTTGTCTCTCGCTATTATATTCATGCCATTCCCATTAGTAAGGTAGACAGAGGTTCAGACAATTATGTTCTTACGACCCCTCTTTCAGAAGAATTTTTTTGGGATAAGGTGACAGGTGGTGAGCCTGTTGCCGTCCTTATGGTCAATTCAAATATGTAAATCGAATATAAGTTTTGAAAAACTCATTGATACGATCCTACCACCTGGGAATTGAACTCGAGCCCAATAAAAGTCACTATGATATTGTTTGGAACTCGGTTATTGTTTGGAAGTAAATCGGCGAAAAGCTCTGCACCTGTCACGCTGTCCCAAAAATGGTTTTGGTGGAAGGTGGATCGAAAAGACTTAACCCCACTGTCTATCCTAGAATTGAGAAAGCGTCAAGATATGTTTAATATATTTATTAACCGATTTTCTGTCAGTCGTGTCTTACATTACCGAAGGGAAGAAAGAGGGTGGTGTTATTCTTACGCTGTTAGCACATAGCTAAGTAGCTAATTTCTGAAATACATATAAGTTACTTAATTTTGAATATTAGTGATACTTTGTAGCTCGCCTAAAATAGTTAACATGCACTTATCCGATTGTTATATAAACTATTGTCAAGAGGTTAAGCTAACCGAAAACTTTACAATTTTCGGAAAACCCGTACAACAAAAATCCATTACTGTGACGCCACTAACCTAGCGGACCGATTTCAGACTTTATATGCTTAGGGATTTCAACCCCTAATAAATCATAATTTTGTCGCCTTCACATCTCTAGGGAAGTGAAAACTTACGCGAATAACTTTTTCATTTATTTTGTTTATTATGTAAACATAAACAATTTATATTGTTATGTTAATATTTTATCGTTGTTAGATGTCAGTTAAGGGATATTGTTACTAATGTAAAATATTGTTTTTCAAACCCGTTATTTTTGTTGAACGCCTTATTAATGAAGTTGTAATAACTTTAAATAATTATATTACATTGAATAATCGAAAGTAAATACAAATTAATGTGTAATGTGTTTTTGAACAATTCAGCCTGGTTTTAGGGAGGTGAATGTATATATAAAATACAGTTAACATATTGGTTGGTTGGTTGGTTGGGAGTCACTTTTTTTAAATATTTAACTCTAATTACCTAAAGTTTGATTTCCTTGTCAATAGGATAGACTCTTCAAACAGCTTTCTTAAATTTTTGTTGTGCTGCCACCGGGCATAGACCCTAAGTCATTTTATAAAACATCGAAAGGAAAAACATTGAAAGGAATATAGCATACACTGAAATGTTAGGCTGTGAGTTCTAGCGATGAATAAACCTTTATTTTCCTTTTTATTAAATTATTTTATATCTATGTACTGCAAATCTCAGTTCAAAAGTATTTAGGCAAATCTTATGGCTAATAATTTTGTACTAAATAGATTATATAAATTACGCAGAAATTCTCATTTTAAAGAAAGAAAGAAACATTTATTGCACAAATACGCCACATACAAAACAAACAAAAATGCAGACAGCATGAATTTCATTAAGCAATTGGTAAGACTTAAATTAATTGGTAATGTTAATAATAATCATAAATTATGGTAAGTGGCGCATATGGCAAACAGACCACACTCAGTTTAATGCTGTCTCATTGAGAATACAGCGCTGATTTTCAGTGGGCCTGTATATGAAACGACGAACGGACCACCATGCCGTAAATTCGTATTGATGGAATAACATTAACTGATTACTTAATCATTAACGATAAATTATCTTATCTATAAACATAAGCAATATATTCATTTATTGTACGCTTAAGTAATCAAAAAGTAAACCAGAACGTATAAAAAATAAAATAAAAATGTGTTAAAATATTGAAGTTAATACATGGTACAAGTACCTGCTTCCTTAATTTATAACATGAAAAAAAAAAGAAAGATTCGTACCCTCTCCTTTCCAAAGAAACCCTACCCGCCAATGCTTCACAACTGTAAACTTTAGTTAATTGGACGTTACACCATATCTTTTTGAAGTTTAAGAAGGTGTTTCTTTATTATGTGTGGTTCTTTATATTTTGTTTTAAATGATCCCAATATTTTCAGACTTCGCAGTGGTGGCGAGAGGTTATTCCAGCATTTGGACGCAGTATATCTAAAACTACCTCGAAATGAGATGGTACGATGGTGAGGCACAGCAAGAGAATAACTTGACGCGCGAGTTATCCATGTTTGTAAATTGCGTGACCATACAAATTTTTAGAAAAGATAGGAGGGCACATTGTTTTTGATTAAGCCAAATTCTAAACTCTTTTAGAGTTGCTATGTGATGTTCACGTCGATATTGCATTTTTAAGATGCTGTGTTCGTCTATATATGGCGTAACGCGAGCGCGCGGCGGTATGTTAAAGCAAAATCTGGCACAGGCATTCTGCACCCGCTGGATTAGCTTCTGACTTCGTTGAAGGAGACGAGGGCCGTAAACTATATCCTTTTTGCTCGCCTTTTATAACTCCTTGTTTTACTATTTTTTGGATTTGACTGGTGGTTCCCAGAAACATATGTTTTTGATTTGCGACTATTTAAAATTAATGCATTAGACTCTGACCAGGTGACAATACTTTCGAGGTCATTGTTTAATATTTCCACAGCTGATTTAGTTTCCTCCGGCTTACAGGGTATATAAATCTGTGTGTCGTCCGCGTACATATGATACCTACAGTATTTAATGCGGTGTGTTAAGTCTGCACAATAAACAGCGAACAGAATGGGCCCGAGGATAGAACCTTGTGGTACGCCTCGTTGAACGGCTCGGTAGTCGGATATTATTGATAATCCATTTTGATCAGATATTTCTACTTGCTGAACCCGATGGTTAAAGAAACTCTCGAACCATTTAATCACAGTTATGTCGAATCCGTAATAATGCATTTTTGATATAAGTAATGGTACATTAAGGTAGTCGAATGCTCTGGAAAAGTCAAGCAAAGCCAATATTGTACCCTTACCCTCATCTTAGTCCGACAAAATATCACCTACAACTTTTGTCATTGCAGTTGATGTGCTGTGGTGTTTTCTAAATCCTGACTGAAGGTTTGGGAGTATTTCGTTAGTTTCTATGTAAATTCTAATCTGTTCTGCCACGACTTTCTCCAAGATTTTGATATACACGGGAGTATACTGATCGGGCGAATGTAGTTTGTGGTCATAGGGTTTGAGGTTTTAGGAATAGGTCTGATTAGGGCTTGTTGCCATTGTAAAGGATACGTATGGGATATAATAGATTGATTGACTATCTTTGTAATTACTGGTTTTATTTTCGGGAGAGACATTTTTAACATATTAAGAGAAATACCATCAGCACCCACCGCATTGGATTTTAGTAACTGCATGATTTTCATAATCTCGCTTTCCTCGACAGTCTTAAATTTAAATTTATTTGAAGTTGTTACGTGAGATTCAAAAAAAATTATGTATGAGATAGATACGTAATTATTGCCTGGAACTTCTAAAAAACTTTCATTAATTAAATTAGATATGCTGTGGGAGTTCTGGTTTACTAGTTAGATTTATATTGTTTTTAATATGTGACCATAAAATGCGAGAATCCTTTTGGTTATTTACATAATGTAATTAAGTAAACCGTTTTTATTTTTAAATTTTTTGTTTCAATATTCAATATTTTGTTTCAATGTTTTCAATATTTTGTTTGAAGTTTGAATAAACTTTTACTGATATCGTTTATAAAGAAACTTTTTGAATCATAGTTTTAAGAGTTTCGCCTCATAATTGTATACAGTTTGATTGATTATCATTTTATATCACCGTTTTGTTATGTGGTTCTTCTAACGGAGAAGGTGAAGAGAAAGCGAAAGAACGAAGTAGTATAATAATAATAATAATGTAATATCTTCACGCAGTTCCCAATACAGAGGGATAGACAGAGGTCTAATCTAGACAATGAAGTCCCTTTGACCGAAGATATTTTCGGGGCAACGTGATAGGTGGAGAGCTCGTCGCTGTCTTTATGTCCAAGCCAACGATATAATTCTATGAAAAACCCATTGGAACGAGCCCGACACTTGGGGATCCTTACCATACCTTTTTTTCTTCTTTCTAAATTTTGACGAGGCAATGATCACGATTTTATTGTAAACGTTGTGACGTGATATTCTGACTTACATACGGACATTCTATGCAAGCGTATTTTAGACCCTTCAGACCCTTCTATATCCCTAGCATTGTCGATATTCTCACGTTGCAGGATACACAATTCAAATCAAATCAAATCAAATCATTTATTCATCGACTTAAGAACATACATTCGTTTATCGATCGTCATTTTCAATCTACCACCGTTTCGTAATGAGGTTCCTCTAACGGATAAGAAACAGGCGAAAGAAACTCCGTAGGTATCCTCTTTTTTGGTCAATATTTTTAACAATATAATGCATTATATAACGTGATATTTTATAGAAATAGCTTAGGAGCGATCACCTCATTCCCAGGGGTAACTGTCATTAATATATTCATTTATATTATAATAACCCTTCCTATAAAGCTTTTCTTTAATAAATTTCTTAAGCCTGTTAAGAGACATATATTAGTTAATAGGCTTTGCATATTTACCGGGACTTTGTTGTAGAAGCGTATACACTGCCCTATGAACGAATTACTTACTCTATGGAGTCTAGTAACCGGTTACACATGTTACTTAATTTACTTTTGTAATGGACAGAAATGAGTATGTCTCGCAAAGTATACTTAAACAAATTTTTATTAATATATTTAATATTTTGAAAACATACGTTTAAAACTACTTACTTTTTACCTTCCCACGGGTGTTGTGAGAGGCGACTTAGGGAAAATACTTCAAAATACCATTGGCTACTGACAGATGGTCAATAAACCTTTTTGAAAAATATACCAGGGCAAACGAATTACACCACACGTCTGGTACTGCCATCGCAAATTCACCCGCGTTGTGTGGCAATTATGGTAAATTATCCTTAAGAGAGCGACGTAAGCCTTTCACTGGCCTCTTACAGACCAGTTAAAAAATAAGTTATTCGTTATTAAATTATAGAATTGGTATATATTATATATTTTAATATTATATAATATTAAATATAGATATGTACTATGTTAATTATAGAATTTATAATGAATTATCATTAATGGAAATGTATTTTAAAAATGATTTAATTAGAATGAATGATTTAATTTAAAAATTAATTTAGCATAATTAAAAAACATATATACCCTCACGCCATTCTCAATACTGGGGTAGAAAAACGACAAAAGAATTAAACTCATACTCCATCACCGCTGTTCATAGAAAACTTTTTTTTTGGACCAAGCTATCGATATAAATAGTACACAAGTTTTGAAAAAAAAAAATTGACACTTGAATTGGCCTTCCATCTGAAGAGCGACTTGTGTCTCTTGAATCAAAATCCCATCACCCAACTCCGCCGCTACCGTGGCATAACACAACAAACTAAAACCGGCGCAGTCATTAAAATTTTAGAACTTTGACATTACATTAATATTAAAACCGTTTTAAAATACGTCAAGCTTAATACGTTATATTAACGGCAGTTGCGTCAGAGAAGTCCAGTAATACTCTTGCCACTTATTTGGGATAGCTCGGAAATAACAGAGATTCTACCAGAGGATAATGGTTACAGTATTGGAGGTCTGTTGAATTATGCCAATCAGTGACGTGCCACTGGAATGATCACGATAGATAACGAGCAAACTCCGTAACTCTATGTTCAACGTAAGCTATGAATACAACGGTTGAATGTGTTTTATTTATGCTATACGCTAACATATTATGAATATACCAAATCTAAAAATGTGTTAATTAATTTAAATTCTATTTTATATTTTTCACAATTTAATTACTTTCCTTATAATAATTAATTAAGCTTTACTTAAGTGGCCTCTCACACCTAGGGCCTTAGACTAGGGATGGGGCAGCATCGAAGGGAGCTGAATATTTTAAGTGGGGCAAATATGATTCTTTGAAGGAAGAATATATATTTTGTCCATATGCCGTAGTGAAGAACGGTCTGTCCTTCCTCGTGTAATGCAGTTTCTAAAAATATTGTGTCCACGACGGTCGAAGCCTGTCTGAGCCGATTCGCTCAACTTTCTCGCTCAACGTGAAAATGCAGCCTGGGTTCTCGGTTGTTCTACTAGTAGATTCTAGGTAATAAAAAAAAATCTTCACGCAATTCTCCATATAGAGGTAGACAGAGGTCTAGTTTAGACAATTAAGTCCCTTTGACCCACCTTACATCGAAGATATTTTCGGGACAACCTGACAGATGGGGAGCCCGTCGCCGTAATTCTAGTTAATAAGTATTATAAATATGCTTTTGAAAGGATTGAAAGAAGTAAATTAGGATCGTGATAGTAGGCGTTTAGTTCTCTTCTGGCTATTCCGTTAGAGATGTTGCGTGAAGGTAAGTTAAGAAAATATACACATAATTTTAAATAAAATAAATATATAAATAGCTTCACATAATTCCCAATACAGGGGTAGACAGAGGTATAGTCTAGACAATTAAGTTTCTTTGACCCGCTTTCCACCGAAGATATTTTCGCGACAACGTGACAGGTGGTGAGGCCGTCCTTATGTCTCTATGTCCATGCCAACGATATAATTCGTTCATAAGTTTTTGAAAAACGCATTAGTACGAGCCTGCCACCTGGGTATCGAACGCGGGTCTCGTGACTCCGACCACCTAACTACACGGCTATATTTATTATTATTATATTTGCAAAAGGTATATATATATATATATATATATGTATATATATATATATATATATATATATATATATATATATATATATATATATATATATATATATATATATATATATATATATATATATATATATATATATATATATATATATATATATATATATATATATATATATATATATATATATATATATATATATATATATATATATATATATATATATACATAAATATATAAACAAAATACATAAAAAACATTATTATGACTGTAATGACCATTCTAACTGACAGTTAAAAGGTGTTCACGTACAAGTCTTTTAAATATCGACTTATTGGTAACTTTTCTGATGTCTTCGGGCAAAGAATTCCAGAGCAGTGTAGCCTGAATGGTAAAGGAATGACCAACAAAATTGGTAAAGTGTTGCGGGATACTCATCTTGTACTTAGATGAAGACCGCAGGCACCGATCATGAGTTGAGCATTGAAACTGAAGTTTATCCTTAAGATACGAAGGGTATGTTGTATCATTTATGAATGAGAAAAGAACAAGCAGAATTCTAGAGTTTCGCCTTTGTTGAATAGTAAGCCATTTAAGACGATGACGGTATTGTGAAATATGGTCATACGAAGGTTGAAAATAAATCTTATACAATTATTAACAAGGCGCTCTAGCTTGTTTAGAAGATCTTTGTTCAAATCACAGTAGCACACATCTGCATAATCAATGATTGGTAAAATGAGCGTCTGGACAAGCATAAGCTTAGTTTCCCATGAAAGAAGATTTATGAGGCGCTAGAGCACTCGTAGCGTGGTGGTTACTTTACGGCTAACTTCAGTTATGTGTTTTTCCCAGTTCAAGGTGTTATCGATATGTAGCGCGAGATTTTTAACACAGCCCGAAAATGGAATCACTGCATCGTTATAACGTATAAAGGGTAGGTTTCCAACATCGACTTTAGCTAGCATTTTAGTACTACCAACCACGAAAGATTGGCATTTTGTTGCATTCACAGATACTCCAAAGCGTAAGGACCAGTCTGATACTGCTTTCAGACAGTCCTTTAATTTATTAATTGCAACGTGGAGTTCTTCAATATCAGACTGTACATAAATTTGCAGGTCGTCTGCATACAAATGGTATGAACAATTAATATTAGAAGTGATAAAATTTATAAAAATTGAGAAGATAATGGGAGAAATTATACCGCCTTGCGGAACGCCACAACCTAGTCCCGCCCATTGAGAGGTCTTTTGTCCCATATAGACCGATTGCTGACGTTCATCTGCAGTTCGTACCATCTGGTTACACCTGTTCCTAGCCATTTTAAAAGACAACCAGTTTCCTTCAATACGAGACCTCTTGAATCGCAAGAAAGTTCGGTTTCGCCTGTCCATTGCCCTCCGCACATCGTCAGTCATCCAGGGAGCTGGTAAACGTTTAATTCTGACCTTATGGACTGGGGCATGGGCATCATACAGACTAATTATAGTGCTATTTAGGGCATGGACCTTTTCATCGACCGTGGAAGCAGCTGGCAGCTGCTTCCACGGTCGAGGCAAAATTAATTTGAGACGCGTCACTGTGCAAATTATCCAAGTTTATCTTAGTAAAGTTACGGAAATGTAAAAATGAAGTACCACGTTTAGGCGGTCTAAGCTTATACGAAGCATAATAAAGGTCATGTCGGGAGAATCCTGGGGCTGGACGCTGACCATGTGCAACCACATGATCAGAAGAACTACAAATAATGAGATCTAAAAGAGAGTCTTCAGTGTCGAAATTATGATGGATAGCCCTTAAAGGTAAAATTCCAAGATTGACGGACCCTAAGATCGAGCGAAGTTTTTGTAAACGAGAAGAATTCTTCAGAATATCAGTGTTGAATTCCCCCATGATTATGCAGTGTGTACACATAGAACCTATGTTTTCGAGAGCCATTTCCCAATTGGCGAAGCAATCAGTAGAAGGAGGACAATACACTATTCCGAGAGCTATCCTTGTGACATCAAGTTCCACAAATAAGTGTTCATCGGAGGCAGAGTATGGAGATGGAGACGTTGATAATATTTTATATGGTAAAGAGCCATGAAGATAAATAGCAACTCCACCACCACCTTTATTTGTACGATCATTTCTTATAAGTACGAAACCAGGTATTGGATACATGGTTGACTGTAAACACGGCTTCAACCAACTCTCAGAAATTAAAATAGCGTGTAAGTTTGTATTAACAAATGAAGTTTCGAGTTCTGCATAATGAATTCAACAGTTTACTGGCTGAAGGGAACACATTATTTAAAAGACCATTTAAAGAAGAAACGTTGTCTTTTAACTGATCATCGCAAGAAACAAAAGACAAGTC
This sequence comes from Sericinus montela, assembly GCA_029286605.1. Classification (NCBI taxonomy): domain Eukaryota; kingdom Metazoa; phylum Arthropoda; class Insecta; order Lepidoptera; family Papilionidae; genus Sericinus; species Sericinus montela. Next base: position 8,815,262 of record JAGSMR010000044.1, read on the forward strand.
TGAGTCATAGGAATAAAAGGAATCATCATCAGTCATAATGGAATAAGATATATATTAATGTAATTATGTAAAATAAAAATATAAATAATAATAAAAAATAAAAATATAAGTAATAATAAAAAATAAAATTATAAATATTAATGTAAAATAAAAATATAAATATTTTAAAAGAATATATGTAAAACTAAGAGTAAGCTACAAACATGCAAAATTATATAGAAGGATAGAAAACAATCATAATACACCAACCCTCTTGTTGACTGTTTATATTAAAATAAACCAAACTGAAAAAAAATAAACACTACACAATTGTGAACATGTAGAAAATAAAAAAAAAAACAAAAACGAAGACTATATCGAAACAGAACTATAAATATATGTCCAGAATATACAGGAAGTATCAAATAACTAAACATAATAACGAAACAATGTTGAAAAATATCCAAAATAATAGAAAGCGAATTTAATACGACGAGGTTAAGTACTACGCAGTCTATATAGTCGTCTCAATAAAATAAAGAAAATCTGCTACTATTATTATCTGTGACCATAGAGTAATACACGTATAACCTGGCATTGACATTGTGATTTTGACATTGTTACTGTCATTTACTTTAGTAAACTGACATTGATGTTATAATTAGACCGACTTTGATAAATATTAAAGGTAATAAAATAAAGTCCTTGTAGAGACATTTATCACTTGAATACAGCAATCACATTAAGTTAAAAAAGAAGAAAAAATGTAGAAATACGGAACATTTTATAATTTGCTTTTTTATTTATTTTACAACTTGATACCAAAATTAATTAAACTATTAGATGATACATACAACGATTATACATCTTTTTATTAGATTAGATGAGACCTACCTTCTAAAATTTAGATCGATATTTTAAATTTTAGATTATAGAATCAGCACCTTGAAGTGGCAATGGGCCGGCCACATAGTTCATAAAGCTGACAACCGTTGGAAACGAAAGGTTCTAAGTTCAGGCAAACGCAGTGTAGGACGACCCTCCACAAGATGAAGCGGCGACCTGCATAATGTTGTGGGGCGTCGATGGATGCAGATTGCACAGGGCTTTTCTATGTGGCAATCTTTGTGGGAAGCCTATGTTCAGCAGTGGACTTTTATTCTTATACGTACGTATTATAAGTACCTTTTATCTTATTAATTTATTATTTACGAGGTGAAAATAAATTACTTATTCAAATACCTAAATAGTGTATAGTTTTTCAACAAACACCCAGATTCGAGAAAATCAAAGTTTTCTACTTTGACCCGGTCGAGAATAGCAACCGGAACCGACAATTTCTAAGCATCTAGGATATTACGTCAAATCATTTTAAAAAAGTTTATAAAAATTTTACATTACTGAAATAAATATTCAGAATATTTTGCATTATTATAACAATCACACATCAAAAGAACGTACGGGAATAACCGCAACGTTTACAAATAACATCGCATCCGGTTGGATTTTGTAGGAACGTTATCGGATTGCGGATTAAATAGTAGTACAGATGCTCCATTATTGGAATTCTATTCATATAAAGTTGATTCATGTGTTTATAAACTAAATATAAATCTTCACGCTATCCCCAATAATGGGCTAGGCTGAGGTCTAGACAATTAAGTCTTTTCGATCCACCTTCCGGCAACGACATTTGGGAAAACATGACACTTAGACGACGATAGACTGTCACGTTGTCGTAAATAAGCTTTGGTGGGTCGATAGGACTTTATTCTCTATTAACAGATATTAAAATTCATTTATATTTTATAAATAAATAATAAATATATACTCAACTCCCAATACAGGTATAGACAGAGATCTAGTCTAGACAATTAAGTCCCTACCTGCCACCGAAAGTATTTTCTAGACAAAACATTTACACTATTATATTATACTGCCTCCTAACAATTTATAATAACCTAACAATTTATATTATACTGCCTCCAAAGAAAAAATTAACTAATATTATTGGCTTTTAAATACATTAATAATGGTAACTCCTGGGAATGAGGTTATCGCCGCATGTTGGAAGGGCCACGGGAAAGCTCTTGCAAACATTCGCAGGCCCACGCATGCTGGTCGTCCAAGGCAGCCACTCCCTGGGACAGAATGGCTCTTCGCTATCTCCCACCAGGCTATATGTGCTGAAACACGGAAGCGTCTACCTCCTTGGCCTCCTAACCCACGTGGGTGACCAATTCCACCGTCTGGAGGCCTTGGGGCTCAAGAAGGCGGAAGCGACTCCACCACAGCTGTGGAGGGCACGGTGCGAAGACAACGACATAAACACTCACTCTACAAGCCAGCAGGAGCGGTCACATCGGGCATGCTAAGTTAGGCCGGCCATGTGGATTCCTCTTGGTTCACCACGGGTATCATTACGTAAGCTTTAAAGAAATAAAATAAAAATTTCAATTCCATTCATCACATACAAACAAAGAATAGAGCGTTCCTCCGGTCAGTCGAAGATGTCTTGTGAGTGTTGTGATGTCAAAATGGACACCAACTCAACGTTTGCTATCGCAGAAGGTACGGTAGCGTTGATTTTCAGTGGTGACCCAAAAGGGTTAGGATGCGCCCGCGAGGTTCCAGAGTGTTTCTTCAGATAAATAATTGATTATATTGTATTTTGAGATGGTTATAAGTTACTTTTTAGTCCAGAAAATTAGAGAATCCCACAGAAATTTCGAAAAAATCAACAAAAGTGGCGGACATAGAATACAATATACAACTTATTAGAAAAATCTTTTTTGGCTGGAGTAGTTCCGAAGTCTCAATAATTTTAGGACCCAAATTTCACCGGAGCTTATTGAAAATAACTTGACAGGTCTGTCTGTCGTGATCAAATCTGCAAATCATACATCCTTTTTGAAAAAAGTACGAATCTTCCTCCCGGATATCGAACTCGGGTCGCCAGCCACTTGGCTATCGTGGTGTTATTTAACTTTTTTACTTGCAGAACTCTCTTGCATACAACTTTATTTTTATTTCGCTTTTACTCTAACACGATCTCTCTGTACGTAAAAATGGACTCATATTTTAAATCGACACAAAATAAGTAATTTAAAATTTATCAATTGTTTGTAAGCGAGTTTCAGTTCTAAAAGTGGTAAACGGAAGGTTGTGGTTTGAAAGTTACGTCCGGTGTTTGTTTGATGGCGAGTCGAGTATGGTTATAAAAATCATGCATAGATAATTAAAAACTGCAGCAAAATAAATGAACATTGACAATTCTCTGTGGAATATTTCAAAAGAAGTATTTTTTTAGTAAATAAAGGTTTTGCTTTGTTTTATTTTCTTCAAAACTATAACTTACAACGGTATCAAGTAAAGAATTAACCCCCTTTTATTGTAGTGGTTATGGTAGTTGAGGCAGATAAATAACATATATTTATATTTACAAAATTTTGTGTACGTTCAGGCTGCCAAAATGAAATAGAATATTCTGCTCTCAAATGTTTGACAGTGAATTATTGTTTAACTATATTATCGACTTCTGTGGACGAGTGGTATAAACACCAGTTTTCAAGGTGTTGCCATCTCGAGGTCCCGAGTTCGTTTCCCGGGCGGGTAAATGTAGAGAAACCACTTTTTCTACATTTTCTCGGGTCTCAGTTTTTGTGGTGCCTTCGTTGATTCCCATACCACAAGTGCTTTAGCTTCTTACATTTGGAACAATGTATCTGAATTAAAAAATAAAATAAACTATATTAAATTCGATTTTAGACCGTTAAACTGGCCACTAGTTTTAATTAAAACAATACAATTAATTATTCTGATCCCAAAGTACTACTTAGCAGTACAGTACTACTAATCACACAATAAAGTGTTATACGCTTTTGGTATGGAAACGAAGGTTCCACAAATAACCAGACCAGAAAGAATAAAAAATATTTTCAAGTCATCATAGGGGTAGACATAGGTCTTGTCAGTAACAATTAAGTCCTGTCGACCCACTTTCCACAGAAGATATTTTTGTGACAACGGCGATATTTTATATAAACCTGTCCCAGAATTAAATCCAAAACCTCAGACCTAGTAACCTAAAAAGCAGTGCGTACGTCCCACTCGTCCACAGAGGTCGATTTCTTATTAAATAATATTAATTAATCTTTGTGTGAGTTTTCCTTGAAATTCTACCAATGATAAACTTTATCGTGCGTTGATTATTAATTTCGGCACTGAGATGTAACAGCTGGCTTTCCTTTACTTTTACAGTCTTATATGTTCAATATCCGCTAATAAGGTGTTTACCAGATGGTTCTTTCCTTTTATTTTACTGACGGATGAAACAAAAGTATTAAGCAACAAATGTAAACTGTTCGCTTGCAAATGGTACAGAAGTGAAAGAGTAAAGTAAATAATTGGACGTCTATGTTTCATTCGTTACAGAAAGTTCATAGATGATATTTATCTTTTTTTATCTAGTTGCTTAACTTCAATTTTGTTTGAGGATTAAGTATATAGCAAAAATTATAAGATTATCTTGTAGTACAGTTTTTGGTCGCAAAATTTGTAATACATTTGGTACTTATTATGGAGTGTGTGAAAAATTATTGAAACGCCTTCACCATTTGATTGATTAGATAGATTGATTAGATTAGATTAGGCTGATTTCCGCAATTCTACGTACTAGCGCGTATTTTGCATTTGGGCAGGATTGTCTAAGCTTACTTGAGCCAACCCTCCTCCTCAAGGAATCCCAGCAGCCCCTTGAGGTTACCGGTAACCACGGGGAGAGATCTCGGTGCACCGAGATGATTGGCTCTGTATTCCGCGACCGTTGGACACGCCAATAAGACGTGTGCCGCCGTCTCCTCGACCTTCGTTCATGCTCGGCAAGAAGGGCTGTCAGTAACATCTAAATTAAACAGATGTTTGTTAAATTGACCATGACCAGTTAATGCACTAGTTACGTTCCGAATTTGGGGCTTATTCAGACGTAGGAGCATTTTAGCAACTCGATTGCTGGTGGTGCTTCTTTTTTTCCTGCATTCTGAGTGGCTTACCCAGAGCCGTGCATGTTGTTGCCTCGTACGGTTACATACCTGGGATTGAACGCAGCTAAAGGGTAGAGGGATGACAGATTCAGGATGCCACCGGATGCACAATGGATTCACCCTTAGCCAGTTCATCTACCGCGTCGTTACCTCTAGCGCAGCTGTGGCCCTTTATCCACTGGAGGATAACTTTGTTGGATCTACATACCTCATTTAACCTGTGGTAGCAATTAAATTAGCCCTGAGTTTATAGCATTACTGTTTAGGGCTTGAAGTACCGTCATACTGTCGGACAGTATTCTTATAGTGTAATTTCTTACATCCCTGTAGGCGAATGCTATGGTTGCTTGCATAATGCCCATATACTTGACTTGGAAGACGGTGGTATGGGTGCCTAACGGAATTCCTATTTTGATGTAAAGTCGAGCCGGTGCCCATTTCAGTCTTCGACCCATCAGTAGTCCGAGGTCCACGTCTTGATCCACGAGAGCTGAGAGTGCAGCTCTCGTGGATCTAGACCCTCGGACTTATGGTCCTCCTGCAATTTTATTTTATATTTGTTATCAAAGATAAATTGTTTTGGGATCCTATCATACTCAGATTTGAATATCGGAATCTCGTTTTAGAGTTCCTCTAAAATAGCCATATGCGGTTACCTGCAGTCTTTCCACAGATTCAGAGTCTCAGATTCAACCTAACCGCGGCTAGTGTTGCCTCTTGCTGGACGAAGAGGTGTAACGGTGACAAGTTCAGCAGAGCTTCCAGGTCAGCTGTAGGGGTGGTTCTCATGCAGCTGGTGGTTGCCATGCATGCAAGTCTCTGATATTGTTGAAGTTTCTTTATCGTTGAGTTGAGTTTGGTTCTGGTCCACCATGTCACTGCATCGTTGCTAATTAAAGGGCGTATGATCATTTTAAAGATCCAAAGAATGATCTTGGGTGAAAGCCCCCATCGTTTGCCGATCATCATTCTACATTGCTAAAAGGTAATGCATGCCTTGTTGATTTTGTGGTCCACATGGGAACTCCAGTTTAGTTTGCTGTCCAGTATGACACCTAGATATTTTATTGATATAAAATACCAACCAACATCCATTCGATTGATATATAATATGAATTAAAACACAGTTTAAATTAAAATTCTAAGTCTTTAAAAGGGTAAGATATTTATTCATATAAATTATCTTTTCTTTGTGCTAATAAAAACACTATGTTAAATCTTTGATCCCTCTCGGTATAACTTGATATGAATCTCTTCAACCTCTTCAGACACTTTGATGTTTTATCGCCTCTTGAATAAGCATTAGACGACCTACTTGCTCTGTTAAGATTGAGAAAATTTTCGTAAGAAGAAATCGAAAAATTAGCAACTACCTACATTTTCGCTTAGTTAAATGTTTACAATATTTGCATTATCAGATTGGGCTCCTATTTAACGCTTTTATTCGTGAATCTTCTCAGATTTACTTTCTAAAAGTATATTGGTACACTTGCACTGATTATATATTAGTTAAATATTTTAATGAGATTTATTTGCCCGTTATATATATTATTATTATATATAAAAATCAAGTCATGATAGCCGAGTGGTTCGGAATTCGAGTCAAGAGACCCGAGTTCAATTCCCAGGTTGTACCAATGGGATTTTTTTTTTCAAAAACTTATGCCTTTATATCGCTTGGACATAAAGACGGCGACGGGCTCACCACCTGTCACGTTGTCCCGAATGAATATATATATATATATATATATATATATATATATATATATATATGTATATATATATATATATATATATATATATATATATATATATATATATATATATATATATATATATATATATATATATATATATATATATATATATATATATATATATATATATATATATATATATATATATATGTATATATATATATATATATATATATATATATATATATATATATATATCATCATCATCATCATGCGGCCCACGAGAGATGTCCATAAATCTTTATAATAATGTACCCGAAAAACTAAAAAACGAATTCATATACACAAAATTTACTAAACAATTAAAGCATTTACACACTGTAAAATGCTACTATACTGTTAATGAATATATAGATGATAAATTAACTCAATTAAATTAATACTATATTTTTGAAGTGAAACATCTATAGGCGCACGTAAAACCGATTTCTGGCGTGGCGACGCATGCCGTGCACGTACGTAGTAGTGTTTAATTATAAACCTTAATGCTCAGGTGATAGGGTGTAAATTAGTATACCTTTGTATGCACGCTATACAAAGTATACTAATTTACACCCTATTACCTGACTATTAAGGTTTATAATTAAACACTGAAATCCCTTTTTTATATATAATTAATTATATTCATATTATTCATATTAGTGACTATGTAAATTATATTAAGATTTCATTTTTACATGAAAGGTCATTTCCTTATAGTCAAAAATGTTGAATAATTTTTAAAACGAATAAAATAAACTACCATTAAAATTAGCTGGAGATTTTAATGTAAATTTGCAAGAGCTGAATCACTGCCATCAATGACATTTATTCAAAAAGAATTTCAATTGCAAATCAACAACAATCCAAAAGAATCTACTACCAAATATGGAACAACTATAGATGCTGTAATTGTGAGATATCTTGATAATGTTCCATCCAATACTTTTGTAACGTATTAAATAAATATATCTTATATATCTTCACGCAATTCCCAATACAGGGGTAGACAGAGGTCAAGTCTAGACAATTAAGTCCCTATGACCCACCTTCCACCGAAGATATTTTCGGGACAACGGGACTTTACTACTACGGGACTTTTGTAACGTAGTTTAGTTATCATTGACCAATCGTCACAGTAATACCGGCAGAGGAAACATCCAATATAACTATAACTGAAGTCACAGAGAGAGAGAGAGAGAGAGCAAATATTTAAATTGTGGCCACTTGATATTAATATCGAATTTTTATATCAAATGTAAATAAATGTTGATTAAATAAATTTACCATTTTCTGTAAGAAATTCGTAATACTTCATTTTTTCATTAGTATTTTGTTAGTACTTCAGTTTTTCATTCCTGTAATAATATTATCTTTTATGCATATTACTTGTACACACACGATGTTTCACATCTGCCAGGCGTCCCATGACGGCTCACATTTTTTTTATGTAGAAAAAGGAGGCAAACGAGCAGGTGGCTCACGTGATGGTAAGTGATTACCGCCGCCCATGAACACCCGCAATACCAGAGGCATAGCAGATGCGTTTCCGGCCTTAAAGTGAGATCGCTGAAGGAACTTCGTATACTCAATGACCTCAATAGTGCTTCCCAAAAGTTGTCTTAAGACGAAAATGCACAAGAAGGGGATCATGTCTAATTTCATACCTGTATTGTGGTTGGAACATTTCGCTGGAAGTTGTCGACGTATACATGGAACAAATTTTCAGACTGGGTAGATCCAACTTCGACCCAGAAGTCAATCGACGAATCCATCGTGGCTGGGAAGCGTTCGGGAAACTGCGCCTCATGTTCTATTCGAGTATACTTCAAAGTCTTTAGATGAAAGTGTACAACCAGCGCGTGATGCCAGTGATAACATATGGATCCGAGACGTGGTTCTTCACTGCATACCGTATTAGGAAGCTCAAAGTAGCCCAGTGTGCTATAGAAAGGGCTATGCTCTATGCTGTTTCAATGCCGGATAGAATCCGCAATGAAGACATCCGCAGTGGTACCAGTGTAACCGACATAGCTGTAAGGCTATGCCTCGGCCGTGGCAACTTCGTACAGGCAACGCTGTATTGGACGACCCCACACAAGATGGAGTGACGACCAGCATAATGGTGCGAAGAGTCTATAGATGCAGATGGCAAAGGATCGCTCTATGTGGCAATTTTAGGGGAGGCCTATGTTCAGCAGAGAACTTCTGAATTGCTGTTATCATGATGATGATTATGGCGTGTTATTTGTATACAATTTTGTAACCGACTCTTTTGAACTCGGTACTGACCCACTTTAAACAGTCAGTAAGTAGACTTCATAGACTTATTAAGATCCGATTAAAATAAAATAAATCAATGTAAAATCAAATAATAGATATCCGAATACTTGGGTGATCCGAATTCGAGTCAAGATGTGTTTTAAAGTTGTTATTGAATAATTACTTCGCACCATTGCAACGTGCATACAGTGGAATAAGTGCACGCATATGTGGGAGGGAGGGTGGTGCTCTTCTTCTCTTCGGACCAGGTAACATATACCTTTTTATAATAGCATGCAGAATGGTGCGAAGTAATTATTCAATAACAACTTTACAATGAATTTCCGCAAAGTAACGCCTGAGTCGATTAATTAAGTATGTTTTATTATTTTAAAGAAAAAGGAACACATATACTTTACATACATCTACTATTAATATAAAAAATCAAGAATTATAAAATTGTACATTCGAAAATGCATTACTTTAGATTCTCGAATCAGTTTTCGAGCAATGTGAATTCGAAACCGCAACGGCGGCCGCTTCGGACGGTTGTTTGCAAATGACGCGGTTAACCGCTTATGTGTGAATATGTTAACTGTAGTCTAACGAATTGGTGTTTTTTAAAATTAAAATACAAAAAATTACGATGCTCCATATTGTTTTTATTTTTGTTATAATTACCAGATTCCTAAAAAAAGCAATCCAAAAAATGTCTTCGATGGAAGGCACTAAAGGATATATTTTTATAGACCTCTGTCTACCCCAGTATTAGGAATGGCGTGAAGATATAGAGAAGATATAGATATAGAGAATATAGGTATGGACAATATCATATACATTACTCTGATCCTAAAGTAAGAAGATCAAGAACTTGTGTTAAGGAATCAGAAAAAACGAAGGTTTCATAAACAAACATACCGAGACAATGTAAAAAAGTAGTTTTCTATAGTGAACCGTCCGGGAATCGAACCGGGACCTCAGAGCTGGCGGTACCTTGAAACAAGAAATGCGATCGTCTTTAGCGGTTTGGTGTTTGGCAAGCGTGGCTATTATAGTATATCTTCCCGTACAAAGGTTAAGGTCCAGTAATCCACTTCCACAGGTCATTGCAAGCCAGGTGCAGTTTTGTTACGGCCTAAGTATACCATATCCATTTTGCATGTTGGTATCGTTGGATATCACTACGGAAAAGCCACGGTTGGATATCACTACGTAAATAGAAATTGGCTATCGACGGATGGTGGAATAACCATCTCGAAAAGTACGTAATAAAATTCAAGCATAACAGTGTAAATTTATGTACATAAGATTATCTTGTTTAAAGTGAGATAATTAGAGAAAGATAATTTCAACGGAAACTAAAAATTAGTCGCTCTTGAGATATTTCACCATTATCTTCGTTTTCAATATACTCTCTGTTATACAGCAAAAATTGTGCTGTCAGTTTGAGTTTTTCATTTATTTATGTTATTTATTTTTACAACACTGGAAAACAAATAAAATTAAAATACATGTAAATTACAATCTAAGCCTAAAAAGTTTTCACATATAGTTCACATATATTTTTGGTAATATGCGAGTGATATGAGTTTTGTATTTTACATTTAATACGACGACCTCCGTAGACTAGTGGCGTAAACACTTGTTTTCAAGGTGTCGCCATCTCAAGGTCTCGATTCCCGGTCGGGTCAATGTAGGAAAATAATTTTTTCTACATTTTCTCGGGTCTGGGTATTTGTGGTGCCTTCGTTGTTTCCGATTATCCCATACCGCAAGTGCTTTAGCATCTTTCATTGGGATCGGCGCAATGTTTGTGATTATTATCAACTGTATATCTACTATTGCTATCTATTTAATATTTACTAAGCCTATAAATATTGTAAATATTGTATTTTTTTCGCAATATTGTGTATTGAGAATGTGAGTATTGAGTTAAATATTGTGAATATATGCAACTTTAAAGGATTACACGATCTATAAGGAATCACTACCGAAAATGTGCAAAGTAGCATGATTACGCGTTAGTAAAAAACAAGAAAAAAACTCTCAAAATTCAGAAAGCCTTACAAATGAAGGTTTTTTAAAAAAAAACTTATGTTTTACAAAAACTTATGTATGAATTATATCGTTGGCTTGGACATAAAGACAGCGACGGACTCACCACCTGTCACGTTGTCCTTTATAGAAATATCTTTGCTGAAACGTTGGTTGAAACAATTTGCCCCCTTTGTCTACCCCTGTATTGGGAATGGCATGAAGATATGTTATATTAGAACGTTATGATTATATTGTTTATTTACCATTAGAACATAGTATAAAATTACAGAATAACATTGAAAAAAATAACGTGTCCAGTAAGTGTTACATACATCTAATTCTTAGTATATTTTGATCCTATAGAAAACAAAAAATAAATTCTCTCACAGATAAATAAATAATAAATATGTGTAACAATATCCAAAATATTCACATGAACACAGTAGATACAAATAGTAACATGTTGATCATTTCTGTAGTCATTGACCTGGCATAACAAAGATACACATTTTATTTCAGCATTCACCTATGGAAGTAATCTGCATTTATTCGCTTTCTCCGTTCGACAGAGCTACGATTCTGTAAATGTACGGAAAAATACACTGGATCTCAAAGAAAAAGGGCCGGTTAGAAAATTTTCAATATCTTCTAAAGTGACCTAGGCCTATGAAATAAAGAAAAAAATAAGAATATTTTAATGTGCTTAAATTAAAAAATCAATTAAATAAAATAAAAAATCAACCTATTTAATTAAATCAAATGTGAAATAAATAAAAATGCGTAGTTTTTCCATTATTTTCGTAAATGTAGATTGGTTACAAATGTGCCGTTTACACGCATTTCAGTTCTTTGTGGTGCGTCCGCTGCTAGCTCGAAATATTGAGGCGATGCTAAGTTATAATCTGCCATTCCTCTATTAGAGTTTATTTTATTTCACAGAGCGTGACTGGCGGCGTATTCTGCTGACGTATACGTCATCCCATAGTCCCAAATCATGGTCTTTTGAAGTATGAAAAAATATTATTTTTATTTAAATTTAAATAATAAGTTTTCAATGTTTTCAGACACAACGATGCTACAGAGTTTTCCAGCACTTCAAGGCAGAATGTTTAATAAATACACCAAATGCGTAAGTGTTTTATTTTAAATATGACATAATTATGTCATTTAGTTAACAGACAATGATCAAAGAAAAGCTTTTGCGCAAGGGTGTGGTGATGCTTTCCTTTCATCTTTGTTTCAGTTATATGAATAAAATTGTTATATTCTCTTTGTTATATATTTTGATAGTATTCACTCGCTATCAAAGTAACTTGACTAACAAATAAGTATAACAAGACCTATTAATTAAGTAGTTAATAAGAAATAGTAAGACATTTTTTGGAAATACAAATACATATTTGGTTACGAGTTTACGTAAGAACATGTTGCCTAATTATTTATTTTGTGAACGTATTGTATTACCTATTCATTGGTTATTATTAACGATCTGTTTAGTAGTCGAAATTCCATCGCTTTTTTATCCTCGTGCTTATTCATATACTGAAATAGGCAAAGGTCTAGAAAATGAAGTAATAACGAAGGTTATTTGGGACAAAATGACATGTGACGAGCCTTTCGCCCTCTAAATGTCTACTCGTAGCATTTTTTATTAAATAATACATAGATAAGGACAATTATCATCAGATCCATTACACAAATTACTCTGATCCTTAAGTAACTTAAGCACTGTGTTATGGAATCAGAAAAAACGACGATAACACAAACACCTAGACACTGGAAGTTTCGAAAAAGCGATATCTACTGGCACTGGTTTGATTCCCGATCATTGACCCGATCGGGGATTGAACCACCATAAAGCTTGTGAGTACACCTCTCGTACACGGAAATCGTCATAATTAGTATATTAACATCCATTACTCGATTAAAAATATACATATTCGTCACTCAAATGTTAGCATAGCAGGATTCTAACACGCAGTATTTAGCTTTGTAGGAGAGGTTACGATAAACTAAGATGTTGTGTCACTTACTATGAAGAAATTAAATAAGGACAGAACTAATATAAGAAAAATATACGAACTATATATTAGGACCAAAGCACTAGTCACTAAACTCTTAAACGGTCGAACCGATTTTGATGACTTTTTTAAAGTGTGAAACAAAAATTTCATGTTTATGATAATTTCATATACATAATAAAGGCACAAAGACATTTATTCCGATACTTCAGATCACAATCACAAACTACAATAAAAGTGTACTAACAAAAATTGATACAACTAAGAATGAAAAAAAAAACCAAAAGTAAATCAATAAACAACAAAAAATAGAGGGTATAACAACAACTCATGATTTTACAATCGTAACAGATGAAGTGGCGGAAGGGACTGCCTCAGCATAAGCCGCGGGATAGCGACGCTGATTTTCAGTTGGTCAGTCATATCATATTTTATTGAATTTTAAACAAAAATTTATAACTGAACCCTGATAACAGCGCTGTAATGAAGTTGTAGGTTCTATTAAAAAAAATATCTTCACGCAATTCCCAATACAGGGTAAACAGAGATCTAGTCTAGACATTTAAGTCTCTTCGATCCACCTTCCACCGAAGACATTTTCGGGACAACGAAACAGGTGGTGAGCCCGTCATGGTCTTTATGTCTGTGTTTTTAGAAAAACCCATTGGTACGGCCACTTGAGGATCGAACTCGGGTCTCTTGTCTCGAAATTCTGACTACCCAACCACTCGGCTATCGTGACTTAGACTTCTATTTTAGATATTTTTGCATTAATGAATAAATAGAAATGTCAAAGGCCAAAAAATGTCTTCGGTGAAAGGTGGGCGGAAAAGACGCAATTGTCTAGACCTTCGTCTACGCAAGTATTGGGAGTGGCGTTAAGATTTTTTTTATTATTTTATGGAAAAACGAACAGGAAAATGTAGTACAGCTATTCAAACATTGTCATTCAAATCGCTTTACGATAATATTTTTGTTATATATCACCTTTTTATTGCGTATAGTAAAGAAAATCTTACAAAACCAATTAAATTAAATCTTGTTTGGTCTAACTAAAATGAAGGTTTAATAGGATTTTCTTACACGTGTATTTATTTGCTTAAATTTTCGCTCTTCCGTTGCTTGGGTTTGAGCTCTTTAATCTTATCGGAGAGGATCAAAGCATGCAGACGGCTCTCTCCGATATGCGTGCGAGCTCAACTGCGAGTTATTTTTGACTGAAGAGTTTTATACATTTTTGTTTTAGTTTAATAATGAAATAATGTTATGTAGAAAAACTTTTGTAATATCTTGTTTACTGATTTTGTGTAAGATTGCATAGCCGAAGTTGCAAAATTAAAATTAAAAACAATTAATAAAAGTTTTTTTTAGTATGTTTTAGTGTCTCCTCAAATGAGGTATGTGAGGTAGCACTTAGCGATCTGTTTTGTATCTGTTCAATCTGTTTAATTTTTTCGAATTCATAATTTTCTCTTTTTTTATATAATACATGTAATATACTTATCCAAAATAGCGTAGAGAGGATAAAATTTATTACTTTATGTGTAGCGGATAATGTTTTGTACATGCCGTTTATAGGAAGATAAGCGACATAGACAATTACCGAAAAATTGGATGTGTTATACATTCGACAAGTAACTATATAATATATAGTATTATAGTTAAAAAATATATATAGTTGATGTCAACAATTCAAATCTCAAATACATAATACGAGTAATGCGTATCTTATAATATAAATAAATAAATAAATATCTTCACGCAATTCCCAATACAAGGGTAGACAGAGGTCTAGTCTAGACATTTAAGTCCCTTCGACCCACTTTCCATTGAAGATATTTTCGGGACAACGTGACAGGTGGTGAGCCCGTCGTCGTCTTTATGTCCAAGCCAACGATATAATTCGTACATAAGTTTTTAGATGTGTTGTACATAAGTTTTTAGATGTAAAACTGAGATGTGCGTCAGAAGTAGTTATACAATAGCGATTCAAATTTACAGCAATCTACCAAATGAGATTCACCAGCTTAATATTTAAAAAATCAGGTATGTTCTTAAGACCTGGTTGATTGATAAATGTTTTTACTCTGTGGGCATTTTTTAAAACTTGAAACCTAAATTATAATAGAAAAAATATGATTGACATAACAGATAGATAGTTTTGTATTATGAGACATATATTACACTTCATGATAAAATAGCATATAATAATTAATTGTAAAAGAATAATATGAAAGATCGCCATGAGATATAATTTATTTTGTAACATTATTATTATTCCGAATGTCTGGAACAGGTGAATGAAATTGTATACTTGGGGAGTACGTTTAGCCGGAATGGAAGATGTGATTTAGATGTGGACAGGCGTGTCGCTGCCAGGAACAAAGTCAATGGTGCCATGACTGCGTTTGTCAAAAGGCAAGGCGTAGTGCACGCCTTGCAATACATAACGCAGTGTTGGTACCGACTTTGTTATATGGCAGTGAAACCTGGGTATGCCAGAGAAGCATAAAAGCAGGTTGAATGCAATGGAGATGCAATCTCTTCGTAAAATGTGCGGCCTTACCATGGCCGACCGAAAGCGAAACGAAGAGATTCGTAATATGGCAGGTTTGAAAGATGACCTTGTCACAATAATGGATAAGGGCGTGCTTCGATGGTTTGGGCACGTTGAGCGAATGAGTGAAGACCGAATGGTGAAGAAAATATATAGCGCGAAAGTAAATATTAAAAGGTGTCGAGGTAGACCGAGACTAACTTTCGAAGACCATGTGAGCAAATTGCTCGAAAAGGGGAGGGTCAAGAGTACTCGGATACCTAGACGTGCATGTATGAAGAAGATGATGAATCTGAAAGAAGCGAAAGAAGTATGTAGGGATCGTGACACTTGGCGATCTGTTCTCTCTGGCTACCCCGTAAGGGATTGTGCGTGAAGATAAGTAAGTATTATTATTCCGAGGTATTTGTTATATTTCCTCGTCTGGTTGGGTTTTTATATACATAAAAATAAAAATAAATAAAATAAAATAAAATAAAATAAAATAAATAAAGTATTATAAAATATATACGTAATAAATCCATAAAAATAATAAATAAATGTTAAGACCCAACCAGACGGAAGCCCTCGACAGGGGAGACCAGACGGCCGAGGGTTAGGTCGACAGGGCGAGAAACCGGCGGACGATGCGTGCTGTATCGAGTAGCACCGCCTCCTGCATTTGAGCTCGGAGTGGTCCGTCACGGAGTCCCAGTCGCCTCAGGTGCTCAGCGAGGCTGACTGGGATTAACCCATTCACAGAAACAACTATAGGAATAAATTCAGCGGGCACCCCTCTCCTCATGTCAGTCACCTCGTGAGCCAGATCCAGATATTTCGTCTTTTTGTGTGTTTCGGCTTTCACGAGGTTCTCGTTATACGGGATGGTAATGTCCACCAAAAATATCCTTGACTGTGCCCGGTTCATCAACACGATATCAGGCTTATTTGCCAGAATCGTCCTGTCCGTGATGATGGGTCGGTCCCAATAGAGCTTGGCGCGGTTATTTTCGAGCACGGCCTCTGAAGAGTACTTATAGTAAGGCAGTTTCTGTCCGACGAACCCGTATTTAAGGGCGAGCTCCTGATGTAAAATCCTGGCTACTAAGTTGTGTCTATGCAGATACTCAGAGTTAGAAAGCATGAAACAACTGGAGATGACATGCCGAAGCGACTCCCCAGGATGGCGACAAGCTCGACAGATGTCGAAGGTGCCACCCCTTAGGAAATCTCCGATAGTTGTTCGTCTTAAAAACCTGATCCTGTATCGCACAGACAAAACCCTCGGTTTCTCCAAAGAGGTCACCGAAACTTAACCAGTTAAGGGAGGCGACAGTATCTACGAACGGCTCATGTAGAGCCTTGTAGAACATGGAGCTTTTTTCCTTCCATATGGTCTCTCTACGGTCGCTCTGTGCTCCCGGGTCCTGCCATTGCTCGTCGGCCAAGGATAGAGGGGTAAGTCCTTTATCACTCATAATGACGTCTGCGTAGAACGAATCATCTGATTTCTCTATGAAAGTAGTTACGGAGGCTGTACACCTCGCGAGTATGCATAGTTAGGGTGCTTAAAAAGCCCCGTCCGCCATGCTTCCGCGGTAAGTACAGCCTAATCCCTGACGACCTCGGATGATGCATCCTGTGAGACGTCTTAGTGGTGCGGACTTTTCGATCCAGAGCGTTAAGGTTGGTTTGAGTCCACCTGAGTATACCGAAGGTATAAATCAGGACTGGCATGACCCAGCCGTTGAAGGCGCGTGCCTTGTTCATGCCTGACAAATAGCTATTAAGCACTTTTACCAGGCGTGCAAAAACACTTCGCAAACTGTCGGTTTGCGAAGTGTTTTTTGCACGCCTGCCTTCACGCCACCCTCATCGACACCCAAGTTTTATGACATTCCCAGGTATCGGTATGTATCTGACTCGGAAAGAGTCCGTATGTTGACGGACAAAGCCAAGTCCATGCCCTCGGTGTTAGTGACCCTGCCCCTTTCAACATGGAAAACCACACACTTATCCGTCCCGAGCTCCAACTTGATAGAATTGCTGAAATCACATGTGATTCCAAGCAGTTCCACCAAATGGGAGCGATTGGAGGCGAACAGCTTGAGGACATCGATGTAGAAAAGGTGAGTAGCTTTTGTCCCTCCTCTCCGAATCTGAAATCCTCTCCCTGATCCATCCAGCAGTGTACTAAGAGGATTCAGGGAGAGGCAAAACCATATTGGGCTCAAACAATCGCCCTGGAATATACCCCGTCGTATCCTTATCCAGTGTTCCGCAGCCGTCATCCGCACGCCGAGATGACAAAGGATCGTGCACCATTGCCCCGTACAGAGCCCGAGGAAGTCTCTGACTGTACAGTGGACTTTGTACAGCTCGAAGACCTTTTTTAGCCATGTATGGGGCACCGAGTCAAACGCCTTTCTGTAATCGATCCAGACGGCGGAAAAGCTCCGACGGTTGCGTTTTACCACCTTGCCGATGACCGCGTCAATGAGGAGTGGTTCATTGGTCCCACGAGCACCGCTCTGACATCCACTCTGAGCATGCGATATGATCCGATTTAAATTAACGTATCGGGTGATCTTCGCGCTCAGAATAGATGTCAGTGTCTTGTAAATGGTGGGCAGACACCATTATTATTATTATTATGTTCATTACGGTTGTGTTATTTTTATACTTGGACTTTTTATGAACGTTGTTTATTACTTATTTTAATAACTTTATAGACTTTTTTTGTCTTTTAACAATATTTGCACGCCAGCAGTGGCTAACGTGTCTAATGTATAGTAAAATTGTATTAAAACCTCTGTACCACATTATTGCAAATAAAGAATTATGAATTAGAAAAACCCATTGGTACGGCCACTTGAGGATCGAACTCGGGTCTCTTGACTCGAAATTCATACCACCCAACCACTCTGCTATCGTAACCTCGTCTTATAATATGTCATGTTTATTTGGAATAGAGATAAAAAATATGTACCTTCACGCCATTGCCAAATACTGGGGTAGACAGAGGTCTCGAAAATTAAGTATTTTCGACCCACCCTCCACGGTCCACAAAAACAGTCACGATAGCCAAGTGGTTGGGTAGTCGGAATTTCGCGTCCAGAGACCCGAGTTCGATCCCCAGGTGGCAGGCTCGTACCAATGGGTTTTTCAAAAACCTATGTACGAATTATATCGTTGGCTTGGACATAAAGACGGCGAAGGGCTCACCACGTGTCACGTTGTCCCAAAAATATCTACGGTGGAAGGTAAAAATATATAAATATCTTCACGCAATTCCCAATACAATGGTATACAGAGGTCTAGTCTAAACAAATAAGTCCCTTCGATCCAACTTCCACTGAAGATATTTTCGGGACAACGTGACAGGTGGTGAGCCCGTCGCCGTCTTTATGTCCAAGCCAACGATATAATTCGTACATAGGTTTTTAATAAACCCATTGGTACGTGCCTGCCACCTGGGCATCGAACTCGGGTCTCTCGACTCGAAATTCCAACCACCCAACCACTTGGCTATCGTGACTTCCAATATAGATACAAAATATAATTAAAAAAATAATATTGTTGACAGCATCATCATACTCATCATCTTTACGCGGATTCCATTACAAGACAAAGGCCTTTCCAGAAAACTGTCCCAGGGTTTGCCATTGCCATGCTTGGCAGGCAGGATCGCCAGGGCAGTCACCGGAAAAATTATGACATTTTTCAATAAATTATGGTCGAGTTCGTTCGAGTATCGTACATTAAACCTATCATTAGTCATAATAAATAATATATTTATATTATATATTTATCTTCACGCACAATCCCTGACGGGGTAGCCAGAGAAAACAGATCGCCAAGTGTCATGATCCTTACATACCTCTTTCGCTTTATTCAGATTCATCATTTTCTTCATACATGCACGTCGAGGTATCCGAGTACTCTTGACCCTCCCGTCTTCGAGCAATTTGCTGACTTGGTCTTCAAAATTTAGTCTCGGCCTCGACCCCTTTAGATATTATTATTATTATAATAAATAACATAGTTCTATAATAACGACTCCAAAAGAAACAGGTAATATAAAAATATATTCACAAAATAGATAATTGGCTTACTTGTTATTACGCAAACCAAAAACCAAATATGTATATTATTTCCATAAAAAGTCTTTCTTAATATTCCTCATATATTACTTAATGTTTAGGTCTTGTTGTCCTTATTTGTTATTCGAGATATTTTGATGGCGGGTGAATACTAATCACGTTATATAATTTGTACAAAGATCAAAGACAAGTATTCCCACAAGCATGCGTACATGTTTTTCTTTGATCTTTGAAATGACATAATTGTGCTGTACTAGTTTCATCCGTTGACTTCTTCTACCATTACAAAATAATTACCGCGGAATTTTTAAATTAAGAGTACTATTAGGAACGTACCTCTCCGGTCCTACATACCAAAAAAAATTAATTAGTAAAATTTTTGTTTTTGTCTTAATGATACCATTTTTATTGAAATTTTATTTTTTATTTAGCACTTATATTTAGCACTAGACTTGTTATAAAATAAAATTAAATCTGACACGGCGGGATTGGAACCCGCGACCTCGCGTTGCCACAGTACGGCAGAGGTCGCGGCGGCGCATTCCGCCCGGGACTTTTTATTTATATCATTATAAAAATCTATAATTTAATATAGACAATTAACTATTTACTAAGTTCTGTACAAATCTGCGTTGTTGTGAAACAAATATCCAAAGAAGCTTGTAGTGGAATTTAACTGACCATTATAATAAGCCCAGGAGCAACCATCAACCAAGACATGCAATCTTGAAACGTGACGACTAATCTATAATCATATACTGAAGTGAAGAAAAGTACTAAGCTACGTTTAAAGCTAAAGGCACTTTCGCGAGCCTCTTTTTGCGAGTAAAATGACACAAGATACAATATTTTTAAACTTTCCTTTATAAGGCAAAAGCTTTAAGAGAGTATTATAGCTGGTACTAGCTCGTAACGCTGCTTCATAATGGATTTCCAGTTAAGAAATAATATAATTCATTGTACAAATAAATACATTTTAAATACATACATAGATAGGGACAACATCCCGAATTGAAAACCTTCCCCTTATGAAGTCAGTTAGGAAAGAAATACTACAAATAGACTATTTGAATTATGGTACATAATAAGAGAAAAGTACTTTGGGAAAGAGATCAAACGAGCGCTAAAATTTTGTTGCTCTTCAAATTATGAAGTGGTTCAACAGTTTATTATGAAGCCGTTGTAAAAAAAAACTCATCACGCCATTCCCATTACAGGGGTAGACAGAGGTCTAGTCAGGACAATTAAGCCCCTTCGACCCACCTTCCACCGAAGATATTTCGGGACAACCTAACAGGTGGTGAGCCCGTCGCCGTCTTTATGTCCAAACTAACGATATGAATCGTACATATGTTTAGAAAAAATCCATTGGTACGAGCCTGCCACTTGGGGCTCGAACTCGCGTCTGTCGACTCGAAATTCCGACCACCTTTCCACTCGGCTATCGTGACTACGTGAAAGCCGAGCAACTAAAACGAGCCGAGGAAGCTATTTTTTTAACAGTGGTAAAGCCAAGCATCAGCTTTTGTTGTTGCATGAATGGGCCGGTTCGACCGGGGAAGTACCACGACCTCACAGAATACCGGCGTGAAGTAGCCCGGAGCCCCCCCCCCGCCCCAATTCTGGGGGACTCTAAGGCCGGCAACGCATCTGCTATGCCTCGGGTGTTCGTGGGCGGGGGTAATCACTTACCATCGCGTAAGTCGCCTGCTCGTTTGCCGGCCTTTTCTATAAAAAAAAAGTAAAATAAAAATATCCTCGACTGTGCCCGGTTCATCAACACAAAATCAGGCTTGTTTTCCAGAATCGTCCTGTCTGTCACGATGGGCTGGTCCTAATAGAGCCTGGCGCGGTGACTTTCGAGCTCGACCTCCGAACAGAGCTTATAGTAAGGCAATTTTCTTTCCACGTGACCGTATTTCAGTGCGAACTACCCACCGTCCCAGTCTGATGTAGAATCCTAGTATCTAGGATTCTACAGATATAAGTTTAGTTATAGTTATAAAGCATGGAACAACCGGAGATAACATGCCGAAGCGACTCCCCAGGATGACAAGCTCGACAGATGTGGTCGACGAAACGTAGCCAGTTGAGGGATGCAACAGTATCTACGAAAGGCTCATATTATTATTATTATGTTCCATACATCTACATCATTTGTATCTTGTCCTTGCCTATGACCTTTTTGCATTGTCTGCACAGCACTGAAAAGTTACTGTGAATGTCACATTCCGAATATAAAAAATATCTTACCATTTATAAAGTGACCCTAGGGATGTTACGAATCATACATCATCTCCCCCACTTAACTTTCGCAGTGCTTTTGTAGAACCCATATTCATTAATTCATATTTCTGACACAATAAAAAGGTCCCTTTCACTAAAATTTTGAAGGAGGCGCTGTTTTTTGCTGTAAATCTGAAAATAAAATCTCTTATACCTGCCTAATTCGTGATATCAAAACATTATTTAAATAAAATATGAAATAAAACAAAAAATATCTTCAGACAATTCCCAATACTGGGGTAGACAGGGATCTAGTCTAGACACTTAAGTCCCTTTGAACCACCTTTCACCGAAGATATTTCGGGACAACCTAACAGGTGGTGAGCCCGTCGCCGTCTTTATGTCCAAACTAACGATATGAATCGTACATAGGTTTAGAAAAAATCCATTGGTACGAGCCTGCCACTTGGGGCTCGAACTCGCGTCTGTCGACTCGAAATTCCGACCACCTTTCCACTCGGCTATCGTGACTACGTGAAAGCCGAGCAACTAAAACGAGCCGAGGAAGCTATTTTTTTAACAGTGGTAAAGCCAAGCATCAGCTTTTGTTGTTGCATGAATGGGCCGGTTCGACCGGGGAAGTACCACGACCTCACAGAATACCGGCGTGAAGTAGCCCGGAGGACCCCCCCCCCCCCGCCCCAATTCTGGGGGGGGGACTCTAAGGCCGGCAACGCATCTGCTATGCCTCGGGTGTTCGTGGGCGGGGGTAATCACTTACCATCGCGTAAGTCGCCTGCTCGTTTGCCGGCCTTTTCTATAAAAAAAAAGTAAAATAAAAATATCCTCGACTGTGCCCGGTTCATCAACACAAAATCAGGCTTGTTTTCCAGAATCGTCCTGTCTGTCACGATGGGCTGGTCCTAATAGAGCCTGGCGCGGTGACTTTCGAGCTCGACCTCCGAACAGAGCTTATAGTAAGGCAATTTTCTTTCCACGTGACCGTATTTCAGTGCGAACTACCCACCGTCCCAGTCTGATGTAGAATCCTAGTATCTAGGATTCTACAGATATAAGTTTAGTTATAGTTATAAAGCATGGAACAACCGGAGATAACATGCCGAAGCGACTCCCCAGGATGACAAGCTCGACAGATGTGGTCGACGAAACGTAGCCAGTTGAGGGATGAAACAGTATCTACGAAAGGCTCATATTATTATTATTATGTTCCATACATCTACATCATTTGTATATTGTCCTTGCCTATGACCTTTTTGCATTGTCTGCACAACACTGAAAAGTTACTGTGAATGTCACATTCCGAATATAAAAAATATCTTACCATTTATAAAGTGACCCTAGGGATGTTACGAATCATACATCATCTCCCCCACTTAACTTTCGCAGTGCTTTTGTAGAACCCATATTCATTAATTCATATTTCTGACACAATAAAAAGGTCCCTTTCACTAAAATTTTGAAGGAGGCGCTGTTTTTTGCTGTAAATCTGAATATAAAATCTCTTATACCTGCCTAATTCGTGATATCAAAACATTATTTAAATAAAATATGAAATAAAACAAAAAATATCTTCAGACAATTCCCAATACTGGGGTAGACAGGGATCTAGTCTAGACACTTAAGTCCCTTTGAACCACCTTTCACCGAAGATATTTTCGGGACAGGTAGGGAGCCCGTCGCCGTCTTTTTGTTCAAGCTAACGATGTAATTCGTACATAAGTTTTTGAAAAACCCATTGGTATTAGCCTACCACCTATGGATTTACTCGGGTCTCTCGACTCGGTAGTCCAATCATCCAACCACTAATATTAAAAGTTCTGCACCATACTAGACAAATACTTACATTGACAAATCAAACAATTTTGAATTTGCTAAAACCATATATATATATATATATATATATATATATATATATATATATATATATATATATATATATATATATATATATATATATATATATATATATATATATATATATACATATATATATATATATATATATATATATATATATATATACATATATATATATATATATATATATATATATATATATATATATATATATATATATATGTATATATATATATATATACATATATATATATATATATATATATATATATATATATATATATATATATATATATATATATATATATATATATATATATATATATATATATATATATATATATATATATATATATATATATACATGTTAAACCTAAAATAATTAAAAGAAGTTTATTCATTATGTAACTATTTATATACTAAAATGAACTTTACAAAACATAGATTCTTATGACTAAAGTTTATATATATATATATATATATATATATATATATACATATATATATATATATATATATATATATATATATATATATATATATATATATATATATATATATATATATATATATATATATATATATATATATATATATATATATATATATATATATATATATATATATATATATATATATATACATATATATATATATATATATATATATATATATATATATATATATATATATATATATATATATATATATATATGTATATATATATATATGTATATATATATATATATATATATATATATATATATATATATATATATACATATATATATATATATATATATATGATAACGTAATGTTTATATTAGTATGTTGATAATTGATAACAATTTAATATATGTTCATCATTACTTCGGAATTACAACTCAGGGGACATTAAAAAAGGGTTGAAGGTTGGTAAAGGAAAATCGTCTTTTTTCATCACGGTTATCTCGCCATCTGTTGGTAGTCAATTGCATTTTGACGGCTTATCAATTAGTCACCTCCTACGACACTTAAGGGAAAAAAGGAGGCCGTATTCCAACGCCGTAACCACACAGACTAATTAAGTAGATTAATAATGCATAAATCTGATTACCACAATGTTTTAGTCAATATATACTTATGTTACACAATAAAAGTCGGATTAATAACTCAGCAGAAACCCGGTTTTCGAATTGGGTTGCGGCGTCGAATTCCACTTGGTATTATTGTACTCTAGGCGTGATTTCACCCAAGTCATATTACTCTACCATTCAAAAATTGTAGCTATCTGAATTACTATCTGTAAAAGCTTGTACAGGAAAATCGTCAATTTTGATGGGAGTACCAGTTCTGATTAATAAGGTTTCTGATTACCTCATTTATAAATGTAATTTGTAGTAAATCACATGGGAGCGGCCGCAGGCTGTGAGCTAGTTACATATAAGATTGCTAACGTGCATATGAGTTTACAGTCTATAAAGTTTCTTATTTAAAAATTAGAAACCTTTGAGATATGAGAGGCGAACAATTTGCGTCGATCGTTCACTAATAAAGGACGACCTTCAGTCGTTTGGGACTAAAATAAATCTCCTTGCGACCCACCCTAGCGCTCAGATGGTAAATTCTTAACAGAAAATAAAAATTAACACCCACGAATTTTATAAGTAAAATCCATATATTCAGGAGAGTGACTTTATTTATTTTGGTTAATTGACTCAGGCGTTACTTTGCGGAAATTCATTGTAAAGTTGTTATTTAAAAAATTACTCAAACCAGGTAACACACACCACCACCGAAAACGCGACACGTGGTGGTGTGTGTTACCTGGTTTGAGTGTAGTGGTGGTGGTGCATACAGTGGAATTGGTGCACGCATCTGTGGGAGGGAGGGTGGTGCTCTTCTTCTCTTCGGACCAGGTAGCATATACCTTTTTATATTTTCATGCGGAGGGTTGCGAAGTAATTTTTTAAATAACAACTTTATTTATTTTATTAAAACCTACTTTAATTTCATGATGAGCATGTGCCGCAGTAGCGAATTCTGTGTTTCTATAATTTAACTCACAGTGACTAACATATACAAACATAGATAGAGATAACATACATAGACAGGGACAACATCACATACCTTGCTCTGATCCCAAAGGAAGAGGCTAAATAAATTGTGGAATCGGAAACAACGATACCACCATAAACACCCATATCCGAGAATATGTAGAAAAAGTATTCATTTATAATCAATTCGTCTGGGAATCGTACCCGGGACTTCAGATATGGTGACGGCTTAAAAACCGGTGTGTACGCCACTCATCCACGGAGGTCATCATAGGTACTTTATACTCTGTATACATGCGCACATTATGCGGCTTTAACTGAGGTTATACCATTACTGGAATTACTATTTTGGATTTCTTATTTACTACTT
This sequence comes from Sericinus montela, assembly GCA_029286605.1. Taxonomy (NCBI): domain Eukaryota; kingdom Metazoa; phylum Arthropoda; class Insecta; order Lepidoptera; family Papilionidae; genus Sericinus; species Sericinus montela. The sequence continues at coordinate 8,841,488 of JAGSMR010000044.1, forward strand.
TACGGGATTATTTTTCAATATACCACTAAAGCTCATGTCTAATAATAAATAATAATTAAAGATAGGAACGTATGGTAACAGCGTAAGAATATTGCCACTCCCAAGGAAAACAGGCTTCAATATCGTTATAGCAAACGTTCGATGGCGGGGTAACCATCGCTAAAAATATTCGGACCAAAATAATCTGATCAAAGAGTGGCAGCAGCGTCTGAGGTGCGAGTGGTCAGGTACTTCTATCGCCAATTCGCTTGCCAAGCGTGGCGATTATGGAAAAGCCCTACGGGAGCTGCCTATGTCCTGCAGTGGACTTTAACAGGCCGTTATGTATGTATATACATAAATATCTTCACGCAATTCGCAACACAGGGAAGACAGACATTCAGTCTAGACAATTTACGTCCCTTCGACCCTCTTTTCATTGAAAATATTTTCGGGACAACGTGACAGGTTTAACAGTGGTAGAGCCACGCATCAACTTTTGTTGTTGCATGAATGGACCGGCTCGACCGGAGAAGTAACACGATCTCACAGAATACCGGCGTGAAGTAGAAGTGTAACAAACTTCTGCGTGTCGTCTAGTGAGTGCAGGTAACCGGAGACCCACACACCCCACTACCTCAATTCAGGGGGGGGGGGCACTCTAGGGCCGGCAACGCATCTGCTATGCCTCTGGTATTGCGGGTGTTCATGGGCGGCAGTAATCACTTACCATCACGTGACCCACCTGCTCTTTTGCCTCCCTATTCTATAAAAATGGTGCTGAACCCGACGCCGTTTTTTTGTCCAAGCCAACGATATATAATTCGTACATAACTTTTTTGAAAAACACATTGGTACGAGCGGGCCACCTGAGGATCGAACTCGGGTCTCTTGACTCGAAATTCCGACCACACAACCACTCGACTATCGTTATTATATAAATATACCAGTAAAGCTCAAAGTCTAAGAATATGATAATAAATAAAAAAAGTGAAAATCAAATGAAAGATAAAGTTGTGCTTAATACGTTAGAAATTTAATCCTTCTTAAGCTCTTTTAGAAGGTTATTTTACTAAAATCTTACTTATGAAATAAATTTTATCATTTTTGATGTTTATTTTAAAATTAATAGCATTTGTGTCCACCACACTCTGTAGTTATTTCCGGTCAAAAGGAATATAAGCGTTAAAGCATTTAAATGAAGTGCTTTTGGGCGTCTAATCCACTACAATGGGTCCTTTGTCAGAGCTAAGAGCTGGTTATGCTTATTAAGCCTGCATGAAAGCAAATTAATCACCGTTCTAATTATTTTAACAATAAATTGGTATTAAAGCAGCCTTATTATCACGACAAGGCAGCTTTAAAGAGACTATGATATTTCTTCTCGTTTATACTTCAACATCAAACTGTTAAGCAAAGTATTAACAATCATGTTGATTAGTCTTTCACTGTAGAAATCCAATGAGTAAGCTCAAAGTAGCCAAATAGGCTAAGAAATGGTAATAGTTTGTTTTAAAGATATTCATACATTCATACTAGATAACAATCATTGCCTACATGAATAATGGGCAACAATAATAGGTTTTAAAGAGTCACGATAGCCGAGTGGTTATAAGATCAAAATTCGAGTCAAGAGACCCGAGTTTGATCCTCAGGTTGCAGGTTCGTACCAATGGTTTTTTTCAAAAACTAATGTACTATTTATATCATTAGCTTTTTAAAGAAGACAAATCCCTTCTCTGCCTCGGAGTCGTCTGGTTCAGTACTATACATATACCTATTTCAGTATCCAAATAGCAGTGTAGCAATGGTTGTGCACTGCTTTAAAGGGAACAAGGTAGGGTAGAGAGCACTGGCTATGTTCACTAAATATCGACTTATGAGACCGACCGACTTATCTTAATCTTCATGGGTGAGAATGTACCTGGAAAATTTCTCTGAGACAACATGGTAGGTCGTGAGCTCGTCGCCGTCTTTATGTCCAAGCCAACAATGAAAATCTGCATAATTTTTTGAAAAACCCATTGGTTCGAGTCTACCACCTGGGGGTTCGAACTCGGGTCTCATGACTGGTATTCCGATCAACCAACTACTCGGCTATTGTGACTTCTAATACATATTATATCGACAACTGACTAAATTTTTCCAAATTTTGCATGATATAGCGCCATGTTTGAACAATGAATTGATATCATTGATATTATTTCCATATTGTTAGCCTCCTCAATAGCAGCCAAACAATTTGAATCATTTATTTTGCATTAATATTTCTCCGAAGGCCAACCGTTGAAAAGGTGGTTTATATTGCGGCTGCTGAAAATGAATCAGTTGCCAATAGAGCGTCGCGTAATTAATGGTGATATTAATTTATTCTTTACTTGAATAACATTTAATTATTATTTTAAAAATATTATTATAAAAGAATTTTTGTTAAAAGTGCACCCAATTAAATTAAAGTGATGGGAAAGTCTGGTGGTGCATCCGCCGAGCTATTTGCCCAGCGTGACGAATATAGAAAATTTTACTGATTGGAGAGAAACGCTATATGTATATAGTTTAAATATAATAAATAGGAGTTGTATAATATGGACTTTGAAATTTGCACTAATGACATGACAAAAAGATAACCGATGTAAGGACGTGAATTATATTTTATGCCGGAACCGAACCGAACCACTGATGTGAACCGAAGGGGGGTTATCTTAAATGCCGAAAAAATGTTTTCCGGTTTATAATTAAAAATAAAAATCTTGGAGGTAGCTTGATACCTTAATATTACACCAAAATAGGCACACCGGTGACGGCCAGCAGCGCCTAAGGTGTAAGATGTCTGGTACTGCAATCCAATCCGTTTGCCAAACGTGGCGAATATGGCAAACACTCCTACGCGAGAGACTTTGTGTAGCAGTGGATTATGTGTGTATGTATGTAATGTATGTAAGTATGTGTGTAAGTATGCATATAGTATAATTACACCATTACATAAACATATATATTACTAACCATTGATTTTGCCATAGTAGATACGACACAATATAAAATAGATGTATGTACCATGCAATTTGTTTGACCCAAAAATATCTTCGGTGAAAGCTGGATCGAAAAAACTTAATAGTCTAGACCTCAGTCTACTCCTGGGTTGGGTATGGAGTGTAGATATTTATTTATTTACTTACAAAATTTGTATGTTAAATCCTGTGTTTGTTGAAATATTATTTACTGTTACAATCCCTTGTTAACGCAATTCACTATCGTACGCGTTGGCTGTAATTTGGAATAAGTCTACCAGAACAATCGCTTTCTGTTTGTGACCGTAACCTATTTGTGCCTGCGGGGCAAGGATTTTCCCGAACAAAAGCGATCAAACCGCTAACATACATCGAATTCATTTGTGACGTTGTTACTATATACATGTATGTTCATGTATGTACGTTGTTCATTCAGAACGACGTATTTGCTGCTACAGCTGTACTTAATGTCAAGTGTATTGTACAGTTTTACACAATATCATTAAAAAAACTATTTTAAAATTTATTAACATTTTTAATTTATAATATAATAACTAATTTATAATAAGTATAAAAAAAATAGATAAATATAAATATCTTCACACAATTCCCAATACAGGGGTAGACAGAGGTCTAGTCTAGTCAAATAAGACTCTTTGACCCACCTTCCACCGAAGATATTTTCGAGACAACGTGACAGGTGGTGAGCCCGTCGACATCCTTATAAGAATATGATGATAAAGTAATAAAAGTGAATTGTGTATAAGTGTTCAACAATAAATTTCAGTGTATGGTATGATCCTCACGGACACATTCGTCCACCTTCGTGGACGAATGTGTCCGTGAGGATACACACCGGTTTCCATGACGGACGAGTAAAAGAAGGAAATCAATTTTTCAACATTGTCTCGGATCTAGGTGTTTGTGATACCTTCGTTGTTTCTGATTCTACTTTAGCTACTTACTTTGGGATCAGAACAATACAAGTGATTATATTCCTATCATGTGTATTGCCTCCATCAAAAAAAGAATGTACTTTTTTTTATAGAAGAGGGAGGCAAACGAGCTGGTGGCACACGTGATAGTAAGTGATTACCGCCGCCCATAAACATCTGCAATACCTGACTCTTCGTCTCTGTCATTAATTCAAAGCATGGTTAAATTTTTAATAACTTTTTTTTCAGTTACACGTACTCCCTATAATGGAGTAGTCAGAGGTTTTGTGTTTGAATGGTTGGAATTTCGGAATGTCACTGGTGGTAAGACGTCTAAGTGTCCAAATCGACTATACTGACGTGTACGACCCTTTCTTGATTGTATTTGAGACTCGTAATTCGTGTTCCGATCACCCAAAACTTATATTTTGAAGTAAAATCGGAGACAAGCAGCAGCGTTTAAGGTAAATCTGACTTTGTTTGAAGTCGCCTATTCACTTCCCAAGCCTGTTGATTATATAAACCCAAGATGGGTTCGGGAGAGGCCTGCGTGCAGTTGACTTCTTTTTCTTTATTTATTTATTTATTTGCATATACAGAGCGTTAACAGGTCCTTGTGTATCTATAATAGTCCTGATTTTACTTCTTTATTAAAATACAACTAATGAGTAACAGGCCTTCCCCAAAGAATTTTCGAAAAACGAAGAATTTTCTTGTATCACCAGGCCATCATTCAGCGCCTCACTGCTATACCAGACTTGGTCCTAACTCCATCTGCATCCATCATTTACTATGTTTGCGAACGAAGTTTCCTCTCTAGAAACTTTATCTTCCAACGGTTGTCAGTTCTAATATGTTCGTTGTCTATTCCTCTTCTTTTTCTTCTTTACATACGGTAAAATAGTCGACTACTGCAAGAGTCTACTGCTGAAAATAGGCCGATCCCATGAACGGCCCCCAGACACCTACATTCATCGACTTCCCGCAACATTTTGCAAGTCGTCACTCCATCTCGTGGGGGGGTCGTTCTACGTAAATTATGGAAACTTAATTCATCGTAATCAACGTCCAAACGATATGAATATTAAACCGTAAAGTGGACGCGTTGTGCGGTTATTTACAAATGAAGCGGTTAACCAATGCCCATTCATATACGTGTTTACTGCTAATAGCCGTGAATAATTGTTACTTATTTGTTATTGTTATCGTTTCGTGTCAAAATATTTTGGTGGCCGATAATAACTTTAAATGTCGGTTAAATATTCCTATAGTCACGATAGCCAAGTGGCCGGGTGGTTAGAATTTCGACTCCTCTTGACACGAAATTACCCGAGTTCGATCCCCAGGTGGCAGGCTCGTACCAATGGGTTTTTCAAAAAATTACGTACGAATTATATCGTTGGCTTGGAACAATAGTTGACGGCGACGGGCTCACAACCTGTCACGTTGTCCCGAAACTATCTTCGGTGGAAGGTGGGTCGAAGGGACTTAATTGTCTAGACTAGACCTCTGTCTACCCCAGTATTGGGAATTGCGTGAAGATATTTACTTATTTTATTTATCATTTATTTCAATATTCATTGTTAGCAATCTTTTTTATTTCGGGTGATATAAGTGGCAATATTAAATTAAAATTAAATTAACATACGACATATGCCATAGACATGTTATATATGTCTAAAAACATTGTGAAAAATAAAACTAAATTAACTTTTAAGAGGTATCAGTATAAACGATAGTTCAGTATCAGTAAAAACGACGTTCTATATAACGTTTATATGTACTGTTTTGTGGCAATGAATAAATCTACTTACTTTCTTTTTTTTTCTAGACAGATACATAGATTTAAAGATAGCGATAACATCATATACATTGCTATGCTCCCAAAGTAAGCAGCGTAATCAATCGTACACAAGGTAGCACAAACACAAGACCCCAAATAATAAAGAAAAAGTGTTTTTTACATTTGATCCGATCAGGAATTAAACCTGGCGGCCAGAGCTGGCGACACCATGGAAACCGTCTTGTACGCCACACGTCCACGGAGATTGTTTAAAAATATAATTATATTATCACGCAATTCCCAATACCGAAGTTATTTTTTGGGACAACGTAACAAGTGGTGAGCCTGTCGTCGTCTCAATGATCGAGCCACCGAAAAACTTACATCGTATGTTTTTGAAAAAACCCACCTGAGCCTACCTGGGGATCGAACTCGGATATCTTGATTCAAATTCCGATCACCTAATTATACATGAGTATTGTGACTATAACAAATTAAATTATTTTGATGTAAAACATCTATAGCCGCACGTAAAACCGATTTCTGGCGTGGCGACGCATGCCGTGGCGACGGGTCGCCACGTTATACAAAGGTATACTAATTTAAACCCTATAACCTGAGAGTTAAGGTTTATAGTTAAAAACTAAAACCCTTTTTTATATTTAATTATATTCATATTATTCATATTAGTAACTATATAAATTATATTAAGATTTCATTTTTACATGAAAGGTCATTTCCTTATAGTCAAAGAGGTTCAATAATTTTTAAAACGAATAAACATAAACTACCATTAATTTTAGCTGGAGATTTTAATGTAAATTTGCAAGAGCTGAATCAATGCCATTAATGACATTTCTTCAAAAAGAATTTCAATTGCAAATCAACAACAATCCAAAAGAATCTACTACCAAATATGGAACAACTATAGATGCTGTATTTGTGAGATATCTTGATAATGTTTCATCCAATACTTTTGTAACGTAGTTTAGTTATCATCGACCAATCGTCACAGTAATACCGGCAGAGGAAACATCGAATATAACTATTACTGAAGTCACAGAGAGAGAGAGAGAAAATATTTAAATTGTGGCCACTTGATATTAATATCGAATTTTTATATCAAATGTAAATAAATGTTTATTAAATAAAGTTACCATTTTCTGTAAGAAATTCGTAATACTTCATTTTTTCATTAGGCTATATTTAATTTCTGTAATAATATTATCTTTTATGCATATTACTTGTACACACACGATATTTCACATCTGCCAGGCGTCTCATGACGGCTCTCATTTTTTTCTAATATTTCTTTAATCAAATAAGTTACATTTATTTATATTTGTATTATATTTATTTAATAAGTTATAAACGCTGACTTTTGACTTCATAGACAATCTATTAATTTTCTAGAAATGTACATAAAACGCACTAAATACTATCATAGAACATAAACTATTTCTTGAAATAAAAATATTCAGATACTTTGTTGGCGTATATACATATTTCAAGACACACCGAGTGAAAAGATTTTACTGCGAGATGTAGCGGTGATGAATTTTTATTTACAATAGCCTTTTACGGTATTGTATCATTTTATCACGGGAGCAAGTGAGAATTGCACAAGTCAAAAGAGCTGTGGTTTAATTCGTAACTGTTTTAAGTTTTACTTTGTTTTAATTGTTTAGCAGTATGGCAGCTTTAAAAGATGATCTCATCACTAAAATGAATAAGAGCGTGCTTCGATGGTTTGACGAATGAGCGAATGAGTGAAGACTGAATGGCGTAGAAAATAAATAGCGCGAAAGTTAATATTAAAAGGTGTCGAGGTAGGCCGTGACTAACTTTCGTAATACCATACCATACAATCAAATTGTTCAAAGAATCCCTTCTTTGAACATCTTGGATTATATGTAATATAATATGATTTCTTGTATTTACGCAATTGCACACACTTTAAATAAAACGATTTTAGGATTTCATCGCATTTTTAGTAGTGGTCATGGGGGGACTCCACGGACCTCGGACCAGTTTGTTAAAAACTAATTAAAACGCGATTAAATCCGAAAATCGTTTTATTAAAAAAATATTATGAATTAAATATTTACAAAATCAAATTGTGGTAGAAAGTAAAGAAGTTAGAACATGAATAAGTTAAACTCAATTAACCAAATTAAATGAATTGATTACATACATAAATAGGGTCAAGTAATTAGCTTAGCACTTGTCATGAACAGAACCTCTAAACTGAAAAACTGACTAATTCTCAGTTTTCTGTAAGAAGAAATGAGAGAACTTATCGAAGTGAGCTAACAAGAAATGTAATAATGTTTTACTTTCGAAACTCTTTAACGAAACTTTTTAACATATATATCGAAACATGTTTGTCATGACGAACATTATAAATTTATTTAGCTTTAAGAAATTAGCGTTATTAGTTACTATCGAATATTACTTTGGTTTTTGGGATAAATATCTTGTCTTTTCATTGTTCAGTAATTGTAAGTTTTAGTTGTAACTGTTGTTCGTATATTTAATTCTCTTATAACTTAAACCAACAGAAAATAGGGGCACTAACACGATATTGCTTTTTCCCTTATAACACTATTCCTTTTTCATGTAAAATACCACTCAGCTCCACATTACACTGGAGCATGTGGGCATATGCAAATGAGGGTCTTTTACTAGAAATAAAACTGCTTTGGCCACTTCTATGTTCTTAAACTTCGTTAAACTTTTCGCTTCTGAAGTAAAAGACTTTAGTATAATTTCTGTTTTATATTTAAATGTATAAATAAATGTTTATTAAATAAAGTTACCATTTTCTGTAAGAAATTCGTAATACTTCATTTTTCATTAGGCTATATTTAATTTCTGTAATAATATTATCTTTTATGCATATTACTTGTACACACACGATATTTCACATCTGCCAGGCGTCTCATGACGGCTCTCATTTTTTTCTAATATTTCTTTAATCAAATAAGTTACATTTATTTATATTTGTATTATATTTATTTAATAAGTTATAAACGCTGACTTTTGACTTCATAGACAATCTATTAATTTTCTAGAAATGTACATAAAACGCACTAAATACTATCATAGAACATAAACTATATCTTGAAATAAAAATATTCAGATACTTTGTTGGCGTATATACATATTTCAAGACACACCGAGTGAAAAGATTTTACTGCGAGATGTAGCGGTGATGAATTTTTATTTACAATAGCCTTTTACGGTATTGTATCATTTTATCACGGGAGCAAGTGAGAATTGCACAAGTCAAAAGAGCTGTGGTTTAATTCGTAACTGTTTTAAGTTTTACTTTGTTTTAATTGTTTAGCAGTATGGCAGCTTTAAAAGATGATCTCATCACTAAAATGAATAAGAGCGTGCTTCGATGGTTTGACGAATGAGCGAATGAGTGAAGACTGAATGGCGTAGAAAATAAATAGCGCGAAAGTTAATATTAAAAGGTGTCGAGGTAGGCCGTGACTAACTTTCGTAATACCATACCATACAATCAAATTGTTCAAAGAATCCCTTCTTTGAACATCTTGGATTATATGTAATATAATATGATTTCTTGTATTTACGCAATTGCACACACTTTAAATAAAACGATTTTAGGATTTCATCGCATTTTTAGTAGTGGTCATGGGGGGACTCCACGGACCTCGGACCAGTTTGTTAAAAACTAATTAAAACGCGATAAAATCCGAAAATCGTTTTATTAAAAAAATATTATGAATTAAATATTTACAAAATCAAATTGTGGTAGAAAGTAAAGAAGTTAGAACATGAATAAGTTAAACTCAATTAACCAAATTAAATGAATTGATTACATACATAAATAGGGTCAAGTAATTAGCTTAGCACTTGTCATGAACAGAACCTCTAAACTGAAAAACTGACTAATTCTCAGTTTTCTGTAAGAAGAAATGAGAGAACTTATCGAAGTGAGCTAACAAGAAATGTAATAATGTTTTACTTTCGAAACTCTTTAACGAAACTTTTTAACATATATATCGAAACATGTTTGTCATGACGAACATTATAAATTTATTTAGCTTTAAGAAATTAGCGTTATTAGTTACTATCGAATATTACTTTGGTTTTTGGGATAAATATCTTGTCTTTTCATTGTTCAGTAATTGTAAGTTTTAGTTGTAACTGTTGTTCGTATATTTAATTCTCTTATAACTTAAACCAACAGAAAATAGGGGCACTAACACGATATTGCTTTTTCCCTTATAACACTATTCCTTTTTCATGTAAAATACCACTCAGCTCCACATTACACTGGAGCATGTGGGCATATGCAAATGAGGGTCTTTTACTAGAAATAAAACTGCTTTGGCCACTTCTATGTTCTTAAACTTCGTTAAACTTTTCGCTTCTGAAGTAAAAGACTTTAGTATAATTTCTGTTTTTATATTTAAATGTATAAATAAATATAAATAGCTTCACGCAATTCCCAATACAGGGTAGACAGAGGTCTAGTCTAGACAATTAAGTCGCTGCGACCCACCTTCCACCGAAGATATTTTCGGGAGAACGTGATATGTGGTGACCCCGTCACCGTCTTTATGTCCAAGCCAACGATATAATATATCGTACATTGGTTTTTAAAAAAACCCATTGGTACGAGCCTGTCACCTGGGGATCGAACTCGAGTCTCTCGACTCGAATTCCGATTACCCAGCCACTCGGCTATCGTGACTTTTCTCGCTACATTTTTTATCTCATGGACATATTCCATGCCAACGATATGATTCGTACATAAGTTTTAAAAAAAACCCATTGGTACGAGCTGGGATCGAACTCGGGTCTCTTAACTAGAAATTCCGACCACGCAACTACTCGGCTATCGTGACAATCTTATATTTAAGTAAATGAAATTAATAAATATTGTCGACCCGATTGTCGAGTTGGTAGTGATCATCTTTCGCAACTAAAGGTTGCGGGTTCGAGTCCCGCTAGGGGCAAACATTTGTGTGGTGATTGCGAATGATTCAATGCATGGATATTCTAGTCAAGGATTTTTGTATGTATATATGAATAATTATCTACTTAAAATTTGTATGACTGTAAGTATATTACCATAAGGCTGAAAATTTAGACAGCGATAGGCTCACCACCTATAACGTTGTCCTTAATAGGCTTCGGATAAGAAATACGAAGAAAAATGGACGGAATGGACTGTCTAGACCTCTGCCCAATACAGTATGAAAAATTGAGTAAAGTTAAAAAAAATATTTGTCCTTTTATTCCTCTCCCATCTTTCAGATTAGTTTCATATTTTTAGTATTTTATGTTTAGACATAAATAATATTAACACCATAAAGTTGTTTTCTTAATGCGATAAGCAACAAAAATTACGTGGAAAAGCCAAGTGCAATATGAATAGGTAGGCTCGACAAGAACAAGATTACGACCTTGCAAAATACCAGCGTGAGTCTTCGTGCTTCTGCGTTTTGTGTAGTGAGTGAGATAACCGAAGACGCAAACATGCCCTCTACTCTTTACGTATTTATCATTTAAAAATAATAAAATTATGATTTTGTCGTAGTAACATCTATTTATATAATTTAACTTTAACTAAACATACTTTTCCCCTTCTTTTCATGGGTAATGAAAGAGGCATAGACGCCTTACTGGAAAGACGAGAAGAAGGAAGAACTTGAATGGTTTTCGGCGGATTGCAGGATATCCAACAAAATGCCTAACCAAAGTAAACCCAGTGACGGCTATAGGGTTTAAGGTGCGAAGCTGCAACTTTGACTTTTTCTTGCTGTGAACTTTGTGAGGCTCTTCAGTGAGTAAGCACTCTAATAAATCCCCCAAATTAATCACCTCCTGTGATCATCAGTCTTCGGATCTTCATCAGATCAGATCTCCTTGTCATCTTGGGATGCCAAAAGCTATAATCGCAAATATTTCGAGTTTTATGGGGTGAGAATAAATACAATGAGTGCTGCAGACAAGCTTGTTTAAAGTTGGTGGCAAGTGTTTATGAGTTGCTATAGATACTTACCATCAGGTGGACTGTTAGCTAGTTTTTAACCCGACTCAAATGAAAAAAAAAAATATAACAAAATCTGTGATATAAAATACTGTTTACAAAATAAATGTTTGCATCTACGTTTATTTTGTAAATACTACACAGTTTTAGATAAATATCTACGCTTATTTTGTGAACAGTACTTTTAGTTTTCTTAGAAACTTAACGTCTCAGATACGTGAGAACTTTTGGATTGCTAGATATAATCTCGATATAATACTGGTAACAGAAACTTAGTACAACGATTAAGTAAGCTGTTTTCTGAGAACGATACTACGATAAGCTCCCATTAAGCTAAAAGATCTGTAGCGAGAACTTCGATGAGTGATCAAATTAACATAATTTCTTTCGAGATGAAGCTTTAAAGTATTTATGGAAAGTTTTTTCAAGGTTTTTACAATACGATAAGAGGATATGGTGTAATAAGAGTATCATATAAGAGGATTCTATTAAGATGCATTATTTCAATCATGTATGTAAACTATTCTTACAATTTTTTGTCATTAAATAAGAAAATCATATAAAGAAGAAAAATTAATAGAGCGGGATCGAATCCAGCCTATTTCAGCTGATTTTAAGATAGTTAATTGACTCAGGCGCTACTTGGCGGAAATTCGCGTTTTCGTTGGTGGTATATGTTACATGATTTGAGTGTAGTGGTGGTGGTGCATACAGTGGAATTAGTGCACGCATCTGGAGGGAGGGTGGTGCTCTTCTTCTCTTCGGACCAGGTAGCATATACCTTTTTATATTTGCATGCAGAGTGTTGCGAAGTAACTTTTTCAATAACAACTTTTCAGTTGATTTTATTTAAACTTGTAATATATTTTTATAACTAAAAGCCAAGCTTGGCTGAAAATTATATTTAAATGCTGTTATTGTGCAATTTTTTTGATTTTAAAGCATTTTTTTAATTTAATAAAGCAGCATTTTTTTTAATTTAAATAATTATGCTCATCTTTTTGTTATTAAATTTGCTGTTATTGTATTTATGTCTGTATAGAAGTACAAGTTATAGAAATTGAGTCACAAGTTGAAATAACGTAAGAGGCGAAAGAGACATTTTATGTAAGAGTAACTCAACGATACAGCGGAAACCGCGGGTTAGAATGCAGTATGTGTTAGTTGCTTTGGTAAAATACCACTTTTATTATAGTTACGTTTTTTTTTTAATACAAGAACTTTAATAACGGACTTCAACTAGTAAATTTGTCAACTTTCAACTAGTCAGGTCGAGTACAGGGGTGATCCGAATTCGAATGAAGATACCCGAGTTCGATGCCCAGGTGGCAGACTAGTACTGATGAGATTTTTAAAAAATAATGTACGATTGTGATATCTTTGGCTTGAATATAGCCTCATCACCTGCAACGACATCCAAAAAAATTTGTAAAATGTGTGTCGAAAGGACTTAATTGTCTGGACGCCTGTCCAGCCAAGAATTGGGAATAGTGTGAAGATATTTTTGAAGAGTTTTTGAATTATGAGGAATTGACTAGACCTGAGACAAGTAGCAGCGTTTAATCCAATCGCCGATTCACTTTCAAAGCATGGCGATTCTGGAAATCTTTCTGATGGTTGAGGGCTGTAGTAGGATAATATTATAGCAGTAAAGTTGGAATCTCCCATAAGGAGATAAATCATTTTATTATTTAGAACAAAACTGCAATAAATTTACCTCATATAATATCAATAAATGATTTAGTATCCCCCTAGGTGCAAAATGGTAATGCACGCTACCAGTTTATATCATGTGCTTTGAATATTTGTGTCATTTTTGTTTGCAAATAAAGCTCCCTCGTGAACGAAGCCCATCACTAACTATAATAAACATACGCTGTTAATCTTACTTCGACTGTGACCACTTTATTAGACACTGCGACGCTATTGTATAGAGAAATATAAGACTGTTGGGAAAAGTTCAACAACAGATCCATTAACACTAGAAGGCTTCTATACCACATAACGTTATTTTTAGTTGAATACTCTCTATTTCTCTTTAAAACATATAAAACTTCATCTTTAAACATATTAAAATCTACTTTTTCTTATTCCACATTTATTTATATCAGGTCAGGTACCGGTCAGGTATTTTAATATAAATACATATGGCATAAGTAAAAGTTATATTATAGATTTTTCAGTAAAAACTTTTTTAGTAGCGTGATACGATTTTGGGAGGGATGTTACTTCGATATCTCGTTACCAACATGCTAATGTTAACAGTGCATTTGTATCTATTAGTGACTAACCGAACAGCCGTCAATAAATGTCGGGGAGACTAATTTCTTGATAGACCTTGTTTAGAGGCAAATATGTGTTCGCTTCTTCTTTTCAGACTAGGAAACATACATCATTTATATTTGCATGCGGAATCGTACAAAATAATTTTATACTAATATGTGTCTCTAGTATTTTCGTAAAATTACGCCATAGTCTATTAACTGTTTTAATGTTTTTAATTTAAAAAGAGTCACGATACCCAAATGACACCGAGACACCCGAGTTCAATCCGCAGTGTGATGGGCTCGTAACGATCGGTTTTTTCAAAAAAACTCATGTACTTTTTATATTAGCTAGCTTGGACATCAATTCGGCGACGCGCTCACCGCCTGTCACGTTGTCCCAAAAATGTCTCATCTCCGCTTACTTTTTCTTCTCATCTGTACCGTTATGTTGTCATAACCTAACACGATGAGGCGACAACTGAAATTGTTTAACTCCTAAGAATTACTCATTAAAAAATACATAGACATTTAACATCACATATATTAATCAGGTTCCAAAGTAAGTAGCTTAAGCACTTGAATAATGTAATCAGAAACAAACAAGGTACCACAAACACCCTGAACCGAGAAAATATTAAAATAGTCTTTTCTACATTGACCCGACCGGGAATGGACCCTGTGAGCTCAGAGGTGGCGACACCTTGAAAACTAATTTATACGCCACTCGTTTACGTAGGTCGTCAAACACTCTTGAAAGTAATCTGTAACCTTGTAAATTACTATTCAAATATAATTTCAAATGTACTTTTGTTTTGCAGTTCTATTTACGTTCATTTAATTTCATGTACATAAAACATTTTTATGTATCATCATGCATTATTAAACTAGGGTAGTCAGTTATCTAAATTGTCTAGATGCTTTTGACACATCCGACCGGAGCTTATTAGTGACAGGTGAGCCTGTTGCCATCTTCGAAATATCGATTCGACTATTATCGTAAACTACTCCAAACACAAGTATTGACGACCAGTTGGAGAGATCTGCTATGATAATCACTTACCATCATGTGAGCCACTTTTCTATAAAAAAAATATGATTAACAGGAACACTAGTAATGTTATTTGGCGTTGCTATGTTAGTAACGGATTATTGAATAAATTAAAACAAACAACAATGAGTGACCATTCCAGCTGAGATATATATATCTACGATCTGCGCTTAAACTTACAACAGCAAAATTTATGTGAGGCACTTTAGTTCGCTCCGTGCATAGGTGGGGGCGGTTAGGAACGCTTCTCTATTCAACTTCACCGTGCCTTGTTTGAATACGAACCGTGCATTTGTAGTCAAAAGTGCTGAACTTCTTGACTTCAGAGTTAATTTGTAATAACACGCTTGCATATCATTACGTGAGCATTCAATCGACTTACCTATGCTTAATTTACAAACTACTTTCTACGTTTAATAATAATTACTTCACATTTGTCGGATGTTGGGACGAATATATGAGTTAGTAAATCAAAGAAAAAAAATGTTTAAAGTTTCAGCTGACACTTGCGTGAATCGAATCCGCGACCATTGCCGAACCGTTGCAGCTGCGACCTTGCGAGCTTTTGCGATCCCACCCGTGTCAGTTGAAATTTTAAAAAATCTCTTTAATTTAATAATAAAAAACGTGTGGTGCCGTGGGTCTTAGGATAGGAACGAAGTGCCTTATTATAAAAAAGTATTAAGTGCTATTCGAGGTATAAAAAAAGTTATTATTCGGGAACAAATTTTTAATGTGATTTTTTTTATTAAAAATATATAAAAAAAACTACTTTATAAAGTTATCAACTTTATTTTATTTATACATAATAATAACTGTCATAACGAAGACCATACTTTAGACAGCCATCATGCAAAGACTATACATAAATAATAAAAATCTTACGTGACGGACGATTTTTCCCGGTTAGGGTACCCCTCCGCATCGTTCCATAAGGAACTTTGTTCCAAAAAGTTCAGCATAACTTATATGCTTCAAAACCAATAAAAAAATTGTAAATATTTGTTTCTTGAATATAAATGGTTAAACTCGTATTAGGATACATACGATCTCTGTCACGGAAGAGTGCATCGGGTCCTTGATCGACGCTTTCTATGCGCATACGCATTTTTACTCCGGTCTTCAAAAAAATTATTGCGTAAATGGGGTTCAGTACACTTATTAAATGCTAAACCCTTTGTGATATGGGAATCGGAAACAACGAAGGTGCCACAAATACCCAGACCCGAGAAAATGTAGAAAAAGTGCTTTTTCTACGTAAATTATTATTTCTTGTTTATTTATTTCTTTATAAATTATTTATAGGCCCCTTCCCTTAGTCACCGCACGTTAGGGCCTAGAATATCCTAATAGCAACCGGTAGATGACGGGATAACCATGTCTAAAAATGTGAGATAAAAATAATCAGAACGTAGATCAACATGCAGCAGCGTCTATGGTGCGAGTGGTTAACATTTATCAAAACTAAAATATTTATTTTACTTTTGAAAAATGTTATAAAAAATCAAAAATTACAAAAATTATGATTTAGATCCTCACAACAACTTTTTTCATTTGATATCACACCATGTATTTTTTTATTTTCCCATTTTACCAAACAAAACTGATCCTTGTTTTACGGATTTCATCTTAACACACGCGTTTGGCTCAAAGATATGTTTACCAACTTTTAGTCTAATCGGTCTTTTAGATTCAGAGAAAATTGTCTGTGACGGACGGCCAGGTGGACATACGAGTGATCCTATAACGAGTACACTTTATTATTATTATTATTATTATTTATCTTCACGCACAATCCCTCACGGGGTAGCCAGAGAGAACAGATGGCTAAGTGTCAAGATCCTTACGTACCTCTTTCGCTTCATTTAGATTCATCACTTTCTTCATACAGGCACGTCGAGGTATCCGAGTACACTTGACTCTCCCCTCTTCGAGCAATTTACTCACATGGTCTTCGAAAGTTAGTCATAACGAGTACACGAATAGGAATAGAAATTTATAATTAAATTGATTAGGTTGTAGACTTTGTCGTTGTCGGAGGTACATACTACTACATATGTTTGCTAATATAAAAATGTGGTAGATTTTAGCTTAAGATAGCAGTTTTGTTTTGAAATGGTTTACGACAAAAGTCGAAGAGCGAAGCCGAACCTGCGATGTTATTTTTCGTAGTCCGCACCCTGAACCTAATGGTTAATCTAAACGGTTAATCTAAATGGTTAACCTACATGATTAGCAATTAATGGCTATTGATACTTTTCTATTACTATTGCACTTAATACCATGTGAGGCGCCTTATTACAAATTCACAAAATAATAAACATCCATGATGTTCACATACAATTGAACTGAACCTTCAGAAAAAGAAGATATTATTTCTATATCTTAGGAGCGATAAAGTCCGAGCATTCATTGATTTACTTTTCGAAAGTCCCTTACTCTTCTTATGGCTTAATTAATTTTGTACACTAGAAAGAGACACATTTTAGTTTCACTTAAAGTATCATTGAGTCTCCGTGGCCGATAGGCATACCCACAGGACATGGTATCGCCTGCTCTGAGGCCCTGTGTTTGATTCCCGGAGGGGTCACAGTAGGAAACTATTTTTCTATATAGTCTCGGGTGAGGTTAGGTGTTTGTTTACTGTCGTCGTTTCTGGTTCCATAATAGTAGCGCTTTACTTACTTTGGAATCATAGTAATGTACTAGAATAGAGTAAGTACACGCTCATGGGGCGGTGTAACGATACTACACTTACGCGCTGTACACTTCTTCAACGAAATACAAGTAATTGTGCAAAGCCTGCCTATTAATAGGTTTAAGAAATTGAAGCAAAACTTTATAGGATGGGTTGTTATGTTATACATTAGTATTAATGTATCTTAATATATCTTAGTGTACTGCAGCTGGTTTTCGTAATAATGTATCTTAATGACAGAACAGACACCTGAGAATGAAGTGATTGATCCCAATCTATTACAAAAAGAATTGTGAAATGTGTTATTATTATGAAAAAAGATATCTACGGAGTTTCTTTTACCTATTTCTTGTCAGTTAATAATACACAATTATGAAACAGTGGTAGTTTAAAAAATTACTATTGATAATGGAATGTACTTTCTTATTTCATTGAAAAACTGTTTGATTAGATATGTGATTATATCCGCATTCATTCATTTGTGTATATAATATACTACATTGATTTTACTTACAATAAAGGCTCAGTAATTCAATGGTAAAGAGAATTCTTTTCCTAATTTAATAATCCCAAGTTGTTTGATTAAATTAGGTTTTCCGGTGAATTGGCGGTGGCAAATTTTGCTGCACTCTTGAGATTAAATTTTCAAGGAGAACTTGGAAATCTCTCTCGCACTTAACTTTAGAACGACGCGTTTTCCTGCATTTGAGCGCAGGTTATTAACCCCTCTTTTTTAAGATGGAGCATAGATATATTTACTACTTTGGACAACAGAACAATAAACCTCATTGAAACAATAAACAGATACAATGTACATTTAATTAATTTATTAAACGCTTTACGATGTAAAATCTTATAAAGGTACCCCGTAACCACAGGTGGTGTGAAAACGTTAGGATGTATAAAAGTAATTTTATGGATTCTATTGCGTTTTATTTTACAATTTACTTCGCGTACGTACTATATTGCCTTAATGCTGAACATACACGCATTTTGAATAGAGTTGCATCAGAGAGGGATTTAGCTTTTTAAATTTGGAAAAAGACGATCATGTGGCCAGTATCTAGTAATAAAGAAATGAAAATATTTCGAAAATTGAAAAAACCGCCGCGTTTCGACACGCAAGTGCGTAGCTGTTAAATCAGTGGCAGACAAGCGTCAACATTTATCAGCGTCTAGCAACAAACGACATCAATTAACATTCCCGCGCTTTGTCAGCGACGTCGTGGCGTCGCTTTAATGTTGCACCCTTTGTTCGTTTTGTTGTTGCAAGATATGACGTATTGTCTGTACAGTGATAAATTTGATACTCGCCACCATAAATGCTGTCACTTGAGTGTATTTGGGGCTTTGTTCTCTGATGCTGAAAATGTATTTGTTTGATTTTATTTGAAGCTGTGTGTAGATCAACCAAAATAAGATACCGAGCTGTAGTACACTTCTTATTTTTCTTTACAGTCTATTAAATGTCCACAGCTGAACAGAGGCCTCCCCGAAAATTTTAAACAAAGAACCGTCCCCGGCCATCTGCATCCATTGATTTTCCGCAACATTTTGAAAGTCTGCACTAATTCTACTAAATGCACCACCACCACTACATAGGTACTACATATGACACCATAACATATATCACCACGCTGTATAGTGCCTGTGTAATGGTGGTGGCGCTGATCCAGACGACTCCTAGACAGAGAAAGGGTTCACATTTAAGACTTAATCTTATCTAGTTAGTCACGATTGTACCAAGTAGTTGGGTAGTCGGAATTCGAGGTTCTTTCTGATGATTTTTCTTTTAAAAACTATGTACGAATGTATTCTATGTACGAATTATGTCACTGGCTTGTACATAAAAACGGCGACGGGCTCCTCACCTATCAAGTTGTCCCAAAAATATCTTCGAAGGATGGTTAGTAGATTTCTGTCTACCCCTGTATTGGGAATAGCGTAAAGATTTTTAAGACTTCATAATTTTTGATTTTATTTGAAGCTGTGTGTAAATCAACCAAAATAAGATACCGAGCTGTAGTACACTTCTTATTTTTCTTTACAGTCTATTAAATGTCCACAGCTGAACAGAGGCCTCCCCGAAAATTTTAAACAAAGAACCGTCCCCGGCCATCTGCATCCATTGATTTTCCGCAACATGTTGAAAGTCTGCACTAATTCTACTAAATGCACCACCACCACTACATAGGTACTACATATGACACCATAAAATATATCACCACGCTGTATAGTGCCTGTGTAATGGTGGTGGCGCTGATCCAGACGACTCCTAGACAGAGAAAGGGTTCACATTTAAGACTTAATCTTATCTAGTTAGTCACGATTGTACCAAGTAGTTGGGTAGTCGGAATTCGAGGTTCTTTCTGATGATTTTTCTTTTAAAAACTATGTACGAATGTATTCTATGTACGAATTATGTCACTGGCTTGTACATAAAAACGGCGACGGGCTCCTCACCTATCAAGTTGTCCCAAAAATATCTTCGAAGGATGGTTAGTAGATTTCTGTCTACCCCTGTATTGGGAATAGCGTAAAGATTTTTTAAGACTTCATAATTTTTTGATTTTATTTGTTCAAAGAAATCACAGGCACACACAGGCCATTTATAAAGAACGCTTCTATACACACAGGCAGTATAGAAGCGTTCTTTATAAATGGTATCTTAAGTCGATGTCAAACGTTTAAGTTGTTATAAAGAAATCCGTTCAAACTTTGTGAATTCTAAGAAAATATAAGCCTAATAACATTTTGACACGATAACATCTTAAATGGAGGAAATAACAAAAGAATAATATTTTGTTTTTTTAATTGAAAATATTTTGCTAAAATTCAGGGCAGTTTATATACGATAGCTGAGTGGTTGGGTTCATTCCCGAGTCTGAATATCCAAGTTCGATCCTCGGGACGAAGATCATTGAGTCTTTTTAGTAACTAGACGGCGACAAGATAACGTGTCTCGTTGTCCCAAATAAGTTTTATTGAAATGTGGGTAGGACTTAATTATCTACACCTCTGATTCTTATTACTACTGACCGAAATAAAATTCGTTAAGCTGAATTATAATGATTTGATCATATTATAATGTGATATGAATACAGAAAATAATAGCCACGATAGTAATTTTGTGACCTTAACTTGACTAAACCAATAAATAATAATAATAAATAATTAAAACATACACAGATAGGGACAATATCACATACATTGCTCTGATCCCAAAGTAAGCACTTGTATTATGAAATCGGAAACAACGAAGGCACTACAAACACCTAACCCGATGAAAATGTAAAAAAAAAAATTATTCTGCATTGACCTGACTGCGAATCTAACCCGGGACCACAGAATGGTCGACACTGTGAAAACCGGTGTGTACTCCACTCGGCCACTAGGACTATCTTAACTATGGACTATAATAGCCTCGATACAATTTTTTTTTACCACTATTCAACTAATGTAATGGGGTTTTCATATCCTTGTTTTTAAGAATAAGAAGGCGGCTTGCTCACCACGTTGCTCTGTTCTTTTCATAAAAATGAACAGTTCTCTATGGCTACGTGGAAGAATTCACATTCCAAAGCTCTTAATTTTACTGATAACCGATAAAGATTTAAACTCTCTCATCTCACAACGATAAAAATATCAAAATTGCGAGAAACGTTTCAAATTTGTAATGGAGTTTTCTTGTAGCGGTTGCCTTAATGTCGGGAGTTTGGTGAGCTTTATCTTATACCGACGGGGCGTAACAGACATGTGGTGGATTATTTTAAAATAAGCTTAATAAAGCTGTCAAACAGCTTTTACTAATTACTACCAAGTAGGTGGAGTAACGGCCTGTGAATGCTCGTATAACTACTGTGTATCTTTTTCCTTGCGCTAAACTCGGAAACTATTGAAAAAAGTCAAAGTCAAAATATTTATTTGTATTGAATTGGTTTTTTAGACTTTCATTTTTTTTAAAACTTTCAATGTAACAATAATATGATTGTAAGATTTAGGGAGGAATTAATATTAAGTATATGAAAAAACACTATCAGGTATAATCTAAAACTAAGTACAAAAATTAATAACTATAATTTTGTAATTATTTTAAATTGCTGCCACCTGGGAATCGAACTCGGGTCTCTTGACTCGAAATTCCGAACACCCATCCACTCGGCTATCGAGACTTATTAAATTACTTGTTACATATTTACTATTATTTGTTCTTATTTTATTTCAATAATTTGTAAAATATTTTTAAAACCCTTAACTGAAGGTAGAGTTAATTAAGTGTTCCATAAGTCGATCAAAACGGTTGTGGGTACTTTGACGTCTCCTCTACCATTAACTTGTTTTGATTGACTTCTAAATACGTTAGTTCGATAGTAAAGCGAGGTCGTTTTTGAACAAAACTACGCACAGAGCAGTTGCATTTAAGAATTTAATTTATTCATTATGTTGTATTTCTGTAAATAAAAAATGACAGTTGTATCTAATCTACAATTTATTTTTTTATTTAAATTGGTTAATTTGTGTCGAAAATTTTAAAATGAATACTTAAAGTTATAAATTTTCTCTCATTATTGGTTTATTATGTTTTTTTAATATATTTTTATACACATAGGATAACATATTAATGCTTGTTTTTCGCCGTTACTTTTTTACATTTCTAACTCGAGTTAAACTTGTAAAAAGTGACTTTTCTAAATGATTCACGATTATTTTTTTACATAAAATACATGAATTTTCATACAGTTTTCACTTAAAGATGGAATGAACGATTAGGAAGTTTCAGATGCATAATAAGCCTAATACCACGGTATGACTGAGGTCGCGGAGTCGAATAGTACCCGTAACAGTTATTTTTTAAAATTTCTCTATAATTTAATAAAAACAAAGAGTCTCACACTCTTCTACCAGCATAATTAAGCCGGTTAGCATATGTGAAGTAAATTTTTGTTAGTAAAATTTTTGAGTTCGTCAAACCAGACAATCGTGGGAGGGTTGGAGGGGTGGGGGACTGTTGTTTAGTAATAATAGTAGTAGTTATATGAAAAAATTAATCCAACCCTTTGGACTATTGTGGCTGTTTAAAAAAAATTATAGAGAAAGTAAATATCGAGACAAAACTTTGTGAATAATTTACGAAATGTATAGCCGTAATGAGTTATGTTAATAAAGACCCCAGACTTTTGCATTTTGCCACGGTTTTCTGATTAATGAATTCACTTTCTGTCGAAAGAAATAAAAATATATTTTATCTCTTTTAACACGATATGAATTTATTAAACAAGTTCTACAAAGTTAGATCTCATATTACAGTTCTAATTACTTTTTTAATGTAAAACAAACTATAAATCACAATTGGAGGTGGTTGGAATTTCGAGTCAAGAGACCCGAGTTCGATCCCCTGGTGGCAAGCTCGTACCAAAGTTCGTCGTTTTCAAAAAATTATGTACAAAATATATCGTTGGTTTTGACATAAAGAAGAATGGTTACGACAATTTTATTTTAACATCTATTAGAGTCACCAAGCCAAGTGGTTGGGTGATCGGAATTTCGAGTCAAGAGACCAGAGTTCGATCCCCAGGTGGTAGACTCGTACCAATGGGTTTTTTAAAAACCTATGTACGAATTATATCGTTGGCTTGGACTTAAAGACGGCGACGGGCTCACCACCTATCACGTTGTCCCGAAAATATCTTCGGTGGAAAATGAGTCAAAGAGTTAAGTTAATTGTCTAGACTAGACCCTTGTATTGAGAATTGCGTGAAGATATCTATTTTATTTTATTTTATAAAATAGACTACAGTGAACGGTGGGTCGAAAGGACTAATAAGATTTTTTCATATATTCATGCAATGTCCTACACTGGGAAAGACGGAAATCTTCTTTCCATTATCTCACCATATCACGTTATCCCATATATGGGAAAACGTGAAAAAACATACATATCCATCGCTCAAATCTTTGGCACTAGCTGAATTCCAACCTCAACTGGCAACCAAAGCTTCGAACGATGGCTGTGCCAACTACACTTTCGGGTCGTCAAGGCATCGTTATAATAGTTTATAATCAATTAATTATCAGAACATCCAAAAGTTTAGTACTCACTTGTTTCTCTTTTCAGGAGTCCCTTTCTCTTACTTCTGCCTAATTCATTGTATCTCTTTTCCGTATCATCTAGTAACAAATAACATAGTCGATTCCTTTAGTGCTTAAGAGTTGTTAATAAGGGTTAAATATTTAAGATATCAATTATAATAGAAGCGAGCTCGTCGCGACCCCTACCTGCCCTTTTCAGTGCTGACATTCGACATAATTCAAGAAGCTAAAGCACTTGAGGCATGGGAATCGTAAACTACGAAAGCACCACAAACAACCAGACCCGAGAAAATGTAGAAAAAGTGGTTTTTCTACATTGACCCATCCGGGAATCGAACCCGGGACCTCGAGATGGCGCCAATGTTTCTTAACTATGGTGACCACGCATTCTTACAGAAGAGCTCTTTGTCCTGCAGTTAACTTTTAAAGGCTAGTAAATTTTATGCCGACAATTTCTTTTTTATTACAATATTAATATAAAAAACCAGGTAGCGCAGTGGGTAGTGGCCATGCCTTCGAAGCAAAGAGTTTTGAGTTTGAATTCCGCTAGAGGCAAAAATTAATGTGATAAATATTAATATAATGAATAATATATGAATCTTTATCTATATTAATATGTATACATACACATTTTTACCGTTTGCTTGTATTTAATACCGTTCGCTTGACCATTTAAACAGCGATGGGCTCCCTACCTGTCACATCATCGCTAATAAGTATAATTGAAAAGTTGGTCAAAAGGACTTACGTGTCTAGACCTCTACCTAGTAGTATGGGAAATTGTCAAAGAAAAAAAAATGTTTTAAATGCTTTATAAACGAAAATCTGATTTGATACTACTTTCGTGTATATTAATCGTCTCATCAATTATTTCAACTAAATTTAACTTTAGCAAACATATCTTCGAAGCTGCCAGAAGTTTATCTTGAGCAGGTGGTGACCCAATTCTCTTTATATTAATAGGCTAAGTTTTAATTGTGTGCTCGTACTGCCATCCTCATGTGTACACTGTCTTTGTAACCGATCGATAAATTGTTATCAGAATTATAATGTGTATAAATGTATTGTCGACGACCCTAAAGTACCACACGATAACGAAATTCTCAGTGAACTTGTCTTCGAAGCTAAGGATTGCAGGTTCGAATCCAATGGGCAAATATTTTTATTGTTTAACGTATATGAAATTTTGTACTCGAGTCACGGATGTTTATGTAAATATGTCTTTGTTATTGTATTCCGTGAAGATAAAAAAGCAAAGCGTAAAACACGAGACACGTGACGGCACATTAATTGTAATAGTGTTCGGAATTCGGAACAGGGGATTGAAGATCGATTCCCATGAGGGTTTAGAACTCTCTGATAACCTCCGTGGACGAATGATGTATACACCGGTTTCCATGCCTTCGATTCGATTCGATTACCGGTCAGGTCAACTTAGCAAAATACGTTTTCTACATTTTCTCGGCTCTTGCTGTTTGTGGTAACTTTGATGTTTTTGATTCCATAAAACATGTGCTTTAGCTACTTACTTGGGGAGCAATGTATATGATGTTGTCCCTATCTTTTTTATGTATTTATTTACTTATTCAAAGAATGAAGTTATGTGTTGACCTTATATTTGGTAGCGTTCAAAATATATTAATATGAAAGAAGCATTTCTAAAACTTTAAAAAGTTTAATTGAATTCCCAGTACCTAATTACCATTCCACTCGGTAAAAGGTCTCAAAGGGCAGAAAATTGTAATTGCAAATTATGAAGAAACGCTTTGAATGCTTCCGCTTTGGTTTATTTAATAAACTTTTTGGAAAACACGAATAACATCAGAGAACCCGCTTTCGAATAAATGTCACATTTCTCCGAATGTCGGTTAAATAGCGATAAATTATGCCTTGATAAACTTTGACGATCCTATAACCTAGTTGGTAGCGACCCTGCCTTCGCATTCGAGTTCTAATCCCGCTAAAAGCAAACGTTTGTGTGATGAATATGTATGTTGTGAACATTTGTGTGACGTATATATTTTATAAATATCTACAAAATGTAAAAATATAACATTGTAAAACAGTGTTAAAAATACCACCCTTCATATCAGTTCTTCTCTGAGAAGGTTTAAAGGTTTAAATTTTGACGTTCATAGTAGCTTTAGAAATTTCTCTTTTAACTTGAATTTAATACAAAATTGCGAAATCACCAATAATCCGAAGTCGTCTTCTGCAGTTTAATATAACATTTAAGTAAGGTACGTATTTAGTGCAGAAAGTATTTCACATTTAGTTAGAATAAAATGTGAAATAAACAACAGAGAGTACTGAACACGATAATGAAAAGGACATAAAGTGACCGCAGAAATAAAAGAAAGTCTCACTCGTGCACAATACTCAATCGGTGAATTAACTCGGTCGGTAAAAGGCAGGACTGTCTGTGGTTTATTGTATATCAGTGCGCTTAGTTGACTTTACGTCACACCGCTATGGTTAGTTAGTAGTAAATGCACCCAACACTAAGCATTTAGGTCCGTTTAATGTCACTTTAACGATTTGGTGTCGTTTTTTATTTATATATTCTTACACGACTTCTCAAAATGAGTTGGTAATATTTTCATGTTATATGCATGAATATATGTGAGTTTTCTTTTAAGTTAAAGATTTTAATGTATTGGGAGTCGTTATAATAGTTGCATTATTCTGAGTGACGCTAAATTAAATTATTAAATTATTAAAAAAAATCACAAAAAATTTTAGAGAAAATAAATAGGTATTTCGTATATTTTGTTTAAATAGATGAGATTGAAACAATATAAGATTTTTTCGAATCGATAAGTCCGGTTGTGTATTGCGCCCTCGTGTACATGTATATAATGTGAGGTTCGTATTTCTTAAACAACGTCCATAAAATTATATTTATGTGAAATGGTGATCCAAACTTACGAATATTTTTCTGTTTTACCTAATTGATGAATAAATTTTTAAGAACTTCTTCTCAGGCCTCGTAAACGTTATATACGGTACTGTAATGCAAAGTCTCGTGGTTCTTCTTATGGAAAAAAATGTTCATCAATCTGTCAGTCAACTTTTTTGTCCGCGCATTTAATCTTTCTCCGGACGGTATCATGCTACTAAAAAAACTTGAAGTTTTCAGATATTATTTTTACTTATCTGTTAAAAAAAATATTTTCATATCGTGTCTAATATCACTCAATCCCTCTAGGGTTTGAATTTGACATGAGATCCCTAGCTTTCGCTACCATTTACACTCAGGTAATAGACTTCAAGATCGCTTTACACTTTATCACGTAGCTGTTCCTTCTGTTATTTAGTGTATTATCCATTTAATATATTTCACTTAATACTTAATATAAATCTTAAATATAAATCAATTACTAAGTATAAAATCGGATACTTCCCTGAACTACTATGACAGTAAAAACTTAAAAAAATTTAGTCTGAACAAAACGAAAATTCCTTATCCTTAGTAGTAGAAAAGTTATCAGGAATTCCATTTTATAGAAATGTAATCATACAAAGTTACTTTAAATATAAATAATAAAGTAAGTCCCTTTGACCCACCTTCCACCGAAGATATTTTCGGGACAACGTGACAGGTGGTGAGCCCGTCGCCGCCTTTATGTCCAAGCCAACGATGAAATTCGTACATAAGTTTTTGAAAAACTCATTGGTACTGCCACCTGGGGATCGAACTCGGGTCTCTCGACTCGAAATTCCGACCACCCAACCACTCGGCTATCGTGACTTATCGTACTTTAAATATGATGCTAAATTTAATTGCCATAATCCGTGGCTGTCGTAAGAGGTGACAAGGGGATAAGCTTTAAAAGTGCCATTGTTTGCAAATGCATTACATTGTTAACATCTTCCACCAATGGCTCTTAAAAATCTACCTATCACAACAAATACTAGACGGAAATTTAGCAGACCGGCGCTGGGGAGAAGCATCTAAGTTGCGAGGTGCCTATTACTGTGATCGCTAATCCGATCGTCAAACGCAGCCAAAGCCTCCAGTACGGTAGAGACCTATGTCTTACCTATGACCTATGTTTTGCAGTCCGTTATGATGGCGATACAACCTATGAAAATGTACGACACCTTTTTAAGATCAAGACCAAGATAAAGACGGTGATCACGGATTTTAATAGTGTATTAATAGGAAACCATATTTTCACTTGAGATAACACGCCTACATTTTTGATAGAAGTTGGAGGGGATTTGTTAAAGTAGGCAAGTGGCTTCATCTTTGAAGAAGCTTTTTACAATGTTATAACCTTGGCTGGTTACTTTATTGGATAGCCGTTTCAATATTAATTTATAGTTATTGGAATTTTCAGGTTGCACTTAATATTTCACTACAACTAAAATCACAATATTATTCACAGTTTTGTTCATAAATATTTAATTACGGAAAAAATTATGTTAATATTTACAATACTTATTAACTAAAAACTATTATAATCGTAGAGCCCTACTCCTCGTGGCATGGTACCAAGAACGCTGGCTGCATTTCCACGTTGAATGGCTAGACTTAACTATTGAGCGAGAAAAGAACCAGCCCTCATGTCACCAGCGGCAACGATAAGTCGCGGATACAATTCATTTAGAAACTGCATCGCGCGGGGACCCCACGGACCGATTGCCTCTACGGCAAATAGAACAAATATATAGTCTCCTTTCAAAGACTCATATTTTCGCCATATACCCGATTCAGCTGTCTATGATGCTGCCCCGGCCCTCGTCGAAGTACCCTTGATATGAGAGGCCGCTAATGTATCGACGCAAGTTGCGCCCCACACAAGAGCTTTGCCTCTCTCCCAAGGGACTAAAGTCAAGCCGTCGGGTCTCTTACCATCCTCCCTAAATATTGCACAAGGCTTTAAAACCGATGGAATATTTATGGAAACAAGAGCCCTTCGGATGACTTCATTCAAGGAACCGTGACGAGATAGTCTGCCGGCACTTTTTTGGCATGAAAGTCCGTTGAGGCCTAACTCGTCGACGTCGCTGCCACAAGGACATCGATGTGGTTGACAAATCGATGCTCCCAATCGTATTCCTACAGCTATACGTGAACTTTCGTTATCTAGTAATGTACCAAGGTTACTTGATGGTGAAGCATGTAGCCAGTAACTGGATTCCTTTGTCGAAAAACCTAGAAAGCGGGCGCGGTCTCTGTCACAGTGAAAATTGTTCAGTAAGAATTTCTGCACATTCTGAACCAAAGGGATATCCCACCGTTTTTGTGAGTTAGGTTCCAGTGGAATATCCTCGCCGGGACAGAGACGTAACCATGCTCCTCTTGCCTCGGTAGCAAAGGTCAAGTCCAAATCATTCTTAAAATTGCATTAGAAATTAAATTAATTAGGTACAACTAAAATTGCATTAGACCAGAGAATAAGAATCTGAACTGTCTTTTAAAAAAGTCACGATAGCCGAGTTGTTGGGTGGTCGGAATTTCGAGTCGAGAGACCCGAGTTCGATCCCCAGGTGGCAGTACCAATGAGTTTTTCAAAAACTTATGTACGAATTTCATCGTTGGCTTGGACATAAAGGCGGCGACGGGCTCACCACCTGTCACGTTGTCCCGAAAATATCTTCGGTGGAAGGTGGGTCAAAGGGACTTAATTGTCTAGACTTGACCTCTATATATATATATATATATATATATATATATATATATATATATATATATATATATATATACATATATATATATATATATATATATATATATATATATATATATATATATATATATATATATATATATATATATATATATATATATATATATATATATATATATATATATATATATATATATATATATATATATACATATATATATATATATATATATATATATTTATATATATATATATATATATATATATATATATATATATATATATATATATATATATATATAACTGTCTTTTAAAGGCTTTTATTCATAAAGATGAAATATATAACAGTAATATAGATGACAGTTCGCTTTAAGACGTGCTATTTCTTCTCGAGTAATTAATTTTACTGAAAATAAAAAAGCGATATGTTGAAGTCGGTTTATATTTTACAAATGTTACCGACTGAAATACGGTAAATATTTTGAATTCATAGTTTAGGTCTTCGGGCATTTTTTAAAACTGGCACAGTCAGAGATCAAGAAGACTAAGCCCTTTCGACCCACACGGGACCTACAATTTGAAAATCAGTTATTCTTTAATTACTTTGTTGTCCCGCAAGGAATAATAGTCGGGCCAATATTGTATATAAATGATGCATGCCCGAAAGATGTAATGGGCACTGCCATTTTATTTAATGGTTCCAGTAAGGGCTCATAGTAAAATGGAAGAGAGATATGAATTGTAAGTAATAAAATATAAAAAAAAAATTGGTAGATATCGCTTCCGAACAAATATAAACCAAAATTGTAGAAGTGTTTGTTGTTTGTCAACGCATTTATCTAAAACTACTAATCGGTACTTGACTTTCTTTTGAATTTAATTTTGGTCAACAAAAAATATCAACAAATATCTTTGATATAGAAGATATATGTTTATATAGCAGTACATGAACACACTATTAAACTTACATCATTAATTAATAGAAACTTAGGCAGTTTCCCTTGTGTATGGTTCGTTGAAGCTTAGAAATATAAGTTATTTGTCGAGTAATGTTAGTTCTATGTTATTGACAGAGTAATTTATTGTAGCGAACATGAAACTGATCGTGGAAAACCGCGATAATGTTAAAGTATAGTTTTGAAACCTAAAAATGTTCACTATAAATCTTTAGTATGAGTAAACCATAAATTTGAATTATTTCCAAATACTTTAATCGACAGCTAAGAGGGTTAGTGATCGTAATTTTATTCAGGAAGCCAGAGTTCGATCCCCAGTGGTAAGGCTCGTAGAAAAAAGATTTAAAGAAACTTATGTACGACTTAAATAAAAAGATATATACATAGATAGGGCTCTGGTCACAAATCATGCACCATAAGTATTTGTGTTATTAAATCGGAAACAAAGAAGGTACCACAAATACCCAGACGACTATGTTGTCAGGATAGCCGAGTCCGAGTGGTCGGAATTCGAGTCACAGAGACCAGAATTCGATACGCAGGCGGTAAGCTCGCACAAATGTTTTGTTTTCCAAAATTATTGTACGATTTATGTTGTTGCCTGACTGGCTGTTGTTGTGCCAAATATGTTTTCGATGGAAGGTGGGGGAAAAGGAGTTAATTGTCTAGACCTCTGACTATACAAGTATTGAGTGAATATTTTTTTTCTTTTATAACAAGTTAACCTAAGGGGAGCTAAGGTACTTAAGGCTACCACCGAAGTTGTTAATGGTAATTTTAGGTGCATAATTTACAACTTGGTTGACGGTAGAAAAAGCATTAGAAAATATTTGAAAAATTATTTTGAAGGCGCGTGGAAATCGCTAAACCCCACTAGAGTGTCATTGAAAAACCTCTCTTACTCCTATATATCTTTAACTATAATTGAGTAATGGCCTTTGCTCTATTTTAGGCCCTCATACGCTTCTATTTTACTTTTAAAAGTTACTATTTAACCCAAAATTGACAATTATATTAGAACGTAATATCATAAAATCTCATTTTACATTAGTTCAGTTTTCACCCAAATTATCACAAATTTGCACTATATTTTAAAACAATCTAATCATAATTTAAAAATGTTATCCTAGGAACTACTTTAACGACTTGAACAAATTTTTTTTATGTGTTCAATTATCTTTGCGCACAGTCCTTAACGGGTAGACATACAGAACAGATCGTAAAGTGTCACGATTCTTTCAAACTTTTAATTGAATTAATATAACTTAACTTAATTGACCTACATTTAGTACTTTGGAAACGTTTTATTCTAAGTTAATCTAGATAGGTGTGATTGAAAAAGAATATATTGCAAAAATTAACTTAAAAAATTTATGCGAAAAAATTGTGAAAGTGTCAATTTTTTTCGCCAATTTCCTATTGACGATCTGATAACTGAGTTAAAATGAATAAATAACTGGCGAAATGGCCTAATTACTAGTTAGGTAGAAGTTGGTTGAAAGCTAACAGTTGATGATTCAAATTCCGCTAGGAGCAAATACTTGTATGGTTAATATAATATTTATACTCGAGTCATGCACGTTTAAATGTTTTAAATATATTCATTAATGTACATATCAACATACGTAAATATATCGTACCTTAAATCGTTAGCTTGGACACTAAGAAGTATATGGATTTATACATAAATATTTATCTATGTTAGTATATTACGTTGACCTCTACCCACCCCAGTATGGAAAATTGCGACAGGTAAAAAAATACTATTGATTGAAAATACATGGAAATTATAACGACACATACATGCATTTAAACTAAAATATAAAAACGAAAAAGTGAACGTATGTCGACAATTGTGTAGAGAAAACAATGCAATTAGTCTTTCCGTTCGTATTGTGTAATGCGGGCATTGTGCGAATCGTATATGGAAATGTGGCTCTACGTTATTGTATGTTTCATTGAGACACTTCCACGTGAGTGCTCGAACGCTATGTATTTTTGCAAAATTGTATCCGTACACGTGAATAAAAGCATAGTTAAATGTTAGTACACATGCTTTTTAATTACACTTTTTGTTAGCTATTATATTATGATCACGTATTCTTATCTATATCTCTATCTGTATCTTTACTATACTATACTTCTCCGTAATAAAGATTTTATTCAATTGCCATGCTTGACCGGATTAGAGATCTCAATATGAGGTAGCTCACACCATAAACGTTGCAATTTGTCTGGTTGACTCAATCGATCAGAATAATTATTAATAAATAAATATAAGTAAATAAATATAAGTAAAATATCTTCACGCAGTTCCCAATACAAGGTAGACAGAAGTCTTGTTGTACTTGGTGACTGGTTGACTTGTCTAGATAATTAAGTCCCTTCGACCACCTTCCACCGAAGATATTTTCGGGACAACGTGACAGGTGGTGAGCCCGTCGCCGTCTTTATGTCCAAGCCAAATTTGTACATAGTATAATTTGTCAAATACACTCCAAATTGTTCTTAAGTACAGCACTACAACTGTAAAAAATTTTGCTATGAAGAGTAGTTATTATTATTTATTCTAAACATATCATGCAAACGCATATTCTAGACGAATTATTCAGATTTATTGATCTATTGCCTTTGATAATCCCAGAAAAACGAAACAGTTTTGATATATAAATAAACATATGTAAAAGTGAATGTTATTTGTTATAACCCTTAAGTTCCACCAAGAGACCACAATCGCGAGGATTCAATATAAAAGAGTAATTCGTCGGCAACCGTTACATACATACGCGTTAGCTTTTCGTCCAACGGTCAGCGGAGGGTCCACATACTGCCTTATTAATGGTTTTCAGGTCGTGTATTGTGATGTTCTCTTTTTAGCCGTAACATAGAGTGACCCTCGATCGATCAACTAAATTTCATCGGTATTATACAATATTGTGAAAATTTCCTTACATCAAGTCGGATTAATGTTACACTGAGTGTTTCTAAACAAATAACTCGCAAAGATTAAGATGATCTCGGGTCTTTTCTTCTCAATACAAAACATTTTGGATTTGTTTTTGGTTATATTTTAACATAAGACATTCAGAAGACAATTTTTTGGAATTACACTTTGGTTGATACACTTTATGTCGTTAGTTTTAAAATTTATGTATAAATAATATAAAGAAAATTATGATAAGTGTTTATTTATTTTACAAAAGTATGTGTATAAGACAGGAATATGTGTACTTATTTTTTATTTTATGTCGGAATACATATTCTCTTTTATACAGTCCACTAGAGAGCTCATGTTTTCTCGTTATGAGAGGAGTTTCTCCCTGGCTAGCGTACTTGAGAATATTATTATAAAGGTATGTGAAGTGCATCGTGACTTATCTGAGAATTGCAAATATACTGTGCTGCTTTGACTCACGTCTCATAAATAACTATATAAACATGAATCCAATATTAAATAAATGAATATTACAATCTGAAATAGTCTGTTTGTATAAAAACTCTGAATTGTTTTTCACTTACTAGTTAACGCTTTATAAAATTCCAAGTATCCAATACCAGAACCTTAGTTTTATTAGCATTCAAATGGAGACCTTTATTTCCACATTCTTCTTTCATACACGTGACTAATGCCTGCCTAAGTTCTGCCCCAGATAGTGCAATAAACACAATAATAAGGCGACACGCGTTTCGTCTCATCAAGACATTATCAAGCGATTAATCCACAACGTTTGGCCGTAAAGTTTTTAGGTTTATATTTTGAAGCGAAATTGAGAAATAAAATAGTATATAATCTTTAAAACTTCTAAGAAAATTTTCTCCGATAGCGACGATTCGAAATAACAATTGACGATTATGCCAATTCTCCCAAAAGGGCCAGCAGTGGACTTTCACATGCCTCTAGTTATGAATATTTCTATTTCTATTTATATTTTGTTAGTTTTAGTATTAATTTCCTAATGTATGACTGAGGTTGTATGATCAGAATTAGAAACAGGTGAATCGATTTCCATGCATTACGAATACTCGCATGACGAAGGCACGTCACTATAACTGCCTCGAATTATCTACTGCAGAACATAGGCCTCTCGTGTTGGGCAAGCGGATGGACATTATAGTAGCTGATGATGATACTATATGGATTTTGATCTGGTTTATCGAGATGGTTATTCCGCCATATATATGGATACGTAAACATTCATATATACATAGAAACATCAATGACTCGAGTACAAACATTCAAATTCATGGAAAAATGTTTGACCCTAGCGAGATTCGAATCCATAACTCTTAGCTTAGATAACGGTAAAAATTACGATGGGCTCAATCTTAATGTTCGAATATTAGATTTTCCAGTCACGATGAAAGGATCCACAGTGACCCGGTATAAAATCAAATTAGCACGTATAAACCAAAATGCGATCCGTTTTTACCGACCTACTTAATATGCTAAGATAGTACAATGTTTAAGAGGACGTGTTTTATTTTTTATTTTTTTTTTTCAGGTAAAAATTAAATGTTGGATAGAAAGTAATTCTAACATTAGTTAAATAAATAAATATAAATATTTAAAATAAAACGATTTTCGTATTTTATCTATAGAAATTTTAAATAATTCGTCACTGTATTGCTTGCTTATATACTCTGATTAATCCTTTCCTACAAATGTATCGTTGTATTAAATACATGAAGTATAACATTCTAAGTAAATTTTATAAAACAATTTCTTGCCTAAGTCGTAAGCTTTTTATTACATTTATTTTTTGTTCAAGAGGATCATATTTTATTAAGCTTAAAATGTTTATTGAT
Organism: Sericinus montela; assembly: GCA_029286605.1. Taxonomy (NCBI): domain Eukaryota; kingdom Metazoa; phylum Arthropoda; class Insecta; order Lepidoptera; family Papilionidae; genus Sericinus; species Sericinus montela. The sequence continues at coordinate 8,876,725 of JAGSMR010000044.1, forward strand.
TGTATTTGCTAACAGTGTCCATTGGGGTTAAATTAAGTAATAATCAGATTTCATCATAAATAATAAATACTTTTATATTGAATACATTTAGGTTATTTAATTTGCTACTTCAGTTGTTATAAAATAACTTATAAGTAAAATAATAAAAAATGCATAAATTTAACCCTTATTAAATCAAAAACCATATATGCTGTAGAAAATAATTAGGAACGGAACAGGAGAACGGTAAAGAGCGGGATAGGAAGGACTTCGGTTACCTCACTCTTTGAATATGCATCTACTTAAAATTCCTTAAACTCTCGAATCAACAGGGGCGTTAATGGAGCATCTAAATATGCCGCTTATCTCGTTTCAAAATCATCCCAGTTAATTTTATGAATAAAATAATAATTGAAACATCATCACTGTACACAGGCTTCTCATGAGTAAACTCGCTCCATCATCACCTCATCTATGACCTCATCTATGCCGTCGTGCTCGATGGAGATCAAGAGTGTACTCATTTTTCATATAAAAAACGGCCCTGTCTACCCCAGTATTGGGAATAGGGTGAAGATATTCTTTATGTAGTGCTGTCTTCATAAGCTGACTATGTTCATAAAAATACATTCGTAATGATTTCTAAAAGTCAAAGACTCAGGACTCGCCAGTAAAAAACGATTTACCATAATTCTACATTACACTTCTACCTTCGATACTGCTGTACGTCATTGGTTTGCTTAATTTCCTTCTGGTATTTTTGATATAACCACAAAATTATAAAATATCCTCACGCCATTTCTAATTTTGTTGTAGACAGAGGTTTAGCTTCAGTCTTAGCCAAATAATTAGGTCGAAAATCTAGAATATCTTTCATCTAGAAAATTTTCTGGCGATAACGTGACAGGTTGTGAGCCTGTTGGCGTCTTTATGTTGATATAAACCGTATTTTTTATTTTAAAAACAGATTGGTGTGAGCCTACCACCTAGAAATCGACCTAGGGTTTCTAGATTCGTCTTTTTATCACCCAACCACTCGGCTATCATGTTTTGAATTATTTCTCTTAAGTAGCCTCTAACGACATCCTCGGGAAGAAAATGGATCTTACTCGTATATTCTTACGTCGATACCACACGACTACTGAGCTCTAATTCTCCCTATTTTTACCTTAAATTTGTAATAAATTACGCAGTAAAATTTTCTATTATCAGTTTTTTAAGGATGCCGGCCAGGGATTTAACCTCGGTCGTTCATGTAATTAGGCGCTACCTTTAATAGATAATAAGAAAAAAAATTAAAAAAAAATTAGACGCCATATTTTACATCAAATTAAAAATTATGAGTTGAACTTCATCTTCATTAAAATATAAATTTTGTATTTTTGATGTTTTAAATGAACGATCATATTTCTTTAGCTCATTATTTCTGAATACTTAGTTTGGTTAGTAGTTCATTTATTTTAAAAGTAAAAATATTAAATGAAATATTTTCACGCAATTCCCAACACAGGGGTAGACAGAGGTCTAGTCTTGACAGTTAAGTCCCTTTGACCCACCTTGCACCGAGGTTATTTTCGGGACAACATGACAGGTGGTGAGCCCGTCGCCGTCTTTATGTCCAACCCAACGCTATAATTCGTACATAAGTTTTGAAAATCCAATTGGTACGAGCCTAGCACCTGGGGTTCGAACTTGGGTCTCCTGAATCGAAATTCGGACAACCCAACAACTCGGCTATAGTGACTATTTAAAATTACGTCGAAAATAAATTGAATCTAAGTAATTTATTTAGTATTAAAATTTTACATACATAGCTTAAATTTTTAAATTTACGTAAAACATAATTACATAAATACAAACTGGGGCAGAATTATATACTCGTCGTCGAATACATTAGCTCTGATCTCAAAGAAACTAGTTAAATTCGAGCGTATCATTAAGGTATTTTAAAAAAATCACTAATTTAATTAAAACTAAATGGGTATAGGTATTGTCAGAAATGGACGTCGTTTAATGATTGACGAGAAATATAATGATTTTTACAAAGTAATCTCTCAGCAGTGTAGAAGATAGAGGGACGTCTTGCAAAATATTGCGGGCAGTCGATTGATGCAGGTGGTTGAGATGAGTTTATTTATTTATTTATTTATATATTTATTTATTTATTCTTAATGCAAGGTGCATTAAGAATAAATAAATAAATATATAAATAAATATATATGAATGAATATATATGAAGGAATAATGGCGGACTTAATACTAAACGCATTCTCAACAAAAACAAAAGAATAAATAAATTGATATTAAATAAACGACTGCGGACTGATACAGGCTTTTAAGTAACTAAGTATTTGTTGTGCTTACAATCGTAGAATGCCGTAGTAGTCGTAGACATTAGTGAGTACGCAATACTACAATGTGTTGTTTTCTTCTATCCTTCTCTGGAGTGTAAATCTTGATAGAATAATTTTGTAAATATGAAATAATGTGTCTGATTTAGCCAAATTATTTTTTTTAATATTAACAGATTTTATTTTTAAATTAAATTTTATTTAATATAAAAATAAAATTTAACCGTCTGTGAATTATTAATTTATGACAAACTGATTTTAAGTACCGTAGAAGCTGTAAAGATAGTAGACGACGTAGTTGCCGTAGAGGCCGTAGGCCGGCACAGCGATATTTACCATAGCTCACCTACATGGATAAGAAAGATAGATGGCATACGTGAAGTGAATCTTATTCAGGATAAATTAAAAAATGTATGCAAAAATTATACAATATCAGAAAATAATATGAAAATAAGTATTTATCCTACAGTACTTCCTATTGTTTCTTCTCCTAAGTTTCAGTTTTACTTTTCTCCGAGGTTTATTTGGGACAACGTGACTGGTGGAAATCCGTCGCCATTTTTCATTGATAAAAAGACATAAAATAATGTAATACTGAGGGTTAATTCGCATTATTTAATTTTTTGTAAATAGCTATAATCTTCATTGTTTATTTATATGTAATTTAATTACCAAAAGATTGATGATATTGTTTGTTTACAATAAACCTAAATTGGATAACATAAGTCATTGTAGGTACTTAAATGTCTTTTGGCACAATTTACATTACACTTAACAATAACGTAATATGATTTATACATTTTTTTCATTTGGCTCTAGGTAAATTTTCAATCAATTTGTGTGAGTGTTTTAGCTTTACAAGACATAGATTAAAGGTCATGTAACACTTACACCCCTAGTAACGGTTCATTACAAAAGTGTCCGTGTACTACTTTAATTTTAGGAAATTGTACTTGGACCGTTGCGAAAGGACCTCGGAAATTGCGCCCTAATGCGAGCCCTCTTCAGGGTACCGTACTTAACATAACCTTCTGTTAAGTAACCAGAGACAAATATTAAAATCTAAGCAAACTTTCATCTACTTCACTCTGTTTTTCCCTATCATCACGTGATTTTACATACGGGGATATGTAAGGGTCCTGACTATGAGCCCTTTCGACTTTAGCTTATTTGGGACAACGTGACAAGTCTTTACGGTACAATATACTTACATACATATATATTTGCATAAATAAACCTTTATATATACATAATATAAGCATCCATAACTCGAGTACAAGCCATGATATTCGTATTCGTATTCCATTGAATTCGAACTCACATCATTTAGCTTCAAAGCCAGGTTCACTACAAACTAGGTCATCAGGCCGTCGTATTTCACTATACATTTCTTAGTTTTATTACAATTTATGATTTAGAAGTGGAGGATCTTATTTTTGAATTAACAACATCAAAACGTTGTCGTGATGTATCAATTAGTCGTAATTCAAAACAGACACAAGTTTTATTTTTAGCAAGTAAAATTCACCAAATAGCAAGCTTCTTCGAATGAATGAATTTGAGAAATCTAACTAAACAGAATACTTCTCTTATTTCGCTTGGACAATAAATCGGTCCTAGGTTCACTATCGATCACATTGTGTCAAAATAATAAAAATATGTCAAAAGACTAACCTGTCTCGACCTCTGATTATTACAGAGTTTTTAACAGGCTTTTTGTATGCAATTATATAATGTTATTTTGATACTTGTGTTTATGTTTTATAGCTACAGAAAGCATTAAAGGCACTAGATGAAAAGTGGTAACCGATGCCTCTAACATCCGTAGCATAATGGAAGTTGCGAGTTTGTTGTTGACCCTAAGGAGGGAGGTAGAGAAAGGAGCGGATAAAACGAAGAAGGGGGGACAAAACTCCAACGGTCAGAATAAGCGAACAAATGAGTATAACCGATGAAAAACTCTTTTTTATATTCTCATTCGCTTTGGAGTAATATATTACAGTGGTCCGTAATTGTTATTGCAAAAATACATTTCGGAAATGTAATAAAAAGAAAGATAACATTCAAAACACTCAATGGAATTAGAAAAAAACATCGCTTAGATTTCTTATGGTTATAAAAGTGACTTATGACAATCCGATAGCATACTTGATAGGGACCTTCCTTCAAAGCTAGAGGTTGTGGATTCGAATCCTGGTATATATATATAAATAAAATGTATATATATAAAATATTTATTTATTATGTTTTCTTAAATTGACTGATGAATCAATTTTTGATATAATTCACACACAGTCTAGACAATTAAATGCTTTCGACCCACCTTCCACAGAAGATATTTTAGAACAACGTGACAGGTGGTGAGCGCGTCTCCATCTTTATGTCCAAGCCTACGATATAAATCGTAAATAAGTTTATGAAAACCCATTCGTACTTAGGTCTCTTGATTCGCATTCCGACCAACGAACTACTTAATTAGCTTGATACACTCATAGTTTTGTCATTACGATAAATCGATGATTTTCAATTGAATACCTCTCCGTTTAGATTCTCTTAGCGACAGATGAATACATTGAGTTAGTTAGATTATTAAAATAAAAAAATATCATGTCATCTTTCAATTTATTTAACGCTTAATTCGTAACACTTTCGTTAGTAGTTCTTAGTACGTAAAAACGCCTTGGAGACGTCATATTTACGTGAAAGAAAAACTACACACTCGCAATATTGGTACCTTAGTAAACGCACTTACCTTATTTTTACATCCCTTTTATTTTAAGACTACTCTTGATACATGGTTTACATAACGACGGGTTGAAGTTGTTCGCATTAACTTCTGTCCCAACAGCTACTTGGAAGCCAAAAAAAATCCTGAGACCACTTTTAGAGGCCCCTTTAAACAACCTTAAGTGCAAGCGCTTTATATCCCATAGTTATGTTTCGACAAGTAAACAGAAAAGGGTTACGTTACTTTTGAAACAGAACAGTGAAGTACAAAGACATTTGTACAAATTTGTTTTTGTAGGCAAAATACACTTAATCCGTGTGAGGTTTATTTGTTAAATCAAGAAATAGAAGCATCACTAATTAATAACATGTATTACTACGTATGAATTTGTTAATTCACGATAGCTGAGTGGTTGGGTGGTCGGGATTTCGAGTCCAGAGACCCGAGTTCGATCCCGAGGTGGCAGGCTCTTACCAATGGGTTTTCCAAAAATTTATGTACGAATTATATCGTTAGCTTGGACATAAAGACGGCGACGTGCTCACCACCTGTCACGTTGTCCCGGTAATATCTTCGATGGAAGGTGGTTCGTAGGGACTTTATTGTTTAGACTAGACCTTTGTCTATCCCTGTACAGGGAATTGCGTGAAGATATATTATTACATATTTTTATTAATTAGTTAACATAACCGTAAGGAATATAGAGACTTAAAACTGTATTTCATGTTACTAGCACCATATGGATGTATATAATTAGGTAGATATGTTTACTTACTTTATTAAAAATTAAACGAAGGAGGCAAATACAAGAGGCAACGATGCGTGTGGTGACATAAAATAATAAGAATCTCACAAAAAACATCTTTACCCCTTAAATAAAAAACCGGAAAAGTTTCCTTGAATAATTTCTTAACTGACATCTCCTACTGAAAGTTCAAATTCTTGCCAAATTACACCTCGATAGGTCAAGTAGTTTTAAAGATTTCTCAATTATTCAGTGTGTGAACGAGCTAGATCTTTGGCTTAAATAGATATCTAAGTAAAAAAAAAAGTAAAATAAAGTAAGTAAAATAAATGAAATAAAATATTATATGATTATTTGTCAAAGAAATATAAACAGCCGATACTATACTTATTTGAATAATAAGCTGACCGCGGAACTTTACGGGTATTTATTGGAATTTCGTTTCACCTTTTTTTTCATACAGTTTTTAGCAGTTATTTCATACAGACTATTAAATGTAATCTTTTTAACAAATAAAAAATGGCAGTGAACATCAAAAGCACCTTATTAATGAATGGATAATTTTTGATAGCTTCATTTACATTTTGAAATTTTTTAGTAATATTTTGTAATTTATTGTAATTTTTGGTGGGGACTCCAAATATAGTCTATTATGTCATTTGCTGATAATGGAGCTTTCCTTTGTTACAAACTAACTTTAGAATTTGTAACACATACATACATACATACATACATACATATCGGCTTGTTAAAGTCCACAGCTGGACAAAGGGCTCTCCCATAGGCAGGATTTACCATAATCGCCACACTTGGCAAGCGGATTGGCGATCGCAGTACCAGACCACTCGCACCTCAGATGCTGCTGCATATCTTCGGTCTAATAATTTTGATCTGATATTTTTAGAGATGGTTATCCCGTCATCTATCGGTTGACATAACGATATTCCAGGCTGTTTCTCTTAGTCGCCCGTTACGACATACACGAGAAGAAAGGGATTGGCAATATTCTTACGCCGTTACCACACGGAGAATTTTTAATATTAGTTAGAATTTAGTTTTGTCAATAAAATTGCTATATATTATTTATAAAATTACTGTTTTTATACTAAGAAATGGATAAATAAGTTCGAAACTAAACATCACAAAATTTTATAGACCACTATATTATCTTCAATCCATATTGTGAGCCCACATGACGTGATAACACCGCAACCAGCTCATGCGATTCGATCGGATTCGTTTCCGCTAAATTTGCCAATGAGATAGTACCTCCAATTCGTGGCTTATAAAATACGTTGTGCATGTATTTGTATATCGAAAAGGGATCTGCCTTTTTATTGATATAAATATCATGAGTGTTAATTATATAATGAAATTGTTATCTAAAATGAGAAATAAAATTAAAGAAGAAAACTACAGTCAGGGAAACTCTTTTCGTGTTGTAAAATTAAATAAAGAAACAAACACCCGTGGCAAAACTAGGATAATTAACATAGTACGTATGATTTAAGGGTCTATAGGACTTAAACCTAAAGGGCATAATCAATCAAGAAGATTGTGATATATATTCTGACAGATACATAGTAAGTTATCTTCATACGAGTATGTCTCTTTTGTCGTATACGTCTGTCTATCGTTCATAGATATGTGGCGACATCGATGTCTCCACATAAGAAGCTCGCAAGTGGCGGAATCAGGAATGACATCGACATTATATATCGCGCAATCGAAGTTCTTACGATTACACGAATTTATACGATTACCAATAGCGCACATAGAAGAGGAGACGTCCTCCCCAGGTTACGATTACTCGACCTGGCAGGTAGATACCCTTAACCTACAGCATATCATCTGTTACAGATACTAGTCACGAAGCTACCACCAACACATAGAACCTTGGAAATGTAGAGAATGTGGTTTTCTTCATTGGCCTGTGCTGGAATCAAACCGGGCATGAAGTGCCCGGTTCGATTCGAGCAGGCAAGACAATGAAAATCTGCGTGTATGCCATTCGTCCATGGAGATCAAGTTTTAGGTAATGGTAATGCCGCTAACCATATTTTGTATATTTATTTTGTATTGTACATGTATATTTTAACACTCCTATGACTGTTGATCGTTCAACCGCAAACTCTGAATATATTTTCATCAGATGTGTAGAACAAAACAATGCTATTTGCTGTTGCCATTGTTTCAATACTGGCATTGTTAACGGGAGTATCGTGAGAGCAAACATGTTTTACGTTTATATTAAATTTTAGCAACATTACATAAATTTTAAAAATAGAATGTGGTATTGAAAGTTATAAATTTATGATGCTAATTGTTTCGTGCTTTTGCTATATTGTTATGTATTAATGTGTAATCGTTTATTTTTTGTAATGTTATATTTTTATTTTCTATACAGGGTTAGACAGAAGTCTAGACAATGAAGTTCTTTCGACCTTCTATTGACCGAAGCCTATTTTGCACAACGTGACAGATGGTGAGCCTATCTTCCGTTGCCGTCTTAATATCTAAGCTGATGGTACAATACCATTACATACATATATATTTACACAGATAAACATTTACATATTCATATAAATATTTATCTATCTAGTATGAATAATATGCTTTTTTTAAATATTTATGAATACCTACAAATTCAACCAATTACTTCTCAATTACTCAAGAACAAACATACGTATTTATTACACATGTGCTGGCCTCAAGCGGCTTTCGAATCCAGGAACCAAGAGCAGCAAAAGAACCAAGGCAGGGACGACTATAAGTTGTCAAAGAAATTTTATAATTCAGAATCAATAAAGAAATTTTGATACGTTTCACCATGCTTCTTGATACGACACATAAAACTTTTACATTTCATGTACTGGCTGAAAATCGTAAAATAAATAACGCCTCTCGTGAACATAGTACTCAGCTGGCATATTAAATCGGGCCTTAAAAGCGGATTGCCTCTGGTTTATACGTGCGCTAATTTAATTTTATGTCCGACCACTGTAGTCGTTGCTCTCGTGACTGGAAAAGTAAATAAAGTTGCGACCATTTGTATTGCGGTTCCTGCAAATTGTGGAAGTTTGCGGGGTCGCAGCGAGATGTTGGTAAATTGCGGTGCGACGTTTCCTGCTTCATATCAAAAACGTAAGTAAGCAGTAAAAAAGAAAGTTAATTAAATTTTTTATTATTAGATTATACGATACTGGTTGCGGCCTATGTCTTTACGCGCAGCTTAACTGTTATCTGGAACAGACATTTTTTTATTGTAGATGTACATAACATACACACATAAGAGCTTGTAAAAGTGCAGTGAGGGACATAGGCCTCTCCCTTTCTCCATGCTTGGTAATCGCAGTACCATGCACCTTACATCTTAGAAGATATTGTCCATCAACGATATAGTAAATTTTGTTCTGGTATTTTCGTGATGGATATTCCACCATCTGGCGGTAGCCAATTGTATTTTTCAGGCTTATCCCTCAGTCGTCTCTTACGAAACATACTAGAAGAAAGGGGTAGTATATTCTTACGTTGCAACCACATGGAATCTAGTTATATCTAGGTACTTTTACGCTATCGGCGTGTAAAATATTATTATGAGCGATTGTGTAACAAAAATTAAATTAAAATAATATACTCTAACGTTACATTCATGCTTTGAGTGTAGAGATCTGAGTTCGATCCTCAAGTGCCAAACGTACCAAAGGAATTTTTCAAAACTTACGTACGACTTATATCGTTGGCTTGGACATAAAAGATTCAACTGTCAGAAGACAGGTTCAACTGTCACGTTGGCCTTTATTCCATAGACTTCTGTCGACTTCAAAAATGTTTTCGTTTAAAGGTGGGTTGGACTTTATTCCATAGACTTCAGTCGATTCCAGTTTTGAGAATAGCGTGAGTACGCCATATTCACGTTAAAATGTTGACGCGAAAACCGATGTGTATATCACTCGTCCTCCGAGTTCGTCGTAATATTATATTACCTAACGTGTAGTTTGTTAAATACCATACTTACGCAAATAAATTTAATTTTATTACATACATTACCCAATTAGTCTATTACTTTACACGACTATGTGTACTGGTCTTAAAGTGATATATACATTCAACGTAAGTCAAATTCGCACCGGTTCGCCTAGCTCTTACTACGCAACGACTCAATTAACCAAGAGGTTACGTTAACTTCATTGAATTTGCATATTAAAACAGCGGTAGGTGAATGCTTAAGAACATTACATACTACGCTCTATATAAAACGGTTGTAAAATAATAATGGTTATACGATCATGCTGTGTGGTATTTGCGTACATACATACATTTATATACATATGTATTTGTAGGAACAACATCACATACATAGCTCTGATCTAATAGTAAGCCATTTAATTACTTGTAAAATGGAATCGAAAACAACGAACGTACCACGAATACTCAGATCCGAGAAAATGAAGAAGTGTTTTCTTCACTCGACCGGGTATCGAACCCGAGACCTCAGAGCTGTCGACGCCTGGTAAACAGGTGTGTATGTCACTCGTCCACCGAGTTCGTCGTAATATCATACTACCTAACGTGTAGTTTAGTTATATACAGACAGTTTACTTCAAGTCATTTATAAGATGAGGTAGCAGACCAGTAATATTTTAAGGGGACTTTTGTAGGTCGGAATTTCGAGTCAAGAGACCCGAGTTCGATCCCCAAGTGGCAACCAATGGGTTTTTTCAAAAAAAAACTATGTACGATGCATATCGTTGGCTTGGACATAAAGACGACGACAGGCTCACCACCTGTCACGTTGTCCCGAAAATATCTTCGGTGGAAGGTGGGTCAATGGGACTTAATTGTCTAGACTAGACCTCTGTCTACCCCTGTATTGGGAACTGCGTGAAGATATTTATTTATTATATTATTAATTATTAAAGTCACGATAGCCGAGTTGTTGAGTGGTCGGAATTTCGAGTCGAGAGACCCGAGTTCGATCCCCAGGTGGCAGTACCAATGAGTTTTTCAAAAAACTTATGTACGAATTTCATCGTTGGCTTGGACATAAAGACGGCGACGGGCTCACCACCTGTCACGTTGTCCCGAAAATATCTTCGGTGGAAGGTGGTTTAAAGGGACTTAATTGTCTAGACTTGACCTCTGTCTACCCCTGTTTTGGGAATTGCGTGAAGATATTTTTTTATTAATTATTAAGATGTTATATATATTATTGTTCAGTTACTTGATTTCCGTATAGTGTTTAACGTTTTTTTTTATGTCACGTTTTGTCAGAGGTCTAGATAATATTGCGTGAAGATATTTTTTTTGTAGGAGGAATATACAGCATGTATTTTCCTTCAAGTTCAAAAATCCGTCCTTCATCGATTTACATGGGTTTTTGGCATAATATATTACGCCGCCCAAAATAGCTGTAAATAATTAGTCCCCTCCTTACCGGAAAGGTTCAGAAATTTTACAGGTCGTTATGTATGTAAATGTCTGGTTATGTAATGGTCCTATAGGCTTTTTGTTATGTTTTCCTGTACAAATATGTTATTACGATATTGTTACATCACAAGGTGGCAATCGGTTCACAAAACGGTAAGTCATTACACCACATTTCACCAGTAACACCGGGGGTCTAAGGTTCGTTGCCGATTTTTAAGAAAAAAAAAGGTAAAGAGGGAGGAAAAGGAAAGTAGGTTGAAAGGGTTGTTGGTATGTTTCTGGTTACCTTACACACTAGACGAAAAGCAGAAGTCATCGAACACCAATCAAGCCTATTTATGCACCACTAAAAACAGCCGTTGTTATCTACGACGTAATTTACTTCATAGAAATTTCCCAAAGTACCTCCTTTACCTCTTTTCTATTTCTCGCCGGGACTTACTTACTTCTATGTATAACAAACAGCTTCTTCACATATGCAAGTCAAGAAGAGTATAGACAGAATCTATATCCATGCGTATGAAGTCGCAGACAAAAGGTGGCCTGGTTAATAAAACCAACAATGCAATATTACAATTCATTTATTTATACGCCTGACTATTTACATCTTATATATTCATTTATATCACAATGAAATAAATTTATACTTATACAATCTTGCTAATTACATTCAATGCCTACGGAGAAATAATAATCATTAACTTAAATATATTTGAAAATAAAAATGTATATCATTTTTATTAAGAGCAAACTGTTTTTATTATAACTGTACACTTATAAATCTACACAATTAATAATTCTATTTTATAAACATTATCAATAAAATTAGTAAATTTACAAAAATGAGCATTCTCTTACGAATCGTAACTTTAGACTTTACTAAGGAGATAAATTAGCATTTCATTTAAAAACATTTGGTCCTAGATTTTTAAAACACGAAATATGGATGCCGTTACATTTAAACAAATTGAAATGTCTACAAAAGCGAGAAATAAATGTTTCTTCTAACATAGCTGTATAAAAGTAACCAGTATTAACATTTAAGAAATAGCTATTTTATGTTCAAAAGTCTAACCAATTAACAATTGTTTTTAAACGAAAAAATAAGCATTTTTAGTTATTTTATAACTTTACGACGAAATAATAATAAGTAAAGCGTAGAGCATAACAGCAGCGGATGTGTGCGCAGCCCGCGATGCCAGAGCGGAAGCTGGGTTCCGTACACAGGTACGGAATTCTTGATAGTCCGCGCGCGTGATCGCACAGTAATGAACATAGGCGCACGTCGCGTCACAGTCGGCGACTTCAGTCGAGTGACGTACCCGTAGAGCTGTCAGATACCTGTTTAACATATTTTTTTAAATCTTCTAGCATTTTCCAACTATTGGGGTAGACAAGGGTTTAGGCCTTTAAGTCATTGCGACCCACCTTTCACGTGACAAATTGATAGCCTACGGCTCTATATGTTTACATGGGTAAAAAAAAATCTTCACGCCATTCCCAATACAGAGGTAGACAGAGGTCTAGTCTATACGATTAAGTCCCTCCGACCCACCTTCCACCGAAGATATTTTCGGGACAACGTGACAGGTGGTGAGCTCGTCACCGTTTACATAGATACATATTGAAATAGATAAGAATTTAGATAAAAATTTATATGTACGTATAAAATACTGTTTATTTTTTGTTATTAAATCATCCGCTATGGTATTTATTTATAAAAAATCAGGTGTGGGATTTTATAGTGTAGTCTTTATGTGATGGCTTGATTTGAAAATTTTATCTGCATATATTGCACTTCTATATAACAGTGTTATATATACAGATTTATTCTTGAAAATACCACGGCAACAGGAAATTCAAACATGATCGCGCAAAGCGTAACCTCTTAAATTACATATTGTATGTTCCGTAGAATATTTTTGTTGACTGACCTTATAATTAATAACAAGCTGTGTATAAAATTGACGAAGCGGTTTAGCTATTTACATATCAGTGTGTAATGAGATTCTGCACGTCAGATTGAGTCGCAACACTGGGGTAGTCACGGGTGTAGACAACTGCGTCCTTTCGACCCTCATATCACCGGAGTTTATTTCGGGAAGATGCGAAGATGGCAATTTTTGTGATCAAACCAACGATATAAATCGTACGTTTTTAAAAACGTATCGTTTTTAAAAACTTGTTGGTACAAACCATCCTCTTGGGGGTGAAACTCGGGTCCCTTGACTCGAATTCCGATGTATATTGATACATATAGATACTAAAATCTTGACTTACTTTGTGAATATTGTCCGATCATGGTGATTTCGAATTCTTTCAGCTAAAGTTTCCAAAGATGTTGCGCTTATTTCTCTTAAACCATAGTACTGCGTCAAATTATACTCTATTGCCCAATGTAGCTCACCTCTGGAGTTTGTTATATCTAAATAATACTGCGTATAATCAAGGACCTAAAAATATATACATATTATATAGATTATATAAATAGGGGTAATATCACACATATTGCTCAGAACCCAAAGTAAGTAGATAGTACACCAGTGTTATGAATCAGAAACAACGAACAAAAACACCCAGAAACAAGAAAATGTGAAAAAAGTAGTTTTACAATGACCCGTCCGGTAATCGAATCCTGGACCTCCCGATGAACCCCTGAACCCGAGAGCTTAACACCATATGCCGGTGTATATATGCCACTTGTTCGCAGAGGTCATCAAAAATATCATATTTAATATACATCAAGTACCAAAGACGCAAGTACCAGTATTTTCTCATCACAAAACTCAAGTAAATGAACTTTTTAATTAGTTATGCAACGAGCTCTTTCCCTCGTTCATAAAATGAAGTGAAAAGGTTATAATAAATAATAATGTCTGCTCTTCTACGATTTCACGTAAAGCGCAAGCTGATTCTGATTATCCGCTCACAATGGTGGACTGTTACAATCTTGTTAGCCATCGTTTATTGTGATACGGTCCTATAATTCATAGTTGACTATTTAAGCTTAGCCGCCTCTCCAACTAAGCTTTAGGAATATTAGAAATATAATTATAACTGATCATATATTTACGTATAATACTCTTTTTCTGTTTCTGTAGACAATTAAGTCATTTTGACTCCCCTTTCACCGAAGTCTATTTATGACAACGTAACAGATGAGGAACAATATACTTAAATAGATAAATATTTATATATACACCTAAACTTCCATGGCTCGAATACAAACATCCACATTTATAACACATTATTCATTTCTAGCGGGATTCGAACCCGCAACCTTAAGCTTCGAAGGTTCATTACCAACTAGGCTATCGGATTGTCTTAAAAACATCCTTGAAGAACAAGAATATAATAATACATTCTAATAAGATATCAATACTAGTAAATATTTAATAAAGAAACTAATAAGTTATGAGATACCTTTCCAGTATTATTGTAAATTAGCAATTACTTATAATGAAAGAATTAATTAATTTATAACATAAATATGTCAAATTTAAATTCATCGTTTATTAATATATTATAACTAAATTAATTCATAACTAAATTCATTCATTTTAATATCAATACTAGTAAATTTTTAATAAAGAAACTGATAAGTTATGAGATACCTTTCCAGTGTTAGAGTCGAATTTATACAGTCTTAAGCCTGGATTTGATATACTGCCTGATCCTCGAGGTGTTAAAGACGGAGCAAGTAGCGCCCATGACACTGGTCGCCCTAAAAAAATGTAATTTTGTTTATTGTTGAACAAATGTTTTGTCGTTTGTACCATGTTTATATTTAATATAGACTGTAAACACTTTTTTTCCAGGTCTGGAGTCTAACGTCTAGTGGACTCTCTTTTCATCGTAGCTTATTTGGAACAACGTGACAAATGATAAGTCTATCGCTATGTGTGACATGGCGCTCGTTTCAATATGCGAATAACATGGCTTGGACGGCACCATTCTAATTGATAATACATACGATATACATAGTCCGTTTACGTGCTGAATTTACTACATATATATCAGAAAAGAAAAACAACACACATGTTGAGAATAATAATAATATTTTCACGCCATTCCCTTCATTCCATACAGGGGTCGACAGAGGTCTAGACAATTAAATTGTTTCGATCCACATTCCACCGAAGATATTTTCGGGACAACGTGATAGGTGGTGAGCCGGTCACCGTCTTTATGTCCAAGCCAAAGATGAAATTCGTACATAAGTTTTTGAAAAACTCATTGGTCTCTTGACTCGAAATTCCGACCACCCAACCACACGCCTATCGCGACTTCAGTCCAAGAAATAATAATAAATATAAAAGTATATTTCCAGGCTTTTAAAGTCCACTATGTTTAGTGGCATGGGAAGTGTGGCGGGCGTTCCCGGCTGTAATCTCTAAAAAAATGCAATTTGTTGATCTTGTAAAGTTACTCATTGGTACATCTCTTCTTTCTCATGAGTACACACCAACGAAACATGCACATGTATAATAAAAAGTCATTTGTAAGTCATATATTATCAAGAGTTATCCACTACCTTGACTATAAACAAGTCGAAATGTGTCAGCGTGGCGGTGCCCATAAAACTGGCCGGCTATGACGTCACTAAAAGTTTTGATGACGTGAAGCAACCGAGCATTTGCGGTTGGAGTGAGTTCACCACCACCAGCCGCAGAGGCACTACCAGCATTATGACGTTCCTCTACACCCGGGCCCGCATGCGCAACCAGGTATACCTGCCATAAAAAGCAGATTTATTAATGTTATTACATTTAGTACTGAATGCCTGCTGTTGTAGTTTTTTGTAGTAAAGAAGTCCTCTGATGTACTATGAGAATAAAAATTTTGTTTTGTTTCTAAATTATATTATAATTTAAAAACAAAACAAAATTTTTATAAGGATTTATAATAGATTATCCGTTTTAAGAGTCGATAATATTGTTAATATTTATGTATAATTAATTAAATGAACATATAATTAAGACAATAAAACTATTTGTTATTATATGAACACCACACATAAAATGTTATAACAATATAAGTAAGTCATTTTTATTTAAATAAATTAAAAATTGATTTAATCTTATATTGCCCGCTCCTTAACCCGTCATTAACTGTATATCATAATTTTATGCTATTTACTCGTAACTAGTTATTTTAAAACTAGGTGCAGTGAAAATAATTAAAAATATACCGATTTAAATTAAAGTAATATGTATGTAGCAAATCTCTGCTGTATAAAAATGAAAACATGTTTTAATTTCAAACTTATTTTTCCACAATATGATTTTAGTGTAACAAAATTAACTAATTCTAATATATACAAATGTTTGTGTCAGGCATACAAGATATAAAATTATTTACCATTTCACTTTTCCTTCTAGCTTTACTTAAAACGTGTTCCAGCCATTCCCACTGAGCTCTGCCTCTATGCGGGCCATCAGTTCTGGCTGCCCCACCAGCCCACAAAACACTATTCAAAACTATAATACGTAGCTTACTGTGCGACTGCTCAATGGTATAGTATCCACCTGCAAAACATTGAGGGCTTAAAAATTATTGAATACTAATGATTGTAAAAGTTCATACTAAAATAAATTCAAATTCACTTTTACAACTGTATTATTTTCTGATATTTAACATAAAATAATTATAAATAAAAATAAATAAATAAATATTTTCACGCAATTCCCAATACAGGGGTATAGGGAATTGTGTGGGTTAATTGGGTAGGGGCCGTCTTTATGTCCAAGCCAACGATATAATTCGTACATAAGTTTTTGAAAAACTCATTGGTCGGAAATTCGGGTCTCTCGACTCGAAATTCCGACCACCGAACCACTCGGCTATCGTGACTTGTTCTCTATTGCTGTTGCGGCTATTGTGACTTCTTGTTGTTATATAAAATAATTAAAAAGTAGAATTAGTAAAAGTGAATTTGAATTGATGGAAATAAGTAACTTTTATTTTGAGTTGTACTCCTTAAGACCATGGTGATTTGTTTGAAATAAAAACTACAAAATCAATTAGCAATAATGAGAGAAAGGGAGTTTCGAAATGAGACATCAACGAGTGCATTCATTTTGTCCCTTCTCAGAATTATGAATCTCATTTTTTGTACAAAAAATTTACGCAATCGTTTCCCTTTGTAACCAGTTTCGCAGTAAAGACACTTTGTACCATATAAAATTCTGTCCGTCACTGGTCGGCTTAATTTTTGTCTGATATTTATCGAAATGCCGTCATTTGTCGGAAGCCAATTGCAATTTTAAGGCTTTTCTCTTATCCGCCTTTTACAACATAAACACAAAGAAAATCTTATACATATACTTACCCTGTTATCATATGGCCACAGACACTAAATAAGGAAAGACTAAATAAAGACGCTATAAATAAAAACTAAATAAAATAAATTCTGTAACATTTATAATTATTTTACCAGTTTCAAAAGTCTGTAAAGCCTCTGTTGGAAGCCATTGCATCCACATATCAACCAATTTCCTCGATGGTGGTGGATCGTTGTGTCCTAATGCTGGAAACACAAACTGACTGCTGAATGTTCTGCTCAATACATCTGTCACATTCCTCACAGCTTCTAGCTTAATTTCTTCACTCAAGTGTTCCATAGACGATGAGAGAATATCTCTAAAATAAATAAATTTAGCATTTTCAATTACGATCTATTATATAAAAAACTGTTAAATTACTTACTAAGCTAACTACTGAACCGATTATATAATTTCTTTAAAATAAAAATAAGAAAAGTAGTCAAAGTTCCACGCATGAGTCTGTTCAACTTAAACTTCAAATTAGCTTATTTAGGTTAATCTGACCGGTGGCGCGTCTGCCGTCATCTTAATATACATGCCAATGATATTATATACTTAGGTACGTATATAAATATCTAAGCATTCAAATCTATGACTCGAGTATAAACATTCGTATTCATCATACAAATGTTTGTGTAGCGGGATTTGAACACGCTGCCCTTAGCTTCGAAAGAAGGGACAATACAAACCTCGCTTTTGGGTCGGTAATATTCATAAATCAAGTCAAATTCAATTGAAAACAACAATGAGAAAAAATGATTATCTGCGTTATTAGGTGATCGGGTTTCGAGTAAAGGAACTCTAGATCGTTCCCTGGGATCAATAAGATTTTTCTAAACTTATGTACGACTTATATAATGTCCAACGTTAAGACGGCGACTGACTCACCACCTGTCAGATTGTCCCAAAATAAGCTCCGGTATAATGTAGGTCGAGAGGGCTAAATTTTCAAGACCTCTGACTACCTGATTTGAAAATGCGTGGAGATAAAAAATGCGATAACAAAGCTGAGTGTACCAACCCCGTCCATAGGACAAACTCCAATGTATCGGGATGCCGTTCGGCCATAAATGCGGCGGCGCTCTGTATCAGTGGCCAGGAACTGTCGCAGGTGTGGTCACGGTGTCGACCATTTCTATGATTGTGGTCGACATTCGCACGATTGTGTCTGCACCCTGTTGGGGATTAATTGCTAAAGTTTTTTTTTTTCTACACTAAAAAGTAATATGCCAATATACAAATGTATTGAGTTAAGTTTGATCCGCCGAGCCGAAACAACATTTTGCGATTGTTTGCAATTGACTGAAATAAGTAAATTTAATTTCATCTGTCAATAGCTTTCTTTTATAATTATCGAACGGGTCAAAAAAACTTGCATAAAATTTTAAGGTATAGAATGTTTGAGCTTGTGATTTTTTTAATAACAATTAAAGTACAATATGGAATACAAAAACAATATTTACAAACGGCTTAGCAGCGACCATCGTATTCCCAGGGATTGTTATCTTTAACCTATTCTATATTATTTTTTTTATTTATTTATCTTCACGCACAATTCCTGACGGGGTAGCCAGAGAGAACAGATCGCCAAGTGTCACGATCCCTACATACTTCTTTCGCTTCTTTCAGATTCATCATCTTCTTTATACATGCACGTCTAGGTATCCGAGTACTCTTGACCCTCCTCTCTTCGAGCAATTTGCTCACATGGTCTTGGAAAGTTAGTCTCGGTCTACCTCGACACCTTTTAATATTAAATTTCGCGCTATATATTTTCTTCACCATTCGGTCTTCATTCATTCGCTCAACGTGCCCAAACCATCGAAGCACGCCCTTATCCATTTTTGAGACAAGGTCATCTTTCAAACCTGCCATATTGCGAATCTCTTCGTTTCGGTCGGCCATGGAAAGGCCGCACATTTTACGAAGAGATCGCATCTCCACTGCATTCAACCTGCTTTTATGCTTCTTCTGGCATACCCAGGTTTCGCTGCCATATAACAAAGTCGGTACCAACACTGCGTTATGTATTGCAAGGCGTGCACTTTTCACAACGCCTTGCCTTTTGATTAACGCAGTCAGGGCACCATTGACTTTGTTCCCGACAGCGACACGCCTGTCCACATCTAAATCACATCTTCCATCCCGGCTAAACGCACTCCCCATGTATACAATTTCATTCACCTGTTCTAGACATTCCTGATTTACCCAAATTTCGCACTTCGTTCTTTCTTCGTCCCTTTCAAATACCAGAACCTTAGTTTTATTAGCATTCAATTCTATACTAATTCTATATTATAATTAAATAAATAAATATAAATAAATATCTTCACGCAATTTCCAATACAGGGGTAGACGAGGTCAAGTCTAGACAATTAAGTCCCTTTGACCCACCTTCCACCGAAGATATTTTCGGGACAACGTGACAGGTGGTGAGCCCGCCGCCGTCTTTATGTCCAAGCCAAAGATGAAATTCGTACATAAGTTTTTGAAAAACTCATTGGTCCTGTCACCTGGGGATCGAACTCGGGTCTCTCGACTCGAAATTCCGACCACCTAACAACTCGGCTATCGTAACTCGATATATTATAATTAGCTTACATAACAACATTCGACTATAACATTACTATATGTAAATAGAATTAGTACGTGTTTATATTCTATCCCTCCAAAAAGTCGGGATTTTTATTTAATTCTTGAAGTACAATAATTTTTCTTTAATTTAAATAGATTAATCGTCTTTTATTACGAGACATGTTGTATGTTCTGTCATATTATGAGAAAAAAAGATTTATTTTTATAAATATTTTATATAAAAATGAATCTGGCTTATGTTTCTGTTCATGGGATAAAATTTATTATCTTAAGTTCATTTTATAATATCACGTATCCTTCAATACAGGTATATCAAAAAATCTGAATGTTCGAACCTGGATCCTGACTATCGTTACACGTTCGCTGCTTAGTTACGGTATATACCAGTCCCTTTCTTCCCGTAGGTATCAAATCAGACGTTAAAGGTCTTAGAAAAGCCTTAGAAAATCGTTGGCTACCGAAAGATAGCGGTATAAACATCTCGAAAAATACCAAACCCAAATTTAATTTAACAGACCGGTTACGGGCAGCAACGTTTAATTCACATGGTGTTCGGTACTGAGATCGTCATTGCGCTTGTTGAGCGCGGCGATTATGGTAAACGCCCCTTTACAGGAGATATTTATGACCTGCAGAGCACATTTAAAGGATAATATGTATGTAATATAATTCGAAAAATTTTCTTTGTAAGTAATTCATATCTACTTTATAAAATTACTGTTTTGTTTATAAAATTTTACATTAAAAAGTTTCATTTCTGATTGCATACCTTTATGAAACTCTGGGGAGTTGTGAAACGGATCATAATGAAGATCTGTGATGTGCCAAAAATATCCTAAAAAAGAAAGAACAATTAGACAAAAGTTTTTATACAAATTTGTTTAAACCATAACAAGCTCGAAAACTGTTCTGCGGTACTAAAGTGGAAACAGAGTTAGCTCAAATTATTTTATTACTGTACTGGAACCAGTGTAAGCATAAAAGGTTTTAATTATGAGGGAAAGGTGAAACGGGAAATTACTAACCTTGCCATTAGACGAATGAATATTATTGCTGGTGAATATTTAACTAAATTGTGACTTTTATTAAATAAGTAGGAAAAGTCCGCAGCCGAAGTACCGTAGCACCCGAGTTGTAAAAATTATCAGGAACAAACACAATTTCCAGGATAAAAAGCATTCTATGTGTTAATTAGTGACGTACCTACTTACAAAGAGTCACGTGGCTTAAAGTCCCAGGTTCAATTCCTGGACGGAGAAAGTAGAAAACCAATTTTTTTTACATTGGCTCGGGTCTCGGTGTTAATTGTATTATCGTTGTTTCTGATGCACTCTTTTTATAGGGTTACCTACCTCCTTTGGGATTAGAGCAACGTGTGCGGTGTTGGCCCTATTTATTTATTATTTAATGAAAACAAATTGTATTTATTGATTATATGATATCTTACGAAATTTAGAGCGATGCCCAATACTGGGGTAGACAGAAGCCTGCACAATTAATTCCTTTCGATCCACCGAAGACATTTTTTGACCAACGTGACAGGTGGTTAGCCCGTCGCCGTCCTTAAGTCCAAAGAGACTAGGTAAAAATTGTACATACGGTTTTAGTAAAAGTCCATTAGCACAATCCTGCCACCTGGTGATCGAAGAGATCTCTAACTCTAGATCACTAACTATTAATATTGGGAATAAAATTTCATTATAAACTGCTTTAACACATGTAAAACTTGGAATAAACTATAAAAAGTTTTACTTACCAATTTTAGCGTCTATCAAATTCAGCCATAACAGGCTAGTGATGTACACGGCGATACTATTGGGATTCATGTTACGATGTTACATGACGGATACCGTCTGTGATTTATGGTTTTTCGCTGTTCTTGTGTAGTGTTCATTGTATTTTGTTCACATCATCTATAACAAAAACAAATATAATGTTATTTTTTACAATGTATATATGTCAATATGTCTGTCTACTATGTCACGACAGCCGAATGTTTAGGTGGTCGGAATTCGAGTCAAGAGACCCGTGTTCGGTCCCCTGGTGACAGGCTCGTACCAATGGGCTTTTACAGAAACTGATGTACGAATATATAGTATAGCGTTGGCTTGGACATTAAGACTGCAACGGGCTCAACACCTGTCACGCTGTCCTAAAAATATCTTCGATGGAAGGTACGTCGAAAAGACTTAATTGTCTAGAACTCCGTCTACTCCTGTATAGGGAATGGTGTGAAAATATTTACTATTTCATTTATTTTATTTTTAACAATAATTAACCTCACCACCTGTCACGTTGTTCCCAATAAGCTACGGTGAAATGTGTGTCAAAAAGACGACGTCGTTTAGAACTTTTACTACCCCAATTTGGGAAAATTGCGTGAAAGTCTTATGGTCTTATGGTAGGGTTATCCTAACATCTCATTTACCATTAAACTATTCGAAACATCTTCTGTAGTCGCCTCTACTTGCTACTCAAGTTAAGAAAGAGGAGTGGCAGATCCTTATGCCAATACTATCACAGCAAATTAAATAATGAGGTTTTAAAATACGCAAAATACTATTTTTTAAAAATTATTAACCAAAAACAGCAATGAGGACCAAAAGCTTAGTTAGCAGTGAGCCAGCCTTCGAACGTAACGGTCGCAGGTTCAAATCTCGCTGAGGGTATGCAATAGGCATACAATGAAATGAATAAGAAATTTGTACTCGAGTCATGGATGTTTATACGTATATTTGAATATGTATCCATGTATTCTTTACTGAAATTATTTATTGACACTAAAACGGCAATTGGTGTCTTGTCGCGTTATCCCAAATAGACTTCGATGAAAAGTGGGTTGACACCACTTTATAGTCTAAAACTCTACCCACCCCAGTATTGGGAAATTGCGTAAAGGTTATTGAGAAAATCACAGAAGTTTTACCGTTAAAAATATAAAGGAAGTACTTTTGCGTCGCAACTCTACCTGCTTCTTTGAAAGTTTATAAGCGACATAACTTTATTTCTAAAAAAAGTCCTGGACTCCTTGAAATCATATAAAATTAAGATCTAAACTTTCGAGTTGTTTCCAGTTATTCGTTATTTTTATAACAGCTGCCTTTATAAATACAGTTTGTGCTTGTTGGTTTCTTTCAAGGTAAAAAAATCGGTTTCAATCAAACCCAAGACAACTGAAATGCGTGTTTTAGGTGAATATTTCATACTAAAGAACGTTTGTAAATAAAGTTTTATTAATTTAAAAACCAAGCATCTGAATGTTTACAAGCGTTTAAATGTTTTTGAGAGAGATAAGGGTACGGAAATGTTCGCCATGCTCACGGAAATGTTCGCCATGCTTGAGCGACGGGCTCACCACCTGTCACGTTGTCCCGAAAATATCTTCAGTGGAAGGTGGGTCGAAGGGACTTAATTGTCTAGAATAGACCTCTGTCTACTACTGTATTGGGAATTGTGTGAAAAGATTAGTTTATTTTTTATTCATAAATAAATATTATTTTTAACTTACTATTATTAGTTATAACTTACAGTCAGCATGTAATGGCCTGTGTTTAAGAATCGAATCTTCAATGGTTATTATAGGACTTAGAAAAAATATAATAAATTTTAATGTAAATATAAAGACTCGTATTTACAAAAGAAAAATCCGTTAGCAAAAATATTCTTCAAGGCTCCCGTAGGAACTGTGCAATTTCCCAACATTGATAGTATGCAATTACGTAAATCCAATTTGTGTGTAAAATTTTATTTAGACCCGTTCTACCATATAGGGGTTATTAAGTAACAAAAATCCCCCTCCAAGGATATTATTTCAAAAATGTTTAAACAGAGATCATTTTTAATTGACCAATTTTGAGAGAGGGGCAGAGAGAAAGAGAGAGATAAATACAGAGATCTTTATTCACTAAAAAAAAACACATACACATCACATAAATTTTAAAACTAGGGAAACAAAGAATAAGCAACTGAAACAAGTTAGTAGTAATAGGTATGTATCGTGTTAGCGAAAAGGTTAAGTCTCAGCGTAATGCTGCAAGGCGACCTACAGCGCTGGTAATTCTGTCATAAGCAATAGAGACCAGCGCGATCAACCGTTACAAAGGGATTGTATCTTCAATTTAAAAATATTTAAAGCTGTTGAAGTGATGATTGAAAAGACATTAATTATAAAGTATGAAGCACCCAACATACTTAAAATACCTAACCTTAAATGGATGTAAAAGCCACTAAGTTTGAAGAGTAATTTAGACTAAAATCATATTTGGTTTATTTGTTGCACTTAAATATGCTTTAAATGCTGCTTTAGTTTACATCTGGAATATTTTTTTTCCAAAAGGAGGCAGAATTTTAATTTAACACTTAGTAGATATATATTTAAAACTCCCGCAAAATGCACCTTATTTCAGTATGAAATATCCGTAGTTCTAGGTCCTGAAATTATCCATACAAACTTTCGTCCTCCATTCTGCCCCTTCACGCAAGGAGTTTCCTGTAATTCTTGCTTAGCTAACGTATCCTGCTTATACATCAAATATACTTGATGAATACTTGTCAAATTTTAACTTCAAATGTACAGTTAATGTAATAAAGACATCCGCAGCAGAACAAAGGTAATCGACATAGCAGTAAAGATCATCGCGCTGAAGTGTCAATGGACTGGCCATATAGCTCGATGAACTGATGACTGTTGAGGAAAAGAGGTTCTCGAGTGGCAACTTCATTTAGGCTAACCCAGTGTGGAAGACAAGATGAAGTGACGGCCTGCAAAATGTTGCGGGGAGTCGATGGATGTAGGTGGCTGAGGATCGTTCTTTGTGGCAAATTCCGGGGGAGTCCAATGTTCAGCAGTGGACTCTTGATTGGCTATAAAGAAAGAAAAAAAAGAAAAAGATGTAGTAGAACAAGCGTTGTATAAAATACTCTGCCTATCCATAACAAAGTGCCGGCGTGAAGTAGAAGTCTAACAAACTTCTGCGTTTCGTCTGGTGAGTGCAGCTAACCGGAGGCCCACACATCCCCCTCCCCCAATTCTGGGGGCACTCTGAGGACGGCAACGCATCTGCTATGCCTCTGGTATTGCGGGTGTTCATGGGCGGCGGTAATCACTTACCATCACATAAGCCACCTGCTCGTTTGCCTCACATTTCTATAAAAAAAAAATCATTAAATTATTGACTCCTACAAAATAAAAGGAAATAAGTGAATAATAAGACCTATTGACTACCTAAGCATAAGTCAAGCATTTACTCCTCCAATGAACTATGTAGGCATAAACATAAACACAACGAGCTCTCAAAGATGCCTCTTGAAACGGTCAGTGTGACGGACAAATGGGTACTCGACATGAGCTAGTGGAATCACTAGATGTCGTTTGGTACAATAAATAATAAAATCGCTCTTTGAAAACTTTTTTAAATCATAATGTTAACGTTTTTCGTGTTAATTATCTCGATATACTTGATTATTAAAAAAATGGGTAATTATGTTTATGACATTTCAGATAATAAGTTCAAAGGCAAGATTTAGTTTCTGATGACACACATGCTCGTTCGGCTACATTTTCCATTTATGTTTCTTGAATTTTCAATAAAATTATACTTAAATTATGCAGTAGATTAGACTTTTTTAAACAGTCATAGCTAAAAAAATAATTATTGATCAGGTTTTTGAAATTTTTTAAAAAATCGTACTTCACGGGCGGCTTGAGAACCCGCAACATACACCATATCCTGGCGATGCTCTAACCTACCTACCGTGCTTTATACTACTAAGCTACCATATTACCTGCATAGGGACAAAAGATTCAAATTCCGCCCGCGCTGATAGATATTTTTTTAAATCTACATTTATTAAATCTTGAAAATTTAAAAAGAAAGACTTCCGACAAATGGAGATGTTGGAGGGAAGCTCAGCATGACTTAAATTGAATAAAAATTACAAAAATAATGTTTTTATAAAATAATTAACTTAAATAATTGATATTACATATTTTAAAAGTCCTGGGTGGTAGTCTAGTTTTCGGCCAGTGGAAGGAAATCACTGAGGAAACCAAAAAAATACCCGAGAAAAGACCTTTACCTCGCAGTGGGCATTTGCAGTCTTTACTATTTACTGCTGTATTTACTAACATTAGTTTTATTTTGTTTGAAAAAATAATATAAATCAAATGAAATGTAATAAAACGCTACATCCTATATTTTACATGACCAGTTACTGGTTCCACTCAACTAGCGATCTCTGTTCAGAAAGATCGACGGACAAATGTTGGCAATGTCTGAGTGCAAATGAGATTTTTTGTAGACTGTGTTTTAATAGTGCTTCCCAAATATAACCTGTATAGCCTTTATAAATTGCTTCATAATAAATAAATATACATTTCTATTACAAACTTATATTTTCAAGATTTAGGTAATCCGTGAATTTCTATTGATCTAGTAAATTCATTAAAGCTTTCTCGGTAAGCTAGGGATGCAAAATACTTATCTTTATATAAAATATTGGCAAATTCGTTGTCTTAGTATTATAGGTACTGATGTATAAAATTATGTTTATAGAAGATTAGCTGGTTGAAAATGTTTTCTTCGTTTCTCATTATTTTTTGTTTTCCTTTGTATCAAACATAATAAAGAATTAATACTGCGAATCCAAATGGCTATATGATAACGGTATCAATAAGCACGCACTCCCATCAAGAGCAACACTCGTTGAGTACTTGGCATGGAATGATTATCAGACGCAAAACATAGCCGCTCGCTTCTGTAGCCACTAAATGTTCGAAGCTGGTGCGTGACTGTACTGTATCAAATGGCATGTGAAAGTCCATTACAGAAAATAGATCCCTTCCGTCTGTAGGATTTTTCGTAACTGGCGGGCTTGCCAAGAGTTTGGCGATCGCAGTACCAGATACTTCACACCTTAGACGCTCGCCAGTCACTTGTCTGATTATTTTTGTCTGACAGTTTGCAAAGGTGGGATACCTTATACTATATGTGAATAGTTATTGTAATTTATATGGCTTAATTACTTAAGTAACCTCTTACGGCACCCAACAGAAAAAAGAGTGGTAAACTCTGACGCTGACATGACAAAGGCAATTTATGATTTTTAATTACATTTTGAAAATTAATTTCATCACATTGCATTTAGATTATTGTTATAGTTGCCTTGGGCATTCCTTAGTCATTGACTTAGTGATTGATACGTTCAACTATATCCCGTAGTAATACATTCATGTTTGGCCCATCACGCACGCAATGAGAATCAATATCAATCAATTTAGCCCATATCCATGGCCAAACATTACACTTTAATTTCTTCTTCTTTACAGTCTACATTGTTTCTTTTTGCAGTTTACTACTTGAGATTCCTTTCTTTCCCAATAGTTGAGAGTTCTCCGTGATGTGTGGCCTTTGCTACTTCAGCGTGTTGATTCTTACGATTACATTGGTGACCGGGATTCTACTGCGGATATCTTCTTTAATAGCAATTTATGAATATCCAAGTATTTATTCAATACATGTACTCGACATGGATCTCCTGCGGAATTTGAAATAAAAAGAAATAACAACAACCCTAGGTGGTAGTGAACCTGCTTTCTAAGCTATAGGTGGCACGTTGAAACCCCACAAGGAAGAAACATCTGTGTGTTGTACATATATATCGATGTTAGTATATTGTACCGTTCAATGTAAAAATGTAACCTTTGTCACTTTGTCCCAAATAAGTTTTGGTGAAAGGTTAGTCGAAGGGACTTAATTGGACATAGTTCTGGTTAAATTGGTAATGATAAAAAAAAACATTAATTTTAATTTTAGGTTTCATCGTTCCTTGTTATACTTTAAAATGTAAATCAAATCAAGAAAATAAATTTATATATTAATTACTATGGTTTTATTTTCAGAAAATGGTAGCGGTCTAGCGGATCTTTGAAAGTCTGGTTGAATTATTATAGTAGCTACTTAAAAAATGTTTACAGCTAGCTTACTTCCAACTCAATCAATTTAAATGGGCAAAAGCTCAAATCAAAGAACTCATTCCAGTGAGTGCACTTCGCCATTACGAGCTGCGTATACCAATTAGAACAGCAGATATAAAAAAAGGAAAATTAGGACGTCTTCACGGAATCGTAATCTATTTGTAAACATAAAATAAATAAAATAAATATTTATTAATTATTAATATTTATTAATTATTATTTAATAATTATTTATTAATAAATATTTATTAATTAATTTATTTATTTGTAAACATGATATTTTTTATTATATTATCAGGTTATGCTTAAGTTCAAATTGCTTAAATCACGATAGCCATGTGGTTGGGTAGTCGGAATTTCGAGTCAAGAGACCCGTGTTCGATCCCCAGGTGGCAGGCTCATGCCAATGGATTTTTCAAAATCTTATGTACGAATTACATCGTTGGCTTGGACATAAATACGGCGACGGGCTCATCATCTGTCACGTTGTCCCCAAATTATCTTCGGTGGAAGGTGGGTCGAAGGGATTTAATTGTTTAGACTAGACCTCTGTCTACCCCTGTATTGGGAATTGCGTGAAGATATTTATTTATTATTTAATTTATGCTTAAAGCGCTTCTTTTAAATTCAATATTTCCCCTTTATTTTCTAAGATCAATTTGCTCACTTGGTATTTGAAAAGTATTCTCGGCCTGCCTAGACTCCTTTCATTGTTAAATTTCGCGTAACATGTTTATCATTCATCTTTTCTAGTCCGTTGAACGTGCTCAAACCATTGAAACATGCCCTTGTCCTTTATTGTTATAATCATCTATCAAACCTGCCTTATTGCGAATCTTTTCGTTTCCCTTACATTCGAAGGTACGCACAATTTATGAGGATCATATTTAGATAGCAGTCAGTTTGTATTATACTCCTTCTGGCAAAACCAGATGTCGGTACCATACATATAATAAACTCGGTTCTGGCACTGCATGCTATGTATCGCAGGGCTTGTACGTTTTCTTATACCCTGCGTTTTTTCTTACCTAATCAGAACGCCGTTGGCGGCAGTGACTCGCCTGTCCACATTTTATTCATATTTTCTATGATGCAAAAACCGCATCTCAAGTATACAATTTCATTCACCTGTTGTAGACATTCCTTTTTAATCCATATTTCTAACGTAAAGACATAGAGACAGTTCACAATTCACATAGTTACTTATGGCTCTTACAAACGATACTAAAGGTACAAATCTCGCCAGCGTTTACTCTTTTTTTTTAAGTCTTCAAAATTCAAAACGAGACACTTCCATCTGACGGGGGAAATGTTAGGGGATAGCTCAGCGTGACTATAGAATAAAAATTAAAAAATAGATTTGTTTGTAATATAGTTTAGTCATATGATTAATACTACGTTTTTAATATTAATTTTAAAAGCCGTCTTTTAAAGTAGTCTAGTTGTTGGTCATTGAAAGGAAATGATTGTGAGGAAACTAAAGGAAAAAATTGAGAAAAGACTTTGCAGTGGGTATTTAAAGTCTTTACTCATAATTTTGACTTCGTTCTTTTTGACTCTTTCAAATATCAGAAATGTATTGGGAAAAATTCGTCTTTGTATAAATTGAAAAAGGGAAAAGAAAGGTGATTTCAAGAACTCGATGATGAATCTGTGCATTCATTTAAACCTTTGATTTAAAATTCCCGATAGCCAAGTAATTCGGTAGTCGAAATTTCGAGTCAAGAGACCCGAGATGGTACGACTGTACCAATTTTTTTTTAAACCTATGAACGAATTATATCATTGCCTTGGATATTGAGACGGCGACGGGCTTACCATCTGTCACGTTGTTCTAAAAATATCTTCGTGGAAGGTGGGCCGAAACGACTTAATTGTCTAGACCTCTGTCTACCCCTGTAATGGAAATGGCGTGAAGATTTTTTTAATTTTAATTAAAATACTATTACATAAATGCGATCGGCTAACTAACTGTCACAGAGTCCTAAATAAGCTTTGGTGAAAAGTCTATCGAAAGAACTTCACTGTCTACACCTACGCCTACCACCAATATGGAAATTGCTAGAAAATGTATATAGAATAATCGGTTGACCGGAATGGCTAAACTAGTTCTTAATAAAATTTAAAATATCTTTTCATATTTGCATCATAAAAGAACTACAGTAAATAAATGAGCACCACATACGTAAAAATGTTTATGACAATAAAATAAAAAGGCTTTTAACGACATATTTATATATCAGAAAAAAAAGTCCTGTTTAAAAAAAATATCATGATACGAAACAATGGGCGTGCGTGCTTGGACTAATTAATGTATATTGTAGAGAGCAAAGCAAAGGTTTTTTTATACAATAGGATTTTTATAAACTGGCAACTTTGAGCCGCAAACACTACGTCCATTAGTTCCGATTTCTGGAAAACGCTTTGGAATATTAAAATTGTGAATTGTTGTTAAAAGCTACGTGTTTTGAGCTGCTTCTTTAATATTCGTGTGATATTCCTTTATCAAAATATTACATGCAGAAATATATTCACATGAAAATATGCAATTAGAGGAACCAAAACTTGTTCATATTTAAATATTTAATAAGCACAATGTCACTGCTGTGTGAGGCTCGATATTATGTACGGAGTTACGGAATGGTCGAATTATGAGGCGGTTAAAATATTCTTAATGCATTGATTTTTCTATAAGGTCTCGTTTTGATAAACAGTATGATGATGCTTTTAAAATATTTAAACAAATGGAATAAAAAGGTTTGACCTTTTGTTTACTACATATGGATAAACTCTCTATAACACTCTTACCACAACACAGCAAGTATTGCAAAGATTCGGCGGCAGAAAAAGGTAAGAGTGTGTTGCTGTACCAAACAAGTCCTAGGCAGAAAGAGTTTGCTAGCCGGACTTTAGCATTATTTGGTATTTGGCAGCCATAATTTGGTTGCCAGGCAAAAACACCAATAATATTGTTCTCTTATTTTATTTTAAAGTCACGATAGCCGAGTTGTTGGGTGGTCGGAATTTCGAGTCGAGAGACCCGAGTTCGATCCCCAGGTGCCATACAAATGAGTTTTTCAAAAACTTATGTACGAATTTCATCGTTGGCTTGGACATAAAGGCGGCGACGGGCTCACCACCTGTCACGTTGTCCCGAAAATATCTTCGGTGGAAGGTGGGTCAAAGGGACTTAACTGTCTAGACTTGACCTCTGTCTACCCCTGTATTGGGAATTGCGTGAAGATATTTATTAATTTATTTATTCTTATTTT
Organism: Sericinus montela; assembly: GCA_029286605.1. Taxonomy (NCBI): domain Eukaryota; kingdom Metazoa; phylum Arthropoda; class Insecta; order Lepidoptera; family Papilionidae; genus Sericinus; species Sericinus montela. Next base: position 8,908,126 of record JAGSMR010000044.1, read on the forward strand.
ATCCACGACTTTGTCCTGTCATTAATTCGAAATCTCAGCATGAAATTTTGATTTCCCGGAAATAAAGAAGCCATTATTGCTTAGATATTATTGCTTAGATATTATGTTTATAGTCTTGGTTCAGGTCTTTACCACAATAACCGTGAACCTTTTTCCAATATAAACATTGTCCAGTTCGTTAATCCAGATTATAAATTATCTGTAAATATAATTGCTAAATATTTAAATCGTTTCTGCTGATTATGCGATATCAAGTTACAAATTTCCAAACATATAAACTTTATTATTGTCTTCAACTCTAGTAGGATAATTAATAAGTATTGACGTACTCATTACCTACTTAATTAATTATCTAAGTTTAGTCATAATTTAATTGATCTTTTAACTTTTATTTACTGTCTATTGCCTGCAACTTTAACCGCGTAGAAATCCCATATCAAGCAAAACTGTTGTCGAGACAAAAAGTATTCTAATTCCTTCCATAGTTAAATTTACAATGTTTACTATTAATTAGTAATTAAATTAATATGGAGTTAATGCTAGTATAAGTTAAATTTCAATTAACCAAAAAAAGGCTGTTGGCTCAATTTAATTCATTAAGTCTTACCGCAATATGAAGGAAGTTGTTCTCTCTTAGAAGTAATACAAAAGCTTACGGCACAATGGTCTTTGTATTAGTGTAACCCCCACCTAACTCTCATCATATTCAAGTTATTTCACAAAGTATTGGAGTAGCTATTGAAAAGTTTTTGAAAGCCCCGCTTTTCGTTTGATGTCTGCTTTAATAATAATCAAAGAGAAGATAAGATAAGATCTGGCGGCGGCTGAAATTATTTGTATCAATAAAAATGAATCGCTTTCAATTTTTGTTTTGAAGTACGTTCACAAATAAAGGCTGTTTGTGACCTCAATTGTATACAAGAAAAGCTTAGGTTTATTTTATATTGAATAGATTTAAATCTTTATTGAATTTTCATAAATACTCATGAGAATTCGTGTAATTTCCTTTTCTTCTTCTTTACAGCCTATGGAAGAAAAAACACATCTTAGTAGGTAATCTTTACGCCAGTCCCAATACTAGGGTAGACAAAGGTCTAGAAAATTAAGTCCTTTCGACCCCGTCTTTTATGTATGACATTTTTTGTTACAACGTGACAGGTGGTGAGTCATCTTCTTCTCAAAGCGAACGATGTAAATAGTAAATCAGTTTTGAAAGAACCCATTGATACGAGCCTACCTCCTGGGAATGAATCCCCAGGAGGTATGCTCGTATCAATGGTAGTAAGTAAAGTAGGCTTGATTCGACTAGACTCGAATTCCGATTACCCAACCACTCGGCTATCGCGAATACTGCTTGTTTAACTTTCTCCAAAAATTTAACGCAGAGAAATAGATTGTTCTCTCATTTAAAATTATCCAGATGAGCACGTCCAGTGGGGCACAATTATTTTTAATTCACATACACAAAAAGAAACTGAAGAAAAAAAAGTTTTAAAAGTATTGTGTTCTTTAAAAGTATAGAGAGCCAGTGTAATCATGGGCTATGTGGCCTTTTATCTTAGTCATCGTGGGTGAAAACGCATCAGAAATCTTCTTCGTTAGAAATTTTTCCAGAGGGGAAATATTTCTAACGAAAAATGCATATGAATTACAACATTGACCTCAGTGGTCGAGTGGCGTACCCCGGTTGTCATAATGTAGCCAGCTTTGAAATCCCGAGTTCGAATCGGGTCGGATCAATGTAGAAAACATTTTTCCTACAATTTCTCTGGCATGGGCGTTTGTGGTACCTTCTTTGTATCTGATTCCATAACACAAGTGCTTTAACTACTTGCTTGGGAGCAATGCATTTGATTTTGTGTCGTACCTATGTATTTATTTCTCTTTGTTATAAAACCACTTTCGTAACATAGCCTACATTATAAACAAACTTGCCCTACGTTGTATCAACGAAGGCACTCGCAGATGGGGACTTAAATTATAAATCATGCGGACACGGTCGCACCTGGGACTTTCATGCCCTCTTTATAAACCCTTGTGTTTATCGTACCTCTACCTGTATTTCAACTTCTACGTTATGGCTAAAAATATATGTGCTAGAATTATATAGACGAAGGGTTTAAATTTTGTTATAGATCAATAAAATAAATAAATAAATAAATACACGTAAATTTCCAGTATCAGTCTGTGTAGACTGATGTTTTAAAGATATTTCAGCAGTAACTCTGTCTAGTCCCGCAGCCTTACCACATTTCAAACTTCTAATCGAACATTCAATCTCTTTCATACTGATGACCTCAGTGTCAGTCAGTCAGGTCAGCACCCCGGAACACTCGCGTATCCATCACCTGTTTTCGCAGTCGGTCATCCACCAGGAATAAATCGATCATACTTCTCACATTCTCTCTTTCTCTGGTATACATATGGATTTTCTTGTGACTAAACATAGTGTTTGTCACAAGAAGACCCTTTTCCTTGCATACAGCCAGTATAAGCTTGCCAGCATCGTTAACCCTTTTATCACCAAACATTCGAAGCACCGACTCGTACCCTGGCCGAGCAGTACCAACCTATCCATTCAAATCACCACATACAACAATTCTTTCGTTTCCTCTAACCAAGTCTAGAACTTCTCTTACATTCTCCCAAAACTCCTCCAGCTCAGCTCCGGAAGACGAAGCTACTAACGCATAAACAGCCAAAAAGAATCACTTCGTCAGTCCCAATTTAAAGCGAACCCAGAGAAGTCTCGAGTTCACAACCTTATATGCAGTCATAACATCGACCAACCGAGACGGAGTCCCGGAGAGCAACAGCTCACGGACAACGACAACGGACCATAGAGCTAACGCCCCGCCAGGGAGCTCTTCAGTACCGCTGCCCTTTCGCTTGGTCTCCGACAACTCATTCGTCTTATCTCTCATGCCTCCTCTAACATTCCACGTGCCAACTCTGCACTCCGTCCTCCACCTTCCGCCGTGGCTGTGCGTGACGGGTGGCGGGTGGCGGAGGTATATATATTTATATATATATATATATATATATATATATATATATATATATATATATATATATATATATATATATATATATATATATATATATATATATATATATATATATATATATATATATATATATATATATATATATATATATATATATATATATATATATATATATATATATATATATATATATATATATATATATATATATATAAAAATAAATACATACATTTTTGTATGATATCTACATATAAGAATTCGAACACTTGGCTTCGAAGGCTATCGGGTAGACAACACTTCTTTTTAAAAAATTATCATATTACACGTGAAGATGTGAAACTATGGTGGATAGTTAATAAATATAGTAAAACTTAAAGAAGCTATGTAATAAAAAAGAAATATATCAAAAATTATATTCTACAAGATGTATTGAGGAGATGAATTAATAAATAGGTAGCGTTCTATAAATAAACAATAAATAAATATCAAATGGTTCACTCTTTTTCTTTCTCCAAGTAATTTTCTTCCAGAAATATATTCGTTTAGGCAAAGTCTGTCTCTGTCTGTATTTGTCATCTTTTCCCTGAGAATTTCTTTCAAGCTAACGATTCCGAAGATACGTTTAAAGAGCACAAGGACTTTCACTTCGAAATGTTTAGACTGCCAATTAACTGAGAAAAGCTATTGGTTATCATAATGTATTGTCATAAAAAAAGTGAAGTACATATATTTCGGCCTTTTAAACAGTGACTATATTCTAAATTTAATGTGCATGAGAATACGGCGAACAGTTTCTTTTTTTTTACTTGTGTGTTTCCTAGTTTTTAAATGTATGTGAGATGAATCTGTATTTTCTTTAAATCACAATTACCTCGTATTAATCTCGCATGCGTTTTGTTTCTTCTAATACAATAATATTTAATGCATATTTTAATTATTTATTAAACATACAATCATTTTTATAATACAAACATGTAATATTTTTTCGTTACAGATTTTTATCACTTTAAATTTATTTAATTTGACGTAAACGATTGGTCCTCGCGGGAAGCAGTTTCTAAAGAAATTGTATCCGCGACAATAGGGCTGATTCTTTTCTCCCTCAACTAACTATTCAACGTTGAAATGCAGCTAGCATTCCTAGTATCATGCCACTTGGAGAGGGTCAGTACGATTATTCTAGTTCTTAGTTAATTTGTAAATGTAATCAAATTTTTTGTGAAAATATATTTATCACAGGCACAATTTCTTGGTCACAGTTTGTGCACGCGATATAACAATATTCACGAATAGCTAGTCGATATAAAGTATTTTTATTATACAAAAAATGTAAGAAAGTAAATAAAGTAACCCTAATCCAAATTAATAGCAGTTGGCCATGCAGTGAGAGAATTCATATCGTTCTTTTTGATTTAAGGTTATTAGGTTAGCTATTAACTTACGAAATATACTAAAAAATATAACTGGAAAATATTTTTAGTTTATCACTGAATATAATGATAAAATTGTACGGAACCCACTTCAAGCGTGGACAACTTTCACTTTCATATTTTTCTAATTTTCTTCTGGTCTGGATGTTTGTGGTACCTACGTTGTTTCCGACTTCATAAAATAAGGGCTTCAGCTACTTTGGGATCAGAATGGGAGGTTGTATGGTTTATGGTTATGTATCTATGTATGGCTATAAATTTATGCATACGGTGTATCACTCTTATGCGGACCTCATGAAAATGTTTGCTGAATAACCTTGTTAATATTATTTCTGATAAGAATAAAATCGCAAACACCATGCCTAATATTTTACGGGTCTCGCAAAGTACTCGCAATAAAAAGGGTTGATGTGTTTTATACGCGGTATCCTATAAAAGCATATACGTGTGAGCTAAAAGTATTTACATAATGGTACCTTAATGTGTCGATGCTCAAAGCTGGAGAGAGCAGGGTAAGGTTGAAGCTATAACAGTGTTAAAGAAAATATATGTGACCTAATTTTGTATGTTTACTTTGTTTTATTATTGAGGGATTACAGATGCGTTTTCACAGATGCGTAAATCCGATAGACCACTTGATAGTGAGCCTGCCTACGATGCAAAGATAAAATAAAATATATATTACGACTAATTACTGCGGTTCAAATAGGTACATATGCACCACATGAAGAAATGTGATCTGTCACAATGGGAGACAATGGGCTGCGGACCGATCACTGTGGAGGCGGACCGTGAGCAGTAACGTATTAGAGTATGAGGAAGTACGCATGAATGAGCTCGATGCTACGCGAGACGCGCTCAAGGCTCGATCACCTGCAGCCATCACCTACAACTATATCGTAGAGGTGCTGACTTGCGCTCAATGTGCTCGCACGTTGATTGCACCGCAAAAATTGGTTACGTCAGTCACCTGTGAGCACACGAACGACGCTCGCAATAGTCTAAGTCTCTGTGGCCGAAATCGGTCGGGATACTATATATACAGTATTAGGAATTTCGTGAAGATATATAATTGCTTAATTTATTCTATATTAATAATTTGTTATTTTTTGATATGTGGAACGTGGAACCAAACGTTTACCAAACTGGTACTACGATTACCAAACGTTTCACGTTTGGTAATCGTAGTACCAGACACTGTTCGACGTCACCGGTCTGCTGAATTTTGGTTCAATATTTTCGAGATGTTTATCTCGCTATCGGTAGGCAGCCAGAAATTTTTTCATGGCATTTCCCTCTGTCGCCGCGTGCGACATCCACCATAAGAGAGTGGCGTAACCACACAATTTTTGATGTTTAGCACTTTTAATTACTACCTCAAAATAAATCAATGAACTTACGGAAAGTGCTATAAAACGAAATTTATAGCACGGACTGTAATTACTGAATATTTCACGTTTCTAATTGGTTGGTTTTCGTGTCAGTGTAAGCATGAGTTTGACATTGCATGATTATTCGAAATTTGAAAAAATATAACGAAAACGTGATTTTAGGGCATTCAATTAATTTTTAAATATATTTGACAATCCGGTAGCCGTGTTAGTAGTGATCCTGCCTTCGAAGCTATGGGTTGCGGGTTTGAATCCCACTAGGGGAAAACATTTGTGTAATAAACATGAATGTATGTACTTGATGGATGTTTATATGTTCATATGCATATATGAATACTTATCTATGGAATATGGATCTCTGTCTAGCATAATGGATATAAAAAATATTGAAAACAAAGTAATATGAAATTGGCGGGAGATTAAGAAACACTAAATAAAATGACACACTACCATCAAATTTATAGAATATTTTACATTTTTTATTTTTTATTTTTTAATATTAAAAAAATACCACACACTAATTTAATATAACTATATAGATAACTAAATCATTTATAAACATTTATATAAGCTCAGCCCTTAAAAAATATTTGTCATATATGCCACTACAGAATTTCGTAAATGGTATTAGTTTTTGTTTCTTTTCCGAAAACCTTTTTATCTCGTACTTCTCTGTAAATGTCTTGAAATAATTATAAATAAGCAAAAGAAAAATTATTCATCTTAAATATTTTTTTCTAGCAACATACGCTTTTACTACTTTTTGTCATATGTTAATAAAATTTAATAAATAAATTATAGGTATAAAGCAAATTATAGGTATAAAGCCAGCATAAATTAGGGTATAAAGCATGTTACAAACTTTCGAGGCAGTGTTATCACTCAGTCTTGAGTAAGGATATATTGTCTCTCATAATAACATCGAATGTGACAAAAACAGAAAGGACCGAAGGAGGAATTCATAATAACCCTTTCTATCGTAACACGTCCCTCCTAACGCACACTCGCCCATATTACTTTGTACGGTGAACAGGGAGTTAAATTTTAATTTCATCAGAGCGAAAAGATACGGAAAATGGACTCGGGCAAATCCTATTAAGTATTTTGATGAATAACATAAATGGAAAAATTTTTTGGACATAGATATTTCTTTTCATTAATTTTTGTTGCAGTTCCTATTCTAATTGAGTATTCTAAATCACTTCAAAACTTTTTTAATGTATTTTTTTTTTATAATATTTTCACTAATTTCACAATATTGGAGTAGTGAGAATTCTAGACAATTTAGTAGTCTCTCTTTTTTAATTTTTTTTGAGATAGGAAAAACATCACATATTTTGCTCCGATCCCAATGTAAGATGCAAAAAAAATTGTGGTATGAAAACAACGAAGGCACTATAAAAACCCAGAACCGAGAAAATGTACGAAAAGTGGTTTCTCTACATTGACCCGACCGGCAATCAACCCGGGACCTCGAGATGGGGACATCTTGAGAGGCGTAAACACCGGTTGTGTTTACGCCTCTCGTCCACAGAGGTGGCGTCTACATTTACGTTTTTAAATCTCGCGAGGGCCTCAGATATTTATGTTACTTAAGTACAAACATTAGTGATGAACTCGAATTCGTAACCCATAACTTCGATAGCACGGTTACTACCGATTAGTCTTACTACATAGTAGATTATTTTTCACGTAGTAATTCTGAAGTACCTTAAGTCATATCATTATAAAAAAATACATTTTACTAACCATTAAACTCTCAAAAAGTGACAATGAACATTTGAAATCATTACTAAAATACTGTTTATGTTCTTATGTATGTTAACAAAAATCCTTTTCTGTAAATATGAAAGCTTTTTTAGTTATATCGTAAGTATTTTCACAAACGTAACATTATCTTATTTATTCATTTATCATAATAACTTAAAAATGTTTTCGGCGAAAGGACCTAATTGTCTAGTTACCCTACTTCTGTGTACCCCAATACTAGGAATGCCCTGAAGATATAGGTGTCTAGTACTGTGATCGGCAACCCGCTTGCCAAGCATAGCGAAAAGGAAAAGGCCGGGAAAAGGCCTTTTTTATTCCGGCATGATCATAATGAGGTTGGTTTTATCGCAATTTTTCTTCCCATTGCTCTTTAATCAATTAGACTTAACACACGGCACCGCAGAATGAAAATAAAGATTAATATTACCACAGGGACTCGTGTATGCTTCATTAAAAAGTTTCACATTTTCAAGTATGTAATTATGAAATAAAATCAACAAACTTGGCAGCTCTTTTTGTAATAATTATGCCCTTAATTGGACATACACAAACACCTTGACGTTAACTATTACCGACCCTAATTTGAAGACCCCAGTGCCTTGTCATTACACGAAAAGCCCTCTTTAATTGCTCCATAAAGGTTAAACTTCAAGTCAATAGTTAAAAGGCTAATGATCTGTAGGGGATTCGGTTCATATATAATTAAATTAATGTCTTCACGTCTTACCTAATACAGGGATAGACAGAAGTATAGACAATTAAGTCCCATCGAGCCACCTACCACCGAAGACATTTTTTGGGAAAACGTGAAAGGTGGTGAGGCCGTCGCCGACTTTATGTCCAAGCCAACGATATAAATTGTACATAAGTTTAAAATAGAAATTAGTATGGCATTGAGAATTATTATTCTAATAAAATAGTTAAATAAATAGGCATATAAATTTGTACATACATAGATATGGACAACATCACATACATTGCTCTGGTTCCAGAGTAAGTAGGACGTGTGTTACGGAATCGGTAACACGAAGGTACCACAAATACCAGGACCCGAGACCCTGTAAAACATATAGTTTTCTAAATTGATCCGTCCGGGAATCGAACTCGGAACCTCAGGGCTGGCGACACCTTGAAAAACAGTGCGTACGCCACTTGTTCATGGAGGATGTCGTTTGTCGTAAATAATCAATTATTCATTTCTGCCATTATTGCATAGATAGATCGCAGTACTCCATACTTTAAAAATAAAATAATTCCTTTTGTCTCGACAACAACATGTGTAACGTAGGTTAGAGATTATTGATTTTGGAGAAGAAATAATCACTCACCCAAGTCAATAAAATTACGTATATATTGTACACAAGTTTACATGCACTATACAGTCAGAAGGAGAGGAATTCGAGGGACACATTACACAGTTCACAATACACAGTTAGCAAATTATAAAAAAAATAACTGAATTGTCTTAATACACAGTTTCAAAATTATGTTCATCCGCGATCCAAATTTATTTTTAAATTATCCACATATTTATAAAGTCGTCTAAAACTACCTCATAAAATATTATCTTTTATATCGACTACCTGCAGTTATTAATAATTTCATAATGACCTATACAGTTTGCGTAAGAACTGCGCGTTTCCACTGCACTCGGCCATTTTCCATCCGTAACGAATATTATGTGTTCATGTGCAGTTATATATGTATATATTTAAAAGTGTATGTACTATAAATAAAATGTGAGTTTCATAATGCCGCACATGTTTGAATACATAACCACCACATGCGACGCTTAATTTACTAAATAAATAACTCGATTATGCGGACGCGTGTTACGTGTATCTTGATTTAACTGAAGACCAACTAAACAAATTTGAACGAATTCAAAATTTACCTATTAGTTGCCTATATGATTTCCCAAAAATGTTCATGTCTCCGAATATGATGTACAGCTCAAGTGGTTTTCCCGAAACATGCAAAATGTTTCTCTTTTGTACTGTATGTTGTTATAAATATCTTTACGTAATTGCCAATACATGGGTAGATAGAGAGAGATCTAGTTTAAACAATTAAGTCCCTTTGGCCCACCTTCGACCGAAGGTATTTTCGGGACAACGTGACAGGTGGAGAGCCTGTCGCCATGTTATATCATAATTCGTACAAAAGTTTTTGAAAAATTTACTCGAAATTCCGACCATCCAACCACTCCGCTATCGTAAATCTTATGTTGTACGTATGTTATTGACTGTATGTTGTTACGTGAAGGAAATCTTTGAGTTTCTCAGTCATAATATATCTAATAGATTTCTCAGTCACTCGGCGACCTTATGCCTGAGTCGGATCAAATACTTTAAGAATTGTTTATGGAAAGAACATCCACCTTAAATTCATCATGCAAACATTTGTAAGTGACATCAGGAAGTAATTTTTTGTAATTATGGATCATTATTAGCACGAAAGAAGTATGTAGGGATCGTGACACATGGCGATCTGTTCTCTCTGCCTACCCCGTCAGGGATTGTGCGTGAAGATAAATAATATAAATAATAAATTATTAGCAAAAAATAGTTATTGTTGTTTCTCTCTGTATTTATGTGCTTTTTAATGGATTTACCTATTTAGTAATATGTATGTTTATGTTATTATTTTTTTAATATATTACTACGGGGTATTTTAACAACGCCGTGGTAAGGGTGTAAGAATGTTGCCACTCCCTTTCTTCCAGTGGATGTCGTTAGAGGCGACTAAGGCAAAGATCATTGAATATCCTAATGGCAACCGGTAGATGGCGGGATAACCATCTCTAAAAATGCCAGACCAAAATAATCAGTGAAAAGGGTCACGGCAGGACTGCGTAAATTACCGCGGTATAAGCCTTCTCAGCGTCGTCGGTAAATTGTATGCGAAAGTATTGATTGAAAGGGTTGTGAATGAAACAGACGAAAAAGTATGGGATGCACAAGCGGGATTTAGAAAGGGAATGGGGTGTACGGATCAGGTCTTTTCCTTGCGGTGCATAGCCGAAAAGTATCTGGCTAAAAACCAGAAGGTCTATTGCACGTTCGTGGATTTAGAAAAGGCCTATGATAGAGTGGTGAGGAATGAATTGTGGTCAGCATTGTCCGTGAAAGGTGTCAGCAGTATCCTCATACGAGCATTGCAATCTCTTTATAGGGATTCCTGTGCTTGTGTAAGGATAAACGGGGCATACACTGAATGGTTTAATATCGAAAAAGGTGTTAGACAGGGATGTGTAGCGTCACCGTGGCTGTTTAATCTGTTTATGGACAATTGCTTGTCAGATTTAAAAGAGAATGAAAGTGGGTTGAGAATGAATGAGTTACTTGTCAAATGTTTTCTCTATGCTGATGATCAAGTATTACTTGCGTCTTCAGGCGAGGAGTTGCAGGAGATGGTAACTGCTATGAGTGAAGCTTTTGTTAGAAAGGGGATGAAGATGAATGTAAAGAAGACGAAAGTAATGGTGTTTGAAAGAGATGAGGTCATGACAGACTGCAATATAGTGACTGGAGATGAACAAATTGAACAGGTGAATGTGTTTGTGTATCTGGGTTCAAAGTTCACAAGAGATGGAAAGTGTGAGAGTGATATTGAAAGAAGAGTGAATGCAGGAAACATGGTGAATGGAGCTTTGCACTCCTTTACGAGCAGTCAGATGGTGTCTAACAAGGCTCGTTTGGCTGTGCATAGGGGAGTTTTGGTTCCGACACTCATGTACGGAAGTGAAAGTTGGGTATGGCAGAAGAAACATGAAAGCAGAGTAAATGCAGTTGAGATGAGAGCATTAAGAAGTATGTTAGGAGTTAAACTGAGCGACAGGATAAGGAATGGTGAAATAAGGAAACGTTGTGGTCTGAAAGATGTAGTGACTAAAATTGAGAAAGGTATGCTGAGATGGTTTGGCCATGTCGAGAGAATGAATGAAGAACGATTGACGAAAAAAGCATTTAAGGCGAGTGTGAATGGAAGTGTAGGAAGGGGAAGACCTAGGCGGACGTTTCAAGACCAAATCAGGGACGTCCTGAAAAAAGGCCAGGTCAAGAGTACCCTAAATCGAAGAGAATGTATGAAGGGAATAATGAAAGTGGACGAAGCGAAACAAGTATGTAAGGATCGTAGCAAGTGGAAAGAAGTGGTCTCTACCTACCCCTACGGGAAAGAGGCGTGATTATATGTATGTATGTAAAATAATCAGACCGAGGGTGTGTAGCACATCTGAGGTGCAAGTGGTCTGGTACTGCAATCGCCAATTCGCTTTTCAAGCGTGGCGATTTTGGGAAATCCTCCCCTTGGTAGGCCAATGCCCTGCAGTGGACTCTAACTGGTCGTTATGTATATATGTATGTATTTTAACAATATAAATTTTGATTTATTTAGATTTTAGTGCGTAAGTTTATCATAAAGCACACAACACCTGTTCATAATTCTCGTTTCTGTTTAGCGCTAAAGCTGTCTGAAAGAGACCGATCTTTACCGATAAAACCGCCTGATTGTGCACGCGTACCTTTTAAGTTTTCTCTTTGTTGTATTTATTCTTTGTATATGTGTGGTGTTAAATAAAGAATGTAAAAGTACTACTACTTCTACAAAATTTTGAACAATCATAGCGTCACTTTACTTATACGTATGTAAATATTTATGTATGAAAGTATTTTGCTCCGTTGGCTTGAACAATAAGACGGCGATATGCTTACCCTCTGTTTCAATGTCCCAAACAAGCTTTGGTGAAAGCGAGTTGAAATAAATTAACTGTCGGTATCTATGTCTACCCTTTGGTGACTCAATAATCTAGTTGGAGATAACTCAGCCTTCGAAAATATCTTCACGCCATTCCTAATTCAGGGGTAGACAGAGGTGTAGTCTAGACGATTACGTCCCTTCGACACACCGTCCACCGAACACATTGTTCGGGTGAATGTGACAGGTGGTGAGCCCGTTGCCGTCTTTATGTCCAAGCCCGCGCAACCCCATTAGTACGAGCCGACCATATGGGGATCGATCTGATTCTAATTCCGATCACCCAAATAGGCTATAGTGAATCGTGAGTCGAGAGAATTTGTCTAGACCGCTATATCCCAGTATTAGGAATATGCGTGAAGATTTTTTTTTTTATTTAAGACGAACCTCTTACTTTTCGTACACGTAAAATTTACCCTAAAATAGCTCAACTCATAAACTAAATATAATGCTAATAGCTGTCAAATTTAGCTATAACCATCATGAAGTTGCGTCCGCATTTTAACGCGAACCCTTGAGAGTGTCTTGGGCCCGTTGAACGAGGGTAATGTTTATGGCTGCCATTGAGTATTTTAACCCTTTCGACCGAAACAACGGATACGGTCTTTTGTTTTTAGATGCTACGCTACAGTGGAGAATTTCGTATTTTACCTGCGAAAGCGGGTAAAATCACATACACAGTTCTTTTTATAGGACCATTTCAGGTAAGAGCGTTAGCGTGTAGTAATTTTGAGTGTCGGTAAAGATGTTTATTTCCTTGGATGTTTTTTTTCGCATTTCCCGATACAGGGGTTGGCTACCCCAGTATTGCCTTTCCTCCTGTTAAACATCAATCGACAATGTCGTTGGCTTGGACTTTTACGTTGTCTCAAAATTAGCTCCGGTGAAACGCGGGTCAAAAGGGCGTACTTACTTATCTTCACGCACAATCCCTGACGGGGTAGCCAGAGAGAACAGATCGCCTAGTGTCACGATCCCTACATACTTCTTTCGCTTCTTTCAGATTCATCATCTTCTTCATACATGCACGTCTAGGTATCCGAGTACTCTTGACCCTCCCCTCTTCGAGCAATTTGCTCACATGGTCTTCGAAAGTTAGTCTCGGTCTACCTCGACACCTTTTAATATTAACTTTCGCGCTGTATATTTTCTTCACCATTCGGTCTTCACTCATTCGCTCAACGTGTCCAAACCATCGAAGCACGCCCTTATCCATTTTTGTGACAAGGTCATCTTTCAAACCTGCCATATTGCGAATCTCTTCGTTTCGCTTTCGGTCGGTCATAGTAAGGCCGCACATTTTACGAAGAGATCGCATCTCCACTGCATTCAACCTGCTTTTATGGTCCTTCTGGCATACCCAGGTTTCGCTGCCATATAACAAAGTCGGTACCAACACTGCGTTATGTATTGCAAGGCGTGCACTTTTCACTACGCCTTGCCTTTTGACTAACGCAGTCAGGGCACCATTGACTTTGTTCCCGGCAGCGACACGCCTGTCCACATCTAAATCACATCTTCCATCCCGGCTAAACGCACTACGCAAAAGGGCGTAATTTTTTTGATCTCTTTACGCAATTTCCAGGGGGGTAGCTCCCCTGTGTAACGCGTGGAGATAATGAGAGACTTAAAAAACTGAAACTGATAAAAATCCCGACTGTCAGTGAATTATTTAAGTTTCTATATAGTAAGTATATTAAGTATTTTTGAAGATGTACATATGAGAGTTGTAAATTTGGCTTCTGATATTTATAGCAGTCCACGTGGGTGAAACCGCAGGCGTAAGAACGTATTGTAGATATATATATATATATATATATATATATATATATATATATATATATATATATATATATATATATATATATATATATATATATATATATATATATATATATATATATATATATATATATATATATATAATCTGTATGCAAATTCCTATACTGGGGAATAGACAAAGGTCTAGACAATCAAGTCCTTTCGACTCAATTAGCATCGAACCTTATTTGGCACTACGGGTCAGGTCGTAAGACTGTCGCCGTCTGAGTATCCAAGCTATACATTTATAATTAATTAACTTTTTGTCTTTATTTGACCACAAAAATAACACAAATATATATATATATATATATATATATATATATATATATATATATATATATATATATATATATATATATATATATATATATATATATATATATATATATATATATATATATATATATATATATATATATATATATATATATATATATATATATATATATATATATATATATATATATATATATATATATATATATATATATATATATATATATATATATATATATATATATATATATATATATATATATATATATATATATATATATATACACTATTGACAAATAGTATAGTTTTTTTTAACATCAAGTAAAGCATAGTCTCTCGTGTATTGTTTTTTTTTATTATAACCTTACTCATAGTCCTTGAAGGGCTGGCCACAGAGATCAAATCGCCAATAGTCATGATCATTGCAAACCTATTTAATCTTCTCCGAATTCATAATTTATACACGCACGTTTAGTTACCCAAGTACTCTTATGTTTTAAAATATTTATTAATATTTACTTAATTATTTACTTGCTGTAACTGTGTAACTTAAAATAATTCATCGACTGTTTTGAAATTCGATTAACATTCAACTTTGGAAAGGAAAATTAAAGATCATTCATAGATTTATTAAAAAAAGGGGAAAACGGCATTTATAAAAGGCTATCGTGACTCACTCTAAATATCTAAATAAAATGTAAGTCTATAAATACTTAACCTCTCAGTGGAATCCAATGAATATTTAAATTCGGAAGTCAATATTCACTAATTGAGTTCCTCGACGAAAGCAGTAAGCATTTTAATCCTATTGTGGTCACCTAGTGAAAAAACTGTCAATTTATTTCAGTCAGATTAAGCATAGAGACAATGAGTTAAATTCTCTGTTACAATCAATTTATATTTAATTTTAGAAAAATCAATACCCGTCTATTCAGTTTCGTACAGAGATCTAAACAATTAAGTCTTTTCGATCCACCTTCCACTGACGACATTTTTTGGGACAACATGTCTTGTGGTGGGCGATAACTTTTAAAAAACCCATTGGTACTAGCCTACCACCTTGGGATCGAATTCGGCTATCGTGACTTATAATTTTTTTCGGTAAGGGACTAATTTATTTAGGTAAGAGGTTCAAAAATTGCAAAGCTTAATTCCTATTAGATTGTCATCTTCTGTCGTCATATTTTGTCATCAATCAATAGCCAGTCATCACCCAAGAATTGCTCCAGTATAAGTTCCAGGAGTGGTGCAGTCATCTGACTTTTGAATAAAAATTTTGCACTACTAATCTTATTGAGTTTTACGGAATGTATTATATAATATATAATGTATTATATAATCTATTTATAAATTTTTCTTTTTTTTTCGGGATTGGGATGAAAATAACCATAACCGACACGAACGGGAATCGAACCCGCGACATTCTCACTTTACTTCTCTTTTTTACTAGCTTTTAATCTCCATATGATAACAGGAATATTGAATATTTAATTGAAAGGCTCGTAGCAATGGGTTTTTCGAAAACTTATGTACGAATTTTATCGTTAGCTTAGTCATAAAGACGGCGATGGACTCACCACCTGTCACGTTATCCCGAAAATATCTTCGGTTAAAAAGACTTAATTGTCTAGACTAGACCTCTGTCTACCCCTGTATTGGGAATTGCGTGAAGTTATTTATTTATTATTATTTTATTTATTATACGTTTTCTTTTAAATATGATATTTGTTTTAATTCATAAAACATTTTTTCTTTATATTTTCTGATCAGCATATTTATCTTTTTTACAAAATATACACATATGAAACTACCATTATATCTGAGTTATATTGGCAACGTAACCCCGCCTTATAACATTTAAGAGGCAAGTAAATGGGAAAATAAATAAAAAGTATCCCCTATCTTTTTAAAAAACAAATCTTTATACCCTTATAATTTGGATGAATAATCATATAAATTATTTATGTGCTGGTGACCAAAGCCAGTTTTTGCTTCTTCGTGAATTTACCGAATGAGCTGACATATTACCACAGATTTGAAAAGTACGGGTGTTAAATAAGGCCATCTTGTGCTACTGTGTTTCATTACCCCCTTCTCTCTCCTCTTTATGCTTTCTCAATATTTCTTCTTGACCTTTGATATGACATGAAACAAAATTTATGTAATTATGAAGACGTTTTCCCCAGATCAGTACAATTTCAGTTGCCACAAATTTATCCTTTAGATATTTGCCTCTATAGCACAATACAAATTAATTAAAAAATATGTGAAACCATATTATTTTTATCGTAATAGTCGATGGGTTCAAGTCGATCTAGATTTTAGTAAGGCTATCTTGGTAGGTTTACTAAAATCTAGAGGTCTAATACATTTTGCTGGGTTCTCAAGGCTTAGTAGTTATAAGCTGAAGTTATGATTCACTTACAGCCCTACCACCAGCCACCTGTGTCAAATAAGCCGTGTTTAAAACTGAGTTCAATCGACTTTAATAAATCTCTAGATCTTAATCCAATTCATCACATGGAAAACATTTTGCAACTTCTAGGTAGAGAGATAGGTAAAGAGGAAGGCTCTCGGCCCACTTTCCACCGAAGCTTTGGGGTCAACGTGACAGACGGTGAGCTTATCGCCATCTTAATATCCAAGCTACCGGAACAAAGTACATGTATATTACAGTTCAAATTTATTAACAAATATAAATATTTATATATACCTATAAACATGACGCGTTTACAGACATTCATATTTATCACACAAATGTTTCCCCTAGCGGTAATCAAAGACGTAATCTTTAGCTTCAGTGCTAGAGTCTTGGCGGTGGTCGGTGGTTTCATCAACGTGTCCTTTACGTAATATAAATATAATGCGATATAAAATAAATTACTTACATAAACAGGTTTTACTAAACACAATTTTTATTTATCTACTTACACAGTTACAAACTCAGGAGAAATGCGAGTCGAAAGGTTTAAACTATCTTTATTTCTCACCAGCCCATTTATATATACACGATCTAGATAAGTTGTTATCATACATAAACATATAGCGGCTTAAAAATCTACTGCAGGTCATAGGTCACTCTCATAATAATCGCCACACATGGTGATAGGTGGCATCTATTGGACACGGATTGACGTCTGCCGTACCAAATCCTAGATACGGGAGATTTGGTACTAAATCTGCTGCCTGCTGAAATGTTTGTCTGCTATAGTTAGCGCGGCTAGCCAATCACCATTACGTTATTAACGGGCTGTCACATATCAACCGTTAATAATATTTTAGTTAGTTTAATAAGAAATTGATATATTTTTTTCTATTAATTGCACAAGTAAATGTTAGTTGATTGATTTGTTGTTCACGGAATTTCCAATAATTTATTAATTCCATGCGCGAGACCTTCGTTTCGAATACTTAATACTTTCGTATAAATAATTAATTAAACTGATACTATACCACGCACTTTTTCACTTTCATGAGTGTTGTAAGAGGCGAATAAATAAATAATTGAAGTAATAAGAAGTGAAGAATTACCTTGAAATATCTATGTATTATCTTGAATAACTATATCGAAATTTACCATAAAAAATTGTACAGACTGGTAACGGACAGAGGTGCAAGTTATCTGGTATAGCGATTGCCAATCTGCTGGCCAGTTGTGACGATCATGGCAAAACCTCTCTCTCGGAAGAGGTTCCATCCTAAAATTAATAAAAATATGAATACCTTCACAGGACATTCCCAATACATTGTGTGGTCTAATAGAAGTCTAGACAATAGAGTCCTCTCGGCCCACTTTCTATCAAAGACATTTTTGGGCAAACATGACAGCCCGGCGCCATCTTTGTGTCCAAGTCAACGATATAATTAGTACATAAGTTTTTGAAAAAAACTCATAGGTGAGGGACCCTTGAGGATCGAACTTGGGTCTCTTGACTCGAATTCCGATCACTCAACTACTCGGCTATTGTGACAGGCCGTTATGTATTTTAATTCGATTCAATATTTTCTTTACTAGAAACATTGTACACAGAATGATAATTAAAAATAAAAAGATCAAACATGTTTCGTCGATATACGACGTGCCAATATAAAGTTCATTAATTGTTGTATTAAGTATTATGTGCTGTTGGAGCATGCATGTATGTTACATTTTAATATTTATATTTCCTTGTCCCAGTCGATCAAGGTATTTTGTATTCCTGTTTTTGAAACGAAATTTTTAAAAATAGTCAGGTCACGAATATATTTTTTTTTAAAGTTATGCATTTTAAACCTTATAGATTCACAACAGAAGAACTTTCTGCAATGTACTAACTATTAAGATATTATATATTTAACATTCAATTCTAAGACTAAAACTACGATTAAAACTATCAATTATAAACAAAGAAATTATGACAGAAGAAGGAAATTTTTAATAGCTCCACCTGTTTTTGTTAAAACGGGCTTAGCTAGGAGACAATGTGTAACCTTATGTAATAAAATATGTAAGGAAATAAATATTTATCAACTAAATAACTTAAACTGTAAAAAAAATATTTCTAGTATAAAAATATTATAATTAAAACATATTTGTATAAAAAACATTTATAATTCGAACATAAGTTTTTTTTTAAAAACTTCTATCCGGTGGTACGAGCCTGCCACCGGATAGGACTCAGGTCTCTTGACTCGAAATCCCGACCAACCAACCACTCGGCTATCGTGACTTTTATATAAATGTCATGTAAAAAGTAATGTAAGTGTTATGGAAGATTGGAGTCTCCTTACACAAGTCTTTGTACTTAAAAGGAGACCACAGCCCCGGCTATATGTAGTACAAGCATTTACTATATAAATATTTTATTATTTTCCAAGATAACTATTAAGATAATTGGTTAACAATAAATAACATAATAAACTGTTTATTTTTCATCCATACTACGCTGAGAGAAAGTAAAGGACTTCTATAATAATTAGCTCTTAGAAACGCGTCGGACATTTTAATAAAGAAACTTTGCCTCATTCTGTAAATTAATAAAAGCACGACGGGGGGTGGGTAACGAAAAAGAAACACTTAATTAGTTTCAGGAAACTTCAGGTTTCGAGATTAAAAACTAAAATTGTTCTGTTCCGGTTGTGCCCGACCGCGGTACAGTTTAGAGTGTACTTGGCAACTTCGTAATGCGCTTCAGGACCACAGCGGTAACTCAAATAACAAGTGCGAATAGGAAAGCAATGGTTTAACTGTTTAACAGAAAACAAAGTTATTGGTTGTTTACGTAGTAATGCTGTAATTGCTTAAGTTTCTTAGTCGGTGTTTTTGTTTATGTCTTAGCTTTTCTATTTCAATGTAAATTCATATATCCTTTAGGGTGAATGTTCTATGGCTTCATTATTATTTGTTAAGGAAAGCTCTTTGCTCAAAATTATATTTCTTATTATTATATTTCATATATAATAAGTCAAGATAGCCGAGTGGTGGATCGGAATTTCGACTCAGGAGACCCAAGTTCGATCCCCAGGTGGCCGGCTTGTACCAATGGATTTTTCAAAAAAACGTACGTACGCTAAACACCTGTCACGTTGTCCCGGAAAAATGTCTTCGGTGGAAGGTGGGTCGACTTAATTGTCTAGACCTCTGTATACCCCTGTATTGGGATTGGCGTGAAGATTTTTTTTAATATTATTATCCTACTACTGTTATAAATATGAGTTTGTTTTCTGTGTTTTCCGTGGTCGTATGGAGTAAGAATATATTTTTATCAGATATTCAGGCTGTTAGAGGCGATTGTGAGGGAAAAAACCCGTCCCTAATCTAATAATATAAAAATAAATTAAACTCGTATTAATCCTTAAGCATTGTACCTTTATATAAAGGTTCGTATTAGACTGCGCGAGCTATGAACCGATCAGCATGAACAGTTTAGCAAGTAAAGTTTCCTCAAAGGTTTTGATGTGTATGAAAATTAATAAATATAATATAAATATCTTATGAAAAGCCCAAGAACTTGACACCTGGGGATTGAACTCGGGCCCCTTGCCTCGAAATTTCGACCACCCAACCATTCGGCTGTCGTGACTCATATATAATGCGTATTATATGCGTATGATGCAATAGAAATCTGTAATACAGATTAAAACCTGGAAGAGGATGTAAGGATTAAAGTGTTTTCCTTCCGCATGATCACGGAAAAACTTTCGGCTGCTAATCAGAAGATTTTCTGGAAGAAAAAAAAGAAGGATCTTGAGAAGATATTTCTTAATAAAGAAATTGTGGGAACTGTTGCAGGTACGGTATTGATGACCCACTGCTTAGGGCTGTGCAAAGCATTTGTGGGACATGAAATATCACTTATATTTGGCGTCCAAACGGGCGTAAAATAAGGTTGCGTCATGTCTTCCTGACTATTCATATTGTTTTGACGACCTTCATGGACCAGTGGCGTAAACCATTGTTTTCAAGGTGACACCATCTCGAGGTTCCGGGGTCGATTCTCGGACGGGTCAATGCAGAAAAACCACTTTTACTACATTTTCTCGGGTCTGCCTTCGTTATTTCCGATTCCCATATCACAAGTACGTTAGCTTTTTACATTGAAATCGGAACAAGTGTGTGATACTGTACCTATCTTTATATGTATTTATTTATTATTTATTTGTAAAAGCTGCAAGACAGTTCTTTACATTTGGTTGAAAATTGGATGACATGGAAGTAAATTGTCTACTGTATGCTGATGATGCAGTACTTATTGTAACATCAGACGCAGAAATGTGGGCATTAGTCACGTGTATCAAAAACGAGTGTGAAGATAAAGGTCTCAGTTCAAATGCTAATAAAACTAAGTTTCAGGTATTTGAAAGGGACGAAGAAAGAACGAAGTGTGAAATATAGGTAAATCAGGAATGCCCAGAATAGGTGAATGAAATTGTATTATTGGGGAGCGCTTTTAGCCGGGATGGAAGATGTGATGTAGACGTGGACTGGTATGTGAATAATATGAAAAGGTGTCGAGGTACGCAGAAACCGAAGAGGGGATGGCGAAGAATACTCAGATGGCTAGACATGCATGTAAATAGAAAATTATGAATTTGAATGAAGGGAAAGTAGTATGTAAGAATCGCGACATTTGGCGATCTGTAATCCCTGCCTACCTCGTCAGAGACTGTAAGATTTATTTAGGAATTGTATTCTGTTCAAATAAATCAATACTGTCCAGATCCTTTGAGTGTATAAAGATTATGCAAGCGTGAAAGAGTTGGACTATTCATTAAAAGGAATTAATTTAATAATCTTTATATTTAGCGATTACAAAATTACTAGGGACCAATCATTGAGGCTTTTGAAATGTCCGAGCTTCATTTCTGTAATTTGTTTTTTGAAAATGTTAAATAGATAAAAAAGGAAACGGAGGAACGTATTATTTGTTTTAAAAAGCCCGTAAATTTTGTGATAAAAAGAGCTTTTCAAAATCATGAATAATATTAGTTTCGGACTGTTAAACATCAGACATTAAAGAATATTTTAATTTGTAATTTCTATTTTTTCTTTTATTTCGTCTCACACACAACAATTTTAAGTTTATGTTTATGCTACGTGACAGGCGGTGAGCCTGTTGCCGTTTAAATGTCCATACCAACGATAAATTCGTACATAAGTTTTAACTTTTTTTTAAAAAACCCATTGGTGCTTGGAGCCTGCCATCAGAGGATCGAGCTCGGGTCTCTTGACTCGAAATTCCTACCACCGAACCACTCGGCTATCGTGACTGTTACTGTTGTATTACAAATATATTATATAAAAATATGAACTTATCTCCGTGGTTATTTTTCTACAGGAAATTGCAGAATACGGTTAAAATCTTGAATGAATGAATGAATGGATATTTTTATTATATACCGCAATGTTATACAATAATACAGACAAACAAACATTAAAGTAAGTTGACTGTACAATTTGGCGCTTCAAATCTTATTTAGGGACGAGAAATGCATTAGGTCTTATTGAATATGTCACTTTTTCTTACGCATTATGACTGCTGGAAGCTACAGCAGATAAACAAGTATTTAAATAAATAAAAAACTAAAACCACGTTTACGTTATTGAGCAGATCAATAATGGGCAGCAGCGTCTAATCTTTAAACTGCCTACCACTTTGGTCGCCATCACGCGTGTCGTGCGTGACGGCTAATTCTCCTTACAAAAGAGATCAGACTTTTACAGTCTATTATATTATTATCTAACATGAGAAATATAACACCATCTTCCTTCTTTCCATCTATACTGCCGTACTTTAATGCAATAACTAGTTATTTTAAGATTAGTGTTATTATTTTCTTTACTTGAGAGAACACTTACTATAGTGTAAACTTAAAATACGGACGGATACTTTTAAGTTGAGTAGTAATCTGCTTAGCATCTTTTGCAGATTTCTAGTCTTCTGTATATATTTTATTACATCATAGACGAATTTGAATAATATTTTAGAATATATCACCAAGAAGTCTGAATAAAAGTTCTAAAGACCATCTGATTCAAACAATATGTTACCATTTGTTACAGTCCTGGCTAAAAATATCAAATGTAAGTTTCAGTAAACGATAGAGCTTTCTCACTGAAGTGAAACTGTTCAATATTCTGGTTACATAAAAGATAATAAAGCTATAAAACACAGATGTATATTACTGGAACAGTGGATTATATAACTATGTTAGTTACATAGTCTACTGTTCCAGTAATATATATATACGTTATGCAAGTATAGTAAAATAGATTCTATAAACCATGAGCGCGTAATCTAGTTGGTAGTGAAGATGCGTCAAACTGTCATGGGTTTGAATCCCACTACAGACAGCAACGTCAGAGGTGCGGGGTGTCTGGTACTGCGGTCGCCAAGACGCCAGCTAAGCGTGACAATTATGGCAAACTGGTAGAGACCTGTGTCCTACAGTGGACTTCTACAGGCCATTATGTATGTACGTGTCTGTCTTTAGCGTCGTTGTTCTTAACTTGATAGATCTATTATGATTGTTTTTGTACAAGAGACGGCTTTATCAATAATGTTCACAGATTCAGAAATTTAAAAATCATTTACTCTTGACCAGTTCTACCTGACGCCATTCCCAATATTGGGGTTGACAGAGGTCCTGGCAATTAGGTCCTTCGGACCCACCATTTACCAAAGACATTTTTTGCGACAACGTGACATATGGTGAGCCTGTGGCCGTCTTTATGTAAATAAGTATTGAAAAAACTCATTGGTACGAGCCATCTGAGGATCGAATATACGCTTTAAACACGTTAAATTCCTATGGACCTTTCCAACTTTCCATCTAAGACATTTTTGGGTCAACATAACAGGTGGTGAGCCTGTCGCCGTCTTTATGTCCAAGCTGACGAAATAAATTGTTGATAAATTTTGAGTATAAGTCACGATAGCCGAGTTGTTGGGTGGTCGGAATTTCGTGTCGAGAGACCCGAGATCGATCCCCAGGTGGCAGTACCAATGAGTTTTTCAAAAACTTATGTACGAATTTCATCGTTGGCTTGGACATAAAGACGGCGACGGGCTCACCACCTGTCACGTTGTCCCGAAAAAATATCTTCGGTGGAAGGTGGGTCAAAGGGACTTAATTGTCTAGACTTGACCTCTGTCTACCCCTGTATTGGGAATTGCGTGAAGATATTTTTTTTTATTTTGAGTATAAATATATACGAACCCACCATGTTAGTATCCAAGGCGACGATATAAATCGTAAAAAGGTATAAAATGCCTGATTAGAATTCCCGTCACTCGATAACTAGGGTATCTAATAATTAAAACTAATTACCATCTCAGCTCTATTCTTTATGTAGATTTAGATTTATTTATTATTTATAAGCATCAATGAATCATGGCGACCTCCGTGGACCAGTGGCGGTAACACGAGTTTTCAAGGTGCCGCCATCTCGAGTTAATCTGTGGTCACGGGGGACTCTGAGTGTCAGTCCCCGCATGACCACGGATGCTGTGAAGCATCCGAAGCGTCGGGAAATAAAAATAGGTTGTAAAAACTAAATAAAGATGCGATAAAATCGGAAAATAGTTTTATTTAAAATGTAGTAGTTTTATTTGTAATGTAGTATTCGCGTAAATACTAGAAATCAACATCGCCAAACAATTTTATCTTCACAAGTAATTCAAGCATGCAAAGCAATTTTTATAGCTTATATTTTATATTCCAGCGTCAGAAATCGTACGAACGTTTCAAAAAGCTCATTGCTACGATCCTTACTCCTGGAAATGGAAATAGAGTCTCCTGGTTCAAATTCCGATCATCCTACCACTTGGCTCCTACTACCTAATATAATTATAATTCATTTCTTAATTTATTTCTATCTATTATTCTATTATATTTCTGGGTGCGTGGGAAATTATATGAAGCTATATAAATGAACTATATTCCTGTCAGGTTTCCAGTGGTATTTTGAAATGCATGTAGTCGTTTCATGTAGTCGCTCATTAGATATAAAAAGTCCGGGGTAAGGGTTAACTCGATCTGGAATTTAATTTGTATATGAACATTGTCGCTTAATCCACCAAGTTTCCTATTCCATATATTTTTTTTATATTCCAAATTTAAAATGAGTACAGAATATTATGCACAGAAGTTCATAATATTTTTATCTTCATTTTGTTTTATCTTTTATTCATTTAATAATATCTGGATGTTTTATACATACGCCATTACGTTTTATCGCTCACTTAGAAGCTCCTAATCATAAAAATAGCATCGTCGTTATTTTAAATGTAATCACATTTTCCTTTGACGTTAAATGATGATCCCTCGCATAAATTTTGAGGAAGCTACTTTTAGAAACGCTCAATAATAATTAATTTAGCTTAAAAGCTAGGTCAGAGGAGGCGTCCTTCTAAATTCTAGTTCAGTAATCTTCTATTAAAATTTCTAGAATGTTAGAGACTGTCAATTTTATAACTTTATAGTAGATAGGAATGCAGTTGTGTTGGGAAAACTAACGCAATAGATTTATAAACATATTGATCACAAATATAATGATTTCTTGTATTTACGCGAATACTACACATTTTAAATAAAACGATTTTATCGCGTTTTTCATTATTTTTTACCCGGCCCCCCTTGACCAAGGATGGTGTTAAGCATCCGAAACGTCGGAAAATAAAAATAGTTTGTAAAAACTAATTAAAAATGCGATAAAATCTGAAAAGGATTATTTAAAATGAACACAAATACTTTTAAACATCGTAAATTATTTTCCAATCCATTGATACAAAATACCTACATTGATACATATTTCGAAACAATAGACCGATAACTATACTTTTAAACTTTTAGAAGCTTATGTATCCCTCTATGCTTTTAGAAACAAGCACTTTGGTCAGATCAAGTAATCCAATACCAATATGCATACCCGTACTCATCAATATCTCCTCGAATCAATCATAGCCCATTATTGAAAGGGATCTTAAGTACTGTAGCTTGACGCACTGTCGGTCATTTGCGCAGAAGCACAATATTGTACAAACTATGCTATTATATACTCTGCTACTTTTTTATTTAATAAGCATCAAAGCAACTTTTTAAAATCTTATTAAATAAAACATTTTTATGATGTAATATCAAGGTGGAGCTACAATACAGCTATAGCGTAACTCTACGCTTTATATTGGTTTCTATAGAAAATAACAAAATGTATTGATTTTCACGATAACCGAGAGGGGTGGGTGTTAGATCGAGACCTGAGTTGAATCCCCAGGTGGGAGGCCCCTACTAGTGGGTATTATAGAAGACGGCTACAGGGCTTATCACCTGTCACGTCATCCATCTCTTCTGAGGAAGGGCAGAAATGACTTAATTGTTTAGACCTTTGTCTATTCCAGTATTGGGCATGGCGTCTCCAGATGAGAGGCTCGTACTAATGAGTTATGTACCATTTATACCGTTTTTATAAATTCATGAAAGTATATTGTAATATGACGAAAGACTCATCACCACGTTATCATAATTAGCTTTGGTGGAAGGTGGAAAGAAAGTGTTTAATTTTGAAGACCTCTGTCTATCCTAGTATTGGAAAGAGTCATAAAGAAGCTCTTCTGAATCTGGAACCCTGATTGTGTGTAATAATAAGCTTCTTTATTCGTGATGGATATAATAGATATATAAATATAAATGTTTGGTACATATTATTAATATAAGGAATTTTAATTTGATTCTATGAAATATTTATTATTCTGATTAAGATGCTCGCAAGTTTAGTATTTCGCAGATAGAATAAGAGCGAGTTTTGGGCAAAAGCCGTATTCGGGCTCTATTGTTAACATAACTTGATTTCTAAACAAACTTCTTCATTGAATTTCTGAACCTTGCTTGTATTCGAGTAAATCACCTTTAATGATATTATTGGCTCTTATTGTGTGATTTAAAAAATATCTTTCGGCCATTCTCAATAGTGAGGTAGACAGAGGTGTAGATACTAAAGTACTTAAGACTTACCTTTTACTGAAGACTTTTTTGGGACTACGTGACAGAGGTGAGTCTGACGCCGTATTTATGTCCAATGATATAAATTGTACATAAGTTTTTTTTAAAAAAAACCATTGGTTCAATCAATCGTGAGTCGGACTCGAAGCTCTTGTCACGAATTCCGAAAACCCAACCACTTGGATATCGTGACTATTGTATGATTTTTTCCTAATATATTTTAAAACAATACTACTAAGCCTTGTGGTATTGGAGTATGAATATAATACCACCTCATTTCTTTCCGTGTATCGTAGGAGGCGTCTAAGGGAAATGCCTTAAAAATGCAATCGGCTATTGACAAATGGTGGTAATAGAAAAATACTACACCAAATTTCAGCAAACCGCTAACGGGCAGAAGCGTCTCAATTGAAAATATCTGGTACTGCAATCGCAAATCCGCTTGCCAATTTTTGCGATTATGGCATATTCTCACGATTGGTAGAGGCTTATGTCTTGCTGAGGAGTTATAAAGTTTTGTAGTTCGCACTGTATATTTTATGAGAAAATAAAACATATAGTATATAAAATATGTAGTATATACTATTTCACGCGTTTCCCAACATAGGGGTTTTGTTCAGACTAAACCTCTGTCTGGGTAGACAGAGGTTTAGTCTTGACAATTAAGTCTCTTTAAGGTGGGTCCTTCCCCCGAAGATATTTTCAGGACACCGTGACAGGCGGTGATCCCGTCGCTGTCTTTATGTCTTTGAAAAAATAGGTACGAGCCTGCCACCTGGGGATCCAACTCCGGTCTCTTGAATCAAAATTCCGACCACCCAAGCACTCGACTGTCGTGACTTATATTGTATATATTAAAGACACGAAAGCCGCGTGGTCAATCGGAATTCGAGTCGAGAGACCTGAGTTCGATCCCCAGGAGGCCGGCTCGTACCAACGGGTTTTTTCAAAAACCTATGTATAATTCATATCGTTCGTTGGAAGGTGGGTCGAAAAGACTTAATTGTCGAGACCTCTGTCTACCGCTGTATTGGAATCTCCGTATTGGATTCCGTATTGGATTCTGTATTGGAATCCGCTGTATCGAAGACCATGTGAGAAAATTAATCGAATAGGGGAGGGTCAAGATTACTCGGATACCAAGGGGTGCGTGTATAAAAAAAATAATTTGAAAGTAGCGAAAGAGGAAGTTAAGGATCGTGACACTTAGCGATTAATTCTTTCTGGCTACCCTGTCAAATAATACGCATGCATTAAAATATTTTTATAATATATGTCCTTAATCAAAAATGAAATATATTATATTTTGTATATCTTTACGCAGTTTCCCATACTGGGATAGGTAGAGTCCTAAACAATGTAGATCTTTCATTCCACTTATCACCGAAGCTTATTTGGGACTACGTTTACTTATTTGGCACTACAGGTGGCGAGTCTATCACCATCTTATTGTTAAACCTAATGATAAAATATATTTATATTCAAATATATTTTAATAGATAAATATTTATAAATAAACACACACATACACGCTCGTGACTCGAATACAAACATTGAAGTTTATCACACAAATATTTGTCCCTAGCGGGATTCTAACCCGCAACCCTTAGCTTCGAAAACAATGTCAAAATCAAACTCAGCTAACGTGTCGACTTAATATATTAATTGAAGTAAAAATGTTTTCAAGTATCAGTTAAACAAAGGGCTAATACTGCTCAAGGAATAATTACCACAAAATTCAATTTATGAAGATGTTAGATAAGGAGTCAACGCGATTAAACTAAGATGGTAAGCTTCACGAGATGTAAATCCTACAGAGTAGTGACTACAGAGATACATTTAAAATCAGAACACAGACATTTCATAGATACATAGATAAGACCAACATAACATGCATTGCTCTGATCCCAAAGTAAGCAGCTTGAGCACTTGTATTACGGAATCTGATACAATGCAGGCACCACAAACACGGAGAAAATTTAGAGAAAGTATTTTCTGCATTCCGACCGGGAATCGAACTCGGGACAGGAGAGTTGGCTACACCATGAAAACCGGCATTTACGTCACTCGTCCGGGGAGTTCGTCATTGTACCGCTACTGTTTAGTTTGCTACACAGACTTTTTAACTAATCCATTGATTCTTGGACCGAAAAGCATTTTATCGTAGATATTTATAATGCTTTACACATAAGCGTTATCAGTGCTTAATTGACAATTTATACCAGAACATTTTCAATTTATGCAGACTCGAAGGCCTTGAAATTGGCGTAGGCTATTTTTGACCTCAGGAAAATCGATAAACGATTTTTCATGCCAGTGAAAATGTAAGTGAATTTAATACTTTATATACTGGAATTTATAACGAATTGTTTACAATTTTTCCTAATATTGTTTGTGTTATTATTTTAGTTTAAGTACAAAACATATATTTATCATAAACCGTATCTTTAAATTACCCGATAGATGATGTGACCCTGCATACTCAGGCAAGCGGGTTCAAATTCCGCAAAAATTTGTGTGACGGATATGAAAGTTTTTCTGAAGAGTTATGTATCTTTATGTGTATAAATGAATACATATCTATTAAAATATGTATTTATGTATGTACGTTGTAACGTGGGCCTGGGCGCAAAATGGCGATGGGTACAATAATTGTATCGTTGTCCCAAATAGACTTCAGTGAATGGATTGTAGAAAGGACTCTGTCTAGTAATGAGAACATGTGTGAAGATTTAAAAAAATCTTTATCAAAAATTTAGGATGAATTTGTGATGCCTTAACAGGCATATCAAAGAGCAATACTTACAAACAGAAAAAATCTTGTATTGCGCAATTAATAAAATCCCACTGAAGCCACAGAACCCTTAAAGTATAATAAAAGTAATTTTCTATTGGCGTAGTTTGATCAACAATTTTACGAATCATATTCAAAATTCCAGATAGTTAAAGGATTAAATTTCAAATCATATCAATGATGATAATTTTTATGTTGTTTTTATTTGACCTACTTAAAAGTGAAACGTTAAATACGTATATAAATTATTATAGTTTTAAAGAGTAATAAAAAATATAGGCAAAATTTACCTGACGCTTGTAATAAAAACAAATTAAAAAGTAGCCCAAAACTTTGTCTATGAATATAAATAAATATCTTCACGCGATTCCCCATACAAGGGTAGACAGAGGTCCAGTCTAGACAATTAAGTCCCTTCGGCCCACCTTCCACCGAAGACATTTTCGGGACAACGTGACAGGTGAGCTCGTCGCCGTCTTTACGTCCAAGCCAAAGATATAATCATATTATATTATACTATTTAATAGCTTTTTGAAAAACCCATTGGTACGAGCCTGCCACCTGGGGATCGAACTCGGGTCTCTCGACTCGAAATTCCAACCGCCTAACCACTCGGCTATCGTGACTTTTTTTTAAAATATTGTCTGATATAACAATTAGCTTCATAGAAAATATTACATTTACGATTTCATGAAATAATACGCCTCTTTCAAAACAATTATTTAATAAATATTATTTATAATAAACATTAAATAATATATTAATGTTTTTTCCGACATGTAACGTTGTAAGGAAACAATTCACGTCATGATTCACAATAAGAACCAAGTGTTCAGAGATTAAATTATTCCATAAAGATTTCGAATGTGGAATATTTATTACATTTATATAATTTTAGAGATTACCAGGCTACTTCAGGATATTATTTTTCAGAAATTTAATTACAATTTAAAAACATCACTTATATAATCTTCATTTTTTTTTTTTTTTCATAGTTGGACATTTAAATATAAACATAAACTTTTTTTATATAATTTAGGACGACAAAAATTCAAACTTTTTTCACACCTTAAAAATAAGAACTTAACAATATTAAAATATTCACACCAGAATAAATTGAAAATACTTACATTTAATGTATTCCGTGTAACGAACATGGCAACACCCTCTCCTGTATCCGGATATTTCTTCGAAAAAGTCCGAACATAAATCACAAGATTAGAACATGAACACGTCAGAAAGCAGTACACGCACTCGCGTCCGTTCAAAGCTGCGGACGCTCGATTCGGCTCGACACGACCGACCGCCACGGAGTTCCGACGGCGAATGGTTTGCAGGTGTGACCTGCGGCAAGTCCCGGCGGCGTAGCGACGTAGAATGTTTGTGATAGACATTCAGCGGATTTGTGTGCATCGTAGAGGCTATAAATGTCAGCTTCTATTCAACAGGGTAAAAAAAATAACGAGTGTAAGTTTACTTTTCAATCTGTGCTTTATAAATTTTGACAAGGATTTTCATACATTGCACTGGTTGCAGCGATTTGTTTTTGTATCCGTAATTGGTTTCTGTGACATTGAAATTTTGAATGCCTACGATGATCAAAGTACAAGCATTTATTTACGGCAAGCACAAGCAGATATTATAAATTTCTAATCTAACAAAGCTAGCTGATTATGAAAGCTTCTATTAGATATTGATATTGGTATCCGTAGTAATAGATACATAGTGCCTTAATAGCACTGTTAGACATTGTTCAATAATGATTTTTAGCATAAGAAATTTTCTTAGATCTCTAGATAGGATACGTATACCAAGCTTAGAATATTTTCTACCCCAGTATCGCGAGTAAGCGTGAAGTAAAAAAAAATGACTGATGCTGGAAAATATAGAGCGAAGTTTAGTTACACGAAAAAAAAATATTATTGAATTAAAATATCATAAGAAGTCACGATAGCCGAGAGGTTGGGTGGAAGGAATTTAGAGTCAAGAGACCCGAGTTTGATCCCCAGGTGGCAGGCTCGAACTAAAGAGTTTTTCAAAAACTTATGTACGAATTAAATCGTTGGCTTGGAGATAAAAACGACGACGGGCTCACCACCTGTCACGTTGTTTCGAAAATAACTTCGGTGTACGGTGGGTCAAAGTAAAATATAAAATATGCTTACACAAAATATTACTTCATTATTAGAGCATCTTCATGGATACCAACTTATAAATTAATATTAATATGTGTTGGCAGTAAGCTTCGCTGAAAACAGCTGTACAGGAGTGTATCAATTATTTTATCTCAAAGTACAGATTTGAAAGGTATGAAGAGCCATTTACGGGTAATGAGGTAGTCAGTATTAATACTTGGTGGTGACAAAACGCGTGCTAGATTGTTAATTTGAAGAAAGCGGCATACCTCCAAGGGCTGCACTTATCAGCAGGTGGACTGCTACCAAGTTTTTTTACCTTACTCTCTCTTTTTTCTTTCGCGTCAACGAATCTAATTTGGGATAACATGACATGGGGTCATGTTATCCCAAATTTCTGTGTCCAAGTTACATACAATCATGTATAAATGAAGATACTTATGTACGATTTATATCGTTGGCTCGGACATAAAGTCGACGATACGCTCACCACATGTCACGTTGACTCAAATAATGTCTTCGGTGAAAGGTGGGTCGAAATAACTTAATTGTCTAGTCCTCTGTCTACCTCAGTGAAGATATGTTTTTAAGTTTGGCCCATTTAAACTTATAAGATAAAAAAGAATGAATAGCAACAAAAACAAACAAATTAAGCGTTATGTGAACCCCACTTTAACTATAAACATGAATAAAGTAAGATCGCTTCATTCCCACGTCTATACGTGGATATGTGCGAGCAATCAACGATTAATCAAGGGATTAATCTCAAGGTAATTCATGTTATACAAGTCTTGATAGAGTGGAAGTTGAGTGATTACCTGCGTAACCAATCGGAAATTCTGCAGCTTATTGAAAATAGGTTCTATCATTGTAAAGTATTAAATTGGAAACATCGTTCATTGTGGCGGTAAACTTGCATAATTAAAACATGCAATACCAGTAATACATTCTGTTAATAACTAATTTTTATTTGTGACAATTAAGGTTAACGATGATGCGATTACTGTTAGAGCTACTTAATGTTAGAGATTTTAAATATCCATGTTTTTAGAAGATCTAAAATTAATTAAATTTCGACAAAAGTTAGTCGGTAGTACTTGTCCAATATTTTAGTATGTAGTAAAGTCTTGACAACCGAGTGGTTGTGGGTTCAGAATTCGAGTAAACGCGTAATAATGAGTTTTTCAAAACTTATGTACGATTTACATCGTTGGCATGGATATAAAAATGGCGACAATCCCCCTACCTTGTCACGTTATCCTAAAATAAGCTCCGATAAAAGCAGGTCGAAAGGTCTAAATTTTGTTGAGTTCTAGCTACACCTGTATAGAGAAATGTGGACCGTTGCATGCATTGAAATACAGAGCTGATGAAATACAGAGCAGATGTTGCATGCATTAAGGAGCATGAAAAGCACCACAGCCCTACAAAATACTCTGGCGAAGTAGAAGCATATGGTGCAGAGATACTGGAGGCGCACAAAATCCTATTCGGCAGTCGGCCATGTGTTTAAAGTATACGTGAGGCGAGGTAATAACTAACAATTAAAAGGCAACTTCCCTTTTTTACCTCTATCTGGTAAAAAAACGCAACTCAGTGCAAAAGTTAACATATTAACTCATAGTAGCTATGGCTATGTATGTTGTTCGGAGAGAAAAAAAATCTAGCTATATAAAAAAATCTCAATTAAATATCAGTGTTTCAATAAATATTTAAAATCATATACAGTTGTTTATTTAATACATTAGGTACGAACACATCGGATTTCAAACATGAAAAACTACATCAAAAATGCTTACACTTATAACATCCCTCTTTTTGTATTGGGTGTTAAAATATATGATTTGTACCATAATAAAATAAAACTAAACCTTTTTTCAGAAGATTTAATATAAAGTATTCAACGCTACAGCTGAATACCGAGGAACTACTCGTATTTAAAGCTGTAAAAAGAAATATTATGCAGCATAATACGCCATTCCGAATGTACGTAAGCCTTTTATTTCATTCCTTCCCATCTCATCCTCCTTTGATCGCAGACTCAAGGCGATAAAATAACACAAGTAATTTGTTTATTTGAAGTACTTTGAAAAATTAAAAAGAAAAAGGGTGCAGGTTAAAAAAAACTCCTTTGTCAACCGAGAACATAATAGGAGTAAATAACCAAGTGTATATTTCATATCGCTTTAAATTATAACATTGAGGCAGTTGAAATTCTATTATCAATAGTCTTACGACAGTTAACAGGTTTATTTCTAAAAAAAATTAAACATCTTCACGCAATTCCCGATACAAGGGTAGACAGAGGTCTAGTCTAGACAATTAAGTCCCTTCGACCCACCTTCCACCGAAGATATTTTCGGGACAACGTGACAGGTGGTGAGCCCGTCGCCGTCTTTATGTCCAAGCCAACGACATAATTCGTACATAGGTTTTTGGAAAACCCATTGCTACGAGCCAGCTTCCTGGGGATCGAACTCGGGTCTTTCGACTCGAAATTCCGACTACCCGACCACTCGGCTGTCGTGACTTATTTCTCGGCTTATTTCTTAAGGTGTTAGTTATAGTCATACGTATCACAATAATTAATACAAAAGTTCGACACATTTGTAAATATTAAATGACACATGTCTTGTTAACCCTTAAAAAGTTAAGGATGTGTTGTGTTAGGTTTAGCTGTGTATTAAGCTTTATTATCTCTTTCTTGGCATCAAGGCCAAGGCCAAGGCATTTTTATATATTGAGTGAAATTTATATATACATCGTAAAAACATATGTATGTTAATATGTAACAATTTAACGTAACCAATAGTAACTGCAAATTATGATTATTACTTTCTTGATAGGAAAATAAATGATGTTAATTTAAACTATTAGGTATAATTATTTATATTCACGCCTAGTTAGTAAGAATACGTTTGAGTTTATATGTAATATACATATAATATGATAAAATAATACGAATAAAACGATGTAATTAATTAATAAATAAATAAATAATAAGGCGGCAATGGGCTCACCACCTGTCACGTTGTCCCGAAAATATCTTCAGTGGAAGGTGGGTCGAAGAGACTTAATCGTCTACACTAGACCTCTGTCTACCCCAGTATTGGGAATTGCGTGAAGATATTATATATAATAAATAAATAAATACCACAACATAAATATTATAACGACCTATGACGTCCTCCGTGAACGAGTGGCGTAAACACCGGTTTTCAAGGTGTCGCCATCTCAAGGTCTCGGGTCAGATTCCCGGTCGGGTTAATGTAAAAAAAACATTCCCATACCACAAGTGCTTTAGCATCTTACCGTTCCTGACGGGGTAGCCAAAGAGAACAGATCGCCAAGTGTCACGTTCCTTACATACCTCGTTCGCTACTTTCACATTCATCATTTTCTTCATACAGGCACGTCTTGGTATCCGAGTACTCTCGAGTACGAAAGTTAGTCACGACTTACCTCGACCCCTTTTAATATTAATTTTCGTGCTATATATTTTCTTCACCGTTCGATCTTCGCTCATTCGCTTAACGTGTTCAAACCATCGAAGCGTGTCTTTATCAATTTTAGTGATAAGGTCATCTTTCAAACCTAGTTTTCTTATCACTCATGCCTCATCTAACATATCAAGTGGCAACTTTGCATTTCGTTCCCCACCTCAGAAAGTAACGTTCAGATCCTATCAGTTCCATTAATTACAAGTCTTATTTATTTAATTTATTTATTGTAATAAATTGGACCTTACCATATGAAACTCACGGGCAGGAGACACCAAATGGTCGTTATTTGTAAATAATCAAACTGGCGATCATCATCTGGGCACGTAGTGGTATATTTTAAGAGGCTGTCTAACCAATTCACAGTGACTGATATCCATTGGACTAATTTCTGTCGACTTAGCGCCCGCATGTCTATTACGTCCTGCGATAGTTCTAGATATTTTGTCTGTTTGGCTTCATGCGGTTCTCGTCATTCGAGATGGTAATGTCAACTCCATGATGGTGCCCGGTCTATCAACATGATATTAGGATTTTTCGCAAGAATCGTCCTATCTGCTATGATGAGCTGATCCCCATAGAGCCTGGTTGGTTATTTTCGAGTACTTATAGTGAGGCAGTCTCTGATCCACGATTATTGTCGTGCTGATGATTGAACTCTCTTGATACGAATACCAATCACCCTAACACTCGGTATCGTAATTTTAGATTGTAATATTATGTATATAATACAATTTATAATAAAAAGCTATTGAACTGAGGCCAAAGAATTTATCGGAGTTTGATGTCGGCGGCCCTGCCCATGGTTAAAGTTAAGAAAACTTACAGGGATTTTATTAAATATAATTTATTATTTCAATCCTTATATATTATTCATGAGAAATATCTTTGAATTATATTTGTATTCGTAGATTTAGAATAAAAATGTATTTATAATATTAAGATAACTTTGGTTTTATATTTTTTTTCCTTATTCATTTTCCCAATACTAGGGTACAGAAAGGTAAACAACTAAGTACCTTCAACTCACCGTAATTCATACAAAATGCATCCTTTTAATCTCCGAAGCTTATTAGTTTATTTGGAACTCCATTGGTGGAACATTATAGGTTCCCGTTAGGGTTACCCGCAACCCTTAGGACTTGAGGCAGGGCAACTATCAACTAGGCTAAGAGTTTTATTGCTATATTATCTTATAAGGTTTTATTACCAATGTCCATTAACAAATAAACTCGCTTCATCTATAAATATAGCCAATATGAATAATTGCACATATTTCGATTATTTCGCCATATTGATTTTCCAATTATTTAAAGAATTCTGAAGTTGTCCCGAAAATATCTTCGGTGAAAGGTGGGTCGACGGGATTGAATTATCTAGACTAGACCTCTGTCTACCCCTGTATTAGGAATTGCGTAAAGATATTTATAAATTTACCATGAACATATGACCAAAATAATAAAAGGATCACTTACACTTGAACTAAATCACTATAAAAAATATGTACAGCTATGTGAATTATTGTTAAAATATTCATTTGACTTATCTAAAATGTAACGGGGCAACAAGATTAATTTGCTAAGTTACGCATGGAAAATTAAAATGGTAGATTGTAGAGGTCTACCCGCCAGCCCGCGTGTTAATAATATTGCGCATTTTAATATACCCCTCCCTAATAGCCGGGCTACGACTCTGTAAAGAGAGAACTTCTTCAATATTGAAAACACCTCGTAACTTTTGACATAAAATCATAATATTAGTAAAGGAGAAATAGATACGTACATAGATGTTTTCTACATATCCCACTCGGGAATCGAAGCTGGAACCGCAGCCAGCACTTCGTAGGTCGTATAAAAGTAGACAGAAAAAACACAGAAACAAGCGCGCGTTCGTAAATTTCTTTAGAATACCTTC
Source organism: Sericinus montela (assembly GCA_029286605.1). Lineage (NCBI taxonomy): Eukaryota > Metazoa > Arthropoda > Insecta > Lepidoptera > Papilionidae > Sericinus > Sericinus montela. The sequence goes on from JAGSMR010000044.1 coordinate 8,945,406, forward strand.
ACTTCATAGTACTAGGTTTATACGAGATCAAGACCATTTTGTCCTTTCAACATACATTTCAGCACAGATACAAATCGTCAATGAGTTTCAATAAAAACCATTGAGAACTTCCCTGTAGAGATCGAACTCAAGTGTCCTGATTCGAACGCGATCGCAGTATAAATATCTTCCATTTTAGCCACTTTTGGTCACCACTGTGGCGTTTTCAAGATGATCTACCGAATGCCATGCATTACAGAATTCAAATATTTTCCCTCAGTCGCTTCTTAAAATACTCACGAGATGAATGGATACCATGCAGTTTTAGACATATAGACGGTAAATACATCGGGAATGTAAAACGACAGTGCACTTCAATAAGCACACAATTCAACAAGCACACCAGTACACTCAATAAGCTTCACCTACAGCTGTATAATCTCGAAAACTCGTGTAATTTCCGGAATATTTTTCGGCGTACCGTTGTTAATGTTTACTAATTACAGTTAGGACAAAAAACACACATAATCTAGCATTACATAAATTGAAATTGGCTCGAAACAAGCAGCTTAGGAAAAATTTAAAAGGCTTTCTCGGTAAAAAGCCAACCTTTGGTAGTTAACCCTGTGTTTATGGTGTGATAATCAATTCAGTCACGCGATAATTTTTTGTCGTTGAACACACTTCGAATTCGATATTGTATAGACGCTGAGTTTTGACATAGAATTTCTTATTTCTCTTTCAAGTATAGGCAAATGTTATGTTTTTAAAGGTTAAACACCTTTACATGCCGAACTGAAATTATAATTGATTTTCTAGCACAACCATTATACCAATGCTTACGTTATGTTAACCTTTTTTATTTTAATGCCTTTTAGATAAAATTTATAATTTTTATGTAAACGACATTACATTCTAATTCCATCATGTTGTATATAAAACATTTATATTTCTAATAATGGTATATTTTCGATCATTATTATTGTATTTTTTTATTATATCTTCACGCAATTCCCAATACTGGGGTAGACAGAGGTCTAGTCTAGACAATTATGTCCCTTCGACCCACCTTCCACCGAAGATATCTTCGGGACAACGTGACAGGTGGTGAGCCGTCGCCGTCTTTATGTCCAAGTTTGTGCCTTTGTACTCATATTTAGTATGTGGTTTTTTGTTTCTTTTCTTTTAATATTGTGTATACGTGAATAGTAAATAAGTGCGCCAAAAGCGCTAATGAGTTTTTTAAAAATTACTTACGTACTTACGTTTTGTATTCTTCGCTCAGACATAAGGGCGATTAAATTCACCTGTTACGTTTTCTAAAATAAGCTTTAGTGAAATGTGTTCCAATACGTCTATACTGTCTAGAACTTGATCGTAAGCTAGTTTTTTTTTAAATAAATTTAACATTTGTATAGCGCCTTATAATACAAGTAGTTTATTGCATTTGATGACTTCGAATTTGGTGTTTACGATCTCTTCGTCGGAATCGAGAAGTGGCAGAGCGCATGCGGAGATGTTCTCCTCCACCCAGCGCAGCTCGTCGAGCGCCTCGGCGGATCACGCCGGCTCGCTGCTCTCACCGCGCATCGTTTTCGCCGTCAATCACCAACTGATCCTCCTCTTCTAAAATACATTAAGGAGAATTGTACAAAAGCGAAATTAGTCTAAGGTTGCGCATTGCAAACACAACGTCGCATCAAAGACATATCCACGACAAACAATCGTAAACCTCACACCGATGTTTTCCTCCAGCGGAATTCAAACCCGTAACACTTCGCTTCGAAGACGTGCACTATCAACTAGGCTATTGGGTTAAAATAAAAATAGTTGGGAAAACATAAAAATTTACCACACCCTTCCGTCTCGTCCGTATAGCGCCTGAGGAAATAATTGTTTACAATTGCTAGAAGCAAATGACATTAGCTGACATATATCGTCTAGTGTCTATAGTGCGCGGGGTCTGGTACTCCATTACCCAGCGTCGCAACTATAGCACATACTCCACGGGAGGATGGGAGACGAAAGAGGTATGTGTTCTACAGTGCATGTATATTTTATTTATTACGAGCTGCCCCCCGCGGCTTAACACTTACCACAGATCCCCTATAAGTTTTCTAAAATGAGAGTATCCGAAGTTAATACTTATAAAATCAGCTATCTGCCATTGAAAGACCCCTAAAATCAGTCCAGCTGTTTCAGAGATTAGCCTAAACAAACAGACAGATAGCCAGACAGTTTTTGGTGAAACGTGGGTCGAAAGAGACCTTTTTCTACCCCAGTATTGCGAGTAAGCGTGAAGTAAAAAAAATGACTAATGCTGGGAAACATAGAGCGAAGTTAAGTTACCTAAAAAAATTATTGAATTAAAATATCATAAGAAGTCACGATAGCCGAGTGGTTGGGTGGTCGGAATTTCGAGTCAAGAGACCTCAGTTCGATCCCCTGGTGGCAGGCTCGTACCAATGGGTTTTTCAAAAACTTATGTACGAATTATATCGTTGGCTTGGGCATAAAGACGGCGACGGGCTGACCACTTGTCACGATGTCCCGAAAATATCTTCTGTGGAAGGTGGGTCGAAGGGACATTGTCTAGACTAGACCTCTGTCTACCCCGTTACTGGGAATTGCGTGAAAATGTCATAGCTGCTAAGTATAAACACGTTTGATATCACAGTCACAGGCGAAATAAAACGAAACAAAAGAAATTGTATTCGTAAATATTAATATTTTTAAACCAGACTTGTAAACAAATCAATGTACATTTCTGTATTTAACGTTGCTTCAAATGTTCATATTCATTAACAAATTAAAACAAGCATCCAACGAACAGAACATAACACTGTAAATAACTGTATAAAACGTAGCGTTACGCTTAAATAACATCATTTACTTCCAGCTCACAGCTTTTTATTTCGTAATTTTCTTTTCAAAATGACCTGAACTCGATTCTCGCACAAACCACCCATCACCCCCTCATTAACAATGTGCCACCGTACATTCAGCAGTTCCGGTACCACAAATTCAACGTCCGGTTTCTTCTTTAACAGGTATTTGAGGTCACATATTTGAGGAGGTCAATTTATTTTTTTCTTAGCAATTCATTTTATATTTCTTTTGTACGTATTATGAAACTATAAAAGTTTCACTAATCGTAAATTATGCTATTACTTTATGTATATTTTTTTTACTTCAACTTTATATATGTGTCTATATGTGTCTCTATACGTGTATTTTGTTTACATTTTTTGTCTAAACGCCGGCGCAGAGGAGTTAGACATTATTATTATTTTTAAAGTTTATATACACGATAGCCGAGTGGTTGAGGGATCGGAATTCGAGGTCTCTCACCTGAGTTATACTCCCAGGTAGACCAATGGGATTTTTTAAAAATTTATACTGCTCGTTGGTCATTGACTACCGGTAGATAACAAGACGACCTTCTTAATTCACATTGCCATTAATCGCAAATGCCAAGCCAAAATAAGTGGTGACAGGCAGCAGCTTCCAAGTTACAAGGTGTCTGGTACAGTGATTTACGAGCCAGGCGAATAAGGCTCTCCATAAGAATAAGATGAAAAAATGTATTATTAAGAAGAACAGAAATTTAATAAATTGTAATACTACAATAATGAAATTACAAAACTCACATTGTTTTAACGATTCTTTAAATAATTTCCATTAATTTGAGTTATTGAAGGTTACAGGTTTATTAAACACGGTATGGTATTAATGTATAAATAAGGTATTTAATTAAGTACGATAACCTAATGGACTAGAACGATAATCTAGGGTGTGACGAAAAGCTAAATATTGTTTTATTTACAATTATATTTACAAATTTCATATTAGTATGATTGACATGAAAACCAATCACACAAAATTTGTTGTTTTATGATGACATTTTGTAACGGTAGTTTTAATATTTTATACATCATTTTTATGAGATTGGGCTGAAAAACAAGCCAAGATTCTTCAGCAGGTAGGTGTTCCTGGGCGGCGGTGATCACTTAATATCCAGCGTGCCACATGCTCGTTTGCCCCTTATTATATATAAAAAAAAAAAACAATAAGTCATTTCAAAATAAGAAGCTTAGAATAAAGAACAATTCTGGACCACATCTATCCAACGACTTCCTGTAATTTAAATAAGTACATACGTATAACATACATTGCTCTGGTCCCAAAGTTAGTTATCTATGCACATGTTTTATGGAATCAGATACAAAGAAGTTGCCACAAACACACAGGCCTGATAAATTGCCGAAAAAGTATTTTTTTAATTGACACGACTCCGGAACCTTAATGTAAATCAATTAATTTTCAACTAATCAATAAATTTTTCGAAAATTATACATAAGGCAGGCAATTTTTATTGTTTTATAGCATATAAGTTATACTGAAGAAATTTTGATACGTGTAGGACACGGTGGCACAGAGGTAAGAGCGTTGCCACGATACGGCAAAGGTCACGATTTTCGAATCCTGCCCGTGTCAGTTGATACTTTAAAAACATTTTTTTTATTTCAATAAAAACATTTTACTTAAAAAACAAGTGACCTTAGCTCACAAACGTGTATTCAGAAGGATCTCTTTCTCGCTTAGCCTAATACCTTCAAAACTTAGCTCCACGTTAGCTCAAATTGTAAGACCACAGGTAAATTTCAAATCTGTATCATACGGTTTCCATTTGCAAGCTTACGTGCAAACCTTAATTAAACTTTCGAATATAATTTTTCCCATCGCTCCATAAACGTCTCATCTATACAATGAGAACTCACTACATTCCAAAGGTGGAGCGGCAAAAACCGCTAAAGCAACCATAAACTTTGATTAGATTTTGTAACACGCTGCGGCATCGCACATTAGAATGCGTGAATCGCGACCGCCGCGAAATTGAATTTTCTAGGTCATTGCCCCAGATTTTCTGTTAGTCCAAAATTATGCATAGCCTCGGCAAAAAGGGATTTTCTTTACGTTTGTCAGCAGAAGGCACTAAGTGCCGTTTTGTTCACAAACTCAATTACATCTAATTGACATGGGTAAATCTTATTTTGAAGCGGGCTAATCTTGTATTTTAGTAAATGTATGCATTGGGAACAGGGAAACATATTCCAACGATTTGGAAAAGGCTTTTAAAGTTTTTACTTCTGAGAGAATTCTTTAACCTACGAAAAAATCATTAGTTAATGATTTCTGATTACTTGATAGCCTAGATGGTAGTGACTTTTCCTTCGAAGCTAAGTGACTGGTTCGAATACCGCTTGTTACACTACTTACACACAAATGTTTGCCATATTTGTGTGCAATAGCACTTCTAAAACCTAGCCAGGCAGGATAAAAAAAATTATTTCGAGGAGATTTAAATTTTTAAAATGGCAGCACTCGAAACATCGGTAAGTTAAGAGGCTAATTTTGAACGCGACGCAATCTGTATAAAAAAGATATATTTTACATCATTACTTATTAAAGTGTTATCTATCGATGTCGAAGTGAAATTCGGTCACGAAAGTCGAAGTGGCCTGATTAACCGACAGTTCCCACATTTAGAATGACGGCTCGATTGCCACGTTGGTTCTAAACCTGACGAAGCTAATGGTCGCTGGTTCGAATGCAGCTATGTAGTTCAAATGTTTGCCATGTATGAATATTATATTAGTAGTCATTTGAATTATTGCTACGACGAGAGTAATTTGCATATAATATTCGGTATAAGGAGGTCTATTTAAGTTCACTGCAGGACATAGAGGAGAGCTTTAGGGAGGATTTGCCGTAATCGCCAAGCTTGGCTAACGGATTGGCGATCAGATACCTCGCACCTTAAACTCTGCTGCCGATATTCGGTCTGATTATTTTGGTCTGGTTATCCCGCCATCTATCGATTGCCATAACTATGTTCAGGCTGTTTCCGTTAGTCGCCACGACACCCACGGGAAGAAAGGTTACGACCACACACTCGTTACCAAGGAGGTCTATACAGATAACATATTATCTAAATAAGACGTGGCAATTTTATAAGACTAATTAACAAAAATAAAATCGTTTTACAAAAAAGTTATATTAAAATAGAAATGTACTTATATTGAGAAACCCATCGCCTTACTTATGATACAAAGATATACTGGAACGCTTTTCTTACATAAGTAACGCATCAAAGAACACTACGTGGAATTGTCATGATATCACATATTGTAACTCACGTATTTTGTATATTCGGCATCTTATCATCTTTGGTGCATAATTTTGAAGGTACTAAAACACATTTACATCCACATACAAAGAAAAAGCCGAAATCAGCCTTTTAGAGTTGTTTTATAAAATAATTTCTTTGTACATAATTTTTCAGCATTGCAACAACTATTTTTTTCACAATATTTATGTTCATAAATAGTGTTCAAAAAAATAGTTGTTACATCGTAAATATAGTGAAGATGCGTGTCACGAGCACTGACTGCCCTTTATAAATAAAAACACGTCGTGTTTATTGCCGACGCGTGCAATTTGTTTCACCTGTAATTTGATGTATGAGCAGAAAAGGAAAATACAAGAAATTCGTTACGCGCGTGTCTATTGCGATTTAAAAAAAAATGTCCTTGTAATGACGTCCCTGGCTGTTGCTTTACCGGACTTTCTTTGTTGTACTTTGACCTGTTTATTTGTGAAGTTCTCGAGAATATTTTGTGGGAAACTGGATGTGCCATTACAAAGGTCTCCTCAAGGTGGTCAACACTTCTCCTAGTTGTAAACTCCTAGTATTGAGGGAAACATCGTGAGGAAACATGTAGATTTGAAAGAAAAATAAAATATTTCGACTATTTTGACGACCTCCATAAACGAGTGGCGTTCACAACGGTTTTCATAATGTCGCCAGCTCTGTGGTCCCGGGTCCGATTCTCGGTCGGTCAATGTATGTTCTCTCTTTCCGATTCCATTATATAAGCGCTTTAGCTGCTTACTTTGGAATCAGAGCAATGTATGTGATATTGTCCCTATCTAATTTTGTTTTATTTAATTTTGATAACCCGTCCTACAGAAAACACTATGGTAGCATGGCGAATAATCTAAAACAAATTATATTGGGGAGAAATAGTTTTAGCTTCACTTTGATTGCGGGATAATCTTCTCGTAAAGTCAGCAGACACCAGCCCAAAAATCAGCCGTATAAGGTGCGAGTACTGCGATCACCTATTCGCTTACCAAGCGTATCGATTATGGCATATTCTCACGAAGGGTCAGTTCACGGACCGGTCTTTTGATTCAAAGGTTTTATGTTATGATAGACCTTTACATATTTATTTTTTAAACCTGGCTAATGTTACAAAAAAAAACTAAATTTGATCCGTTTTAAATTTTGGCTCAGAAATAATTACCAATAAACGCAGTAGGTAAATTTCAAAGCCTTCGTGTATTATTTGCATATTGATTATAACTTAAATCAAACTTAAAGTTACTGATTCAGATAATTAACAAACTTATAGCAGAATACGTTATCATTAAACTGTCGAATTAATGCTATGAACTTGAAATGGCCTTTTCAATTTGTAATATGCGTGCTTAAAATCCCGTAAGGGTCATTATCACACAGCAAGCGAATTGGCGATTGCAGTGGATAGCACGTCGGTGAGAGACAGAAGCGTATGCGGGGATACGCTTCGGTCTCTCACCGATATGGTCGGTTTGATGTGGTAATTGTCACCATGGCTGTCCGGATATCTTGACGACCTCCATAAACGAGTGGCGTTCACAACGTTTTTCATAATGTCGCCAGCTCTGTGGTCCCGGGTCCGATTCTCGGTCGGTCAATGTATGTTCTCTCTTTCCGATTCCATTATATAAGCGCTTTAGCTGCTTACTTTGGAATCAGAGCAATGTATGTGATATTGTCCCTATCTAATTTTGTTTTATTTAATTTTGATAACCCGTCCTACAGAAAACACTATGGTAGCATGGCGAATAATCTAAAACAAATTATATTGGGGAGAAATAGTTTTAGCTTCACTTTGATTGCGGGATAATCTTCTCGTAAAGTCAGCAGACACCAGCCCAAAAATCAGCCGTATAAGGTGCGAGTACTGCGATCACCTATTCGCTTACCAAGCGTATCGATTATGGCATATTCTCACGAAGGGTCAGTTCACGGACCGGTCTTTTGATTCAAAGGTTTTATGTTATGATAGACCTTTACATATTTATTTTTTAAACCTGGCTAATGTTACAAAAAAAAACTAAATTTGATCCGTTTTAAATTTTGGCTCAGAAATAATTACCAATAAACGCAGTAGGTAAATTTCAAAGCCTTCGTGTATTATTTGCATATTGATTATAACTTAAATCAAACTTAAAGTTACTGATTCAGATAATTAACAAACTTATAGCAGAATACGTTATCATTAAACTGTCGAATTAATGCTATGAACTTGAAATGGCCTTTTCAATTTGTAATATGCGTGCTTAAAATCCCGTAAGGGTCATTATCACACAGCAAGCGAATTGGCGATTGCAGTGGATAGCACGTCGGTGAGAGACAGAAGCGTATGCGGGGATACGCTTCGGTCTCTCACCGATATGGTCGGTTTGATGTGGTAATTGTCACCATGGCTGTCCGGATATCTTGACGACCTCCTCCGTGGTCGAGTGGAGCAAACACCGGTTTTCAAGGTCTCGTCATCTTGAGGTCCCGGGTTCGATTCCCGGTCGGTCAATGTATGTTCTCTCTTTCCGATTCCATTATATAAACGCTTTAGCTGCTTACTTTGGAATCAGAGCAATGTATGTGATGTTGTCCCTATCTAATTTTGTTTTATTTAATTTTGATAACCCGTCCTACAGAAAACACTATGGTAGCATGGCGAATAATCTAAAACAAATTATATTGGGGAGAAATAGTTTTAGCTTCACTTTGATTGCGGGATAATCTTCTCGTAAAGTCAGCAGACACCAGCCCAAAAATCAGCCGTATAAGGTGCAGTACTGCGATCACCTATTCGCTTACCAAACGTATCGATTATGGCATATTCTCACGAAGGGTCAGTTCACGGACCGGTCTTTTGATTCAAAGGTTTTATGTTATGATAGATCTTTACATATTTATTTTTAAACCTGGCTAATGTTACAAAAAAAACTAAATTTGATCCGTTTTAAATTTTGGCTCAGAAATAATTACCAATAAACGCAGTAGGTAAATTTCAAAGCCTTCGTGTATTATTTGCATATTGATTATAACTTAAATCAAACTTAAAGTTACTGATTCAGAAAATTAACAAACTTATAGCAGAATACGTTATCATTAAACTGTCGAATTAATGCTATGAACTTGAAATGGCCTTTTCAATTTGTAATATGCGTGCTTAAAATCCCGTAAGGGTCATTATCACACAGCAAGCGAATTGGCGATTGCAGTAGACCGATTGCGTCGGTGAGAGACAGAAGCGTATGCGGGGATACGCTTCGGTCTCTCACCGATATGGTCGGTTTGATGTGGTAATTGTCACCATGGCTGTCCGGATATCTTGACGACCTCCTCCGTGGTCGAGTGGAGCAAACACCGGTTTTCAAGGTCTCGTCATCTTGAGGTCCCGGGTTCGATTCCCGGTCGGGTCAATGTAGAAAAAGCACTTTTACTTCATTATCTCGGGTCTAGGTGTGTGTGGTGAGCGGCAATAGCCTAATGGTCTAGGGTGCGGACCGCGAAACATGACGTCGCAAGATCGGGCCCCGCCATTCGACTATTGACGTAAACCAACTTCAGACACAATCATTGGAGCTTAATTGGAGTGGTTAACAGGAATACTAATAATGTTATTCGGCATTGCTAGTATTCTTTTCAAAAAAAAAAAAAAAAAAATCTTACATTGGGATCGGACCAATGTCTGTGATGTGGTCTCTATCTATATATGTATATGAATATGTATATTTTGGTAGCCATTGATATTGCAGAGGTTTTCCAATCATTTCCTTTTACGACTCTTGCGAAAAGAAAGGCGAGTCACATATTTTATTTACTAATTTAAACTTATTATATGTATCTTTATTAATATATATTTATCTTATCATATTTTCTTTATAAAAAATAAGGGTTTCTGTGAGCGGACTTAAAGCCTTGAGGCATTCCCTACCAGTCAACTATAGTTAATGGAGAAAAGTAAATGGTGGATGTGAATAATATTGAAAATCATATGTTAATTATATTATTTTTAATATATAATTAAATTTACATACAAAACCATAATATTCCAAACATAAATAATTTGTATAATAATAACAATACATCTTCACGCATTTTCAATACTAGGGTATTGTTTTTATAGAAGAGGAGGCAAACGAGTAGGTGGCTCACGTGATTGTAAGTGACTACCGCCGCCCATGAACACCCGCAATACCAGATACATAGCTGATGCGTTGCCGTCCTTTGAGTCCCCCGCATAATTGGGGAGGGGGTGCGTGAGCCTCGGTTACCTGCACTCACCAGACGAAACGCAGAAGTTTGTTAGACTTCTACTTCACGCCGGTATTCTGTGAGGTCGAGGTACTTCCTCGGTACTTCCTCGGTCGAGCCGGCCCATTCATGCAACAACAAATGCTGATGCGTGGCTATACCACTGTCACTGTCGGTGATTAGAAGTTGTAAGTGAAATAGCAAGCTGTTACTATTGGGAAAAGCCTTTCAGATGAAAGATATAAGAACGTCTTTCGTGCTGCTTCAACGTGCTGTTTTGTGGTAAATTGAGGAAATAAAAATATTGTGAAAAATTTTGTTAGTCCTAGGCCGAGGATCGAATGTGAGACACCCAACACTCGCTTTCTATAATGACGTCCATTCTACTGGGCTACCACGGCTTATTTTCCATAAATTGATACCTCATCTGAAATAAACTGTTATCCAAGCATAAACAAATATAATGTAGGCAAAAGGGATTATACAAGCTCTGTTTTGAAGGTTTATCTACGTAAGCCGATTTATAGGAAGATTGGTATATAGCTAGCCCAATAAAATAAGTGAATCTAGTGTAGATATTTGGATAATAATGTTACATGTATTCAGTGATTATAAAATATTTATTTATTTTTCGATAGTTTAATTTCATGTTATAATGTCACGTGGTAGGATGGTCGGAATTTCGAGTCTAGAGACCTAGTTCGATCCCTAAATCCCGAGTTTTTCAAAAACTTATGCACGAATTTCATTGTTGACTTGGACATTGAGACGGCGACGGCCCACCTGTCACGTTGTCCCATAAATACCTTCGGTAGAAGGTGGTCGAAACGACTTCATTGTCTAGACCTCTATCTACCTCTGTATTTGAGAATGGCATGTAGATATTTATTTATTTTTCGATAGTTTAATTTCATGTTATAATGTCACGTGGTAGGATGGTCGGAATTTCGAGTCTAGAGACCTAGTTCGATCCCTAAATCCCGAGTTTTTCAAAAACTTATGCACGAATTTCATTGTTGACTTGGACATTGAGACGGCGACGGCCCACCTGTCACGTTGTCCCATAAATACCTTCGGTAGAAGGTGGGTCGAAACGACTTCATTGTCTAGACCTCTATCTACCTCTGTATTTGAGAATGGCATGTAGATATTTATTTATTTTTCGATAGTTTAATTTCATGTTATAATGTCACGTGGTAGGATGGTCGGAATTTCGAGTCTAGAGACCTAGTTCGATCCCTAAATCCCGAGTTTTTCAAAAACTTATGCACGAATTTCATTGTTGACTTGGACATTGAGACGGCGACGGGCTCACCACCTGTCACGTTGTCCCATAAATACCTTCGGTAGAAGGTGGGTCGAAACGACTTCATTGTCTAGACCTCTATCTACCTCTGTATTTGAGAATGGCATGTAGATATTTATTTATTTTTCGATAGTTTAATTTCATGTTATAATGTCACGTGGTAGGATGGTCGGAATTTCGAGTCTAGAGACCTAGTTCGATCCCTAAATCCCGAGTTTTTCAAAAACTTATGCACGAATTTCATTGTTGACTTGGACATTGAGACGGCGACGGGCTCACCACCTGTCACGTTGTCCCATAAATACCTTCGGTAGAAGGTGGGTCGAAACGACTTCATTGTCTAGACCTCTATCTACCTCTGTATTTGAGAATGGCATGTAGATATTTATTTATTTTTCGATAGTTTAATTTCATGTTATAATGTCACGTGGTAGGATGGTCGGAATTTCGAGTCTAGAGACCTAGTTCGATCCCTAAATCCCGAGTTTTTCAAAAACTTATGCACGAATTTCATTGTTGACTTGGACATTGAGACGGCGACGGGCTCACCACCTGTCACGTTGTCCCATAAATACCTTCGGTAGAAGGTGGTCGAAACGACTTCATTGTCTAGACCTCTATCTACCTCTGTATTTGAGAATGGCATGTAGATATTTATTTATTTTTCGATAGTTTAATTTCATGTTATAATGTCACGTGGTAGGATGGTCGGAATTTCGAGTCTAGAGACCTAGTTCGATCCCTAAATCCCGACTTTATACACATACGAAAATACATTTTAATACTACATAAGTATCATATCATATCATAAGTATAAGTACATACTATAAAAATAAAGCAAGTACATATTAATAATACATAAGTATGTATTAAGGAATGTCTAGAACAGGTAAATGGGATTGTGTACTTGGGCAGTGCTTTTAGCCGGGATGGAAGATGTGATCGTATCGCTGCCGGGAACAACGGTGCCCTGACTGCGTTAGTCCAAAGGCAAGGCGTAGTGAAAAATGCACGCCTTGCGATATATAATGCAGTGCTGGTACCGACTTTGTTATATGGCAGCGAAACCTGGGTATGCCAGAAGAAGCATAAGAGCAGGTTGAATGCAGTGGAGATGTGATCTCTTCGTAAAATGTGCTGCGTTACCTTAGCCGACAGGAAGCGAAACGAAGAGGTTCGCAAAATGGTAGGTTTGAAAGATTATCACTAAAATGGATAAGGGCGTGCTTCGATGGTTTGGGCACGTTGATCGGATGAGTGAAGATCGAATGGTGAAGTAAATATATAGCGCGAAAGTTAATATTAAAAGGGGTCGAGGTAGGCCGAGACTGACTTTTGAAGACCATGTGAGCAAATTGCTCGAAGAGGGGAGGGTCAAGAGTACTCGGATACCTCGACGAGCCTGTATGAAGAAAACGATGAATCTGAAAGAAGCGAAAGAGGTATGTAAGGATCGTGACACTTGGCTATCTGTTCTCTCTGGCAACCCCGTCAGGGACTATGCGTGAAGATAAGTAAGTAAGTATGTATACACATACATATATCGGATCGATGCTTAGGTGGAATTGATCTTCATACATATGCATATATTCACAACACAATAGCTTACTTCCTTAGTGAAAAGTAAAGTAAACGTACAATAATAACAATACATCTTCACGCATTTTCAATACTAGGGTTTTGTTTTTTTATAGAAGAAGAGGCAAACGAGTAGGTGGCTCACGTGATTGTAAGTGACTACCGCCGCCCATGAACACCCGCAATACCAGATACATAGCTGATGCGTTGCCGTCCTTTGAGTCCCCCCCCCCCGCATAATTGGGGGAGGGGGGTGCGTGGGCCTCCGGTTACCTGCACTCACCAGACGAAACGCAGAAGTTTGTTAGACTTCTACTTCACGCCGGTATTCTGTGAGGTCGAGGTACTTCCCCGGTCGAGCCGGCCCATTCATGCAACAACAAATGCTGATGCGTGGCTATACCACTGTCACTGTCGGTGATTAGAAGTTGTAAGTGAAATAGCAAGCTGCTACTATTAGGAAAAGCCTTTCAGATGAATGATATAAGAACGTCTTTCGTGCTGCTTCAACGTGCTGTTTTGTGGTAAATTGAGGAAATAAAAATATTGTGAAAAATTTTGTTAGTCCTAGGCCGGGGATCGAATGTGAGACACCCAACACTCGCTTTCTATAATGACGTCCATTCTACTGGGCTACCACGGCTTATTTTCCATAAATTGATACCTCATCTGAAATAAACTGTTATCCAAGCATAAACAAATATAATGTAGGCAAAAAGGGATTATACAAGTTCTGTTTTTGAAGGTTTATCTACGTAAGCCGATTTATAGGAAGATTGGTATATAGCTAGCCCAATAAAATAAGTGAATGTAGTGTAGATATTTGGATAATAATGTTACATGTATTCAGTGATTATAAAATATTTATTTATTTTTCGATAGTTTAATTTCATGTTATAATGTCACGTGGTAGGATGGTCGGAATTTCGAGTCTAGAGACCCTAGTTCGATCCCTAAATCCCCGAGTTTTTTCAAAAACTTATGCACGAATTTCATTGTTGACTTGGACATTGAGACGGCGACGGGCCCACCTGTAACGTTGTCCCATAAATACCTTCGGTAGAAGGTGGGTCGAAACGACTTCATTGTCTAGACCTCTATCTGCCTCTGTATTTGAGAATGGCATGTAGATATTTATTTATTATTTGTTTAGTTTATGTACACAGAGAATATAGAGTTAATATAATTTAAAGAAATAATTAGTCAAAGGCCCTGCTTATTTCTTTTGAAATCTCTTCCAGCAGACCTGTGACAGGAAATTGTTACCAAACGATAAAGCGTTTAATATTATTAAGTTTAGTTATTAAGACATTATATATATTATTGTTCAGTTAGTTGATTTCAGAATAGTGTTTGACAATTTTTTATATCACGTTTTGTCAGAGCTCTAGATAATATAGTCTTTTAAGTGCCTAAGCTATCGACACATGTACTAAATATGTATGTTAATAAAAACTCATTAATCAAACCTCCCTCCTCAACTCCGAACTCGGGTGTCCCAATTATAAGATATTTTATGATTTAGAAATAACAGTTTTTAAAAACGCGAAGCCAAGGTCTACCAGAAGAAGCATAAAAACAAATTCAATTCAGTGGAAATGCTACCTCTTCGTAAACCTTGGCTGACCGAAACAAAGAGATTCGAAATATGGCAGGTTAGAAAGATGATCATATCACTGAAATAGATCAGGGAATGCATCGATGGTTTGGCCACATTGACGTAATGAGTCCTGACAACAAGACCGAGTCAATGAGAAAAATAAAAGGGGACGAGGTTGGCCGATAGTAACTTTCGAAGACCTGCGAACAAACTGGTCGAAGAAAGGAAGGTAAATAATACTTTGATGCTTAAACGTGCGTAATAAATTTGATAGAAGAAGCGGTAGAAGTCTAGCTATCCCGTTTAATTTAAAAAAAAAACTGGTTTGATCGGAATTCGATTCTTCGAACTAATTGGTTTGATCGGATATCGATTCTTGACTCGAATTCCGATCAAACTCTTGAGATACAAGTTTGATCCACAGGAGGTAGGCACATAGCAATAAGCTAACTCAAAAACTTATGTAACTGTCACTTTGTCCCAAAAAATATATTCCGTATATTCCCCAGTATTGGAAATACCGAGAAAATATAGTTTTTGATTTAATTTAAAAAAACTATAAACTGAATATAATCATGATCTTAAAATTCATGTATATTTTTACTAAGAACAGAGTACCTTTACCACCAATAAATGTCTGCAACATTAATAATAAATAAAATAGGGGTAGTTTACGCCAATCACATGGTTCGCGTGAGCTATCGAATTAAACTTTCATAGGCTCTCACCCGTCAGCGTTGGCAATCGAATAAGCTTTGCGAGCGGGCAAATACTTTTACGGGTGATTTTTTATTTACATTACCACATGCGACTAAACATCCTAAAGTTTGCGAGATAAAAAGTACATAAAACAATAACGATTAAAAATTCTACAGCCAAACAAAACGTAACAAATCCTTCGAATCCATACATATATAAAAACATAACGGCCTGTAAAAGTTCATTGCCGGATGTAGTCCCATCTCTTGCAAGTGGCAGTTTGCAATAATCTCTACACTCGACAAGCAGATCATCTATCAGAGTTTCAGACAACTCCCATGCTATTTGTCAGATACAAGAAAAAGGAATCATAAACGAAACTGCCTTTCGACTACGAGATAAGCAAGTATTATAAATTCTAATGTTTATATTTTCAGATGTTCCTATATTAATTACATAACCACGCTAATGCGGCAGCAGGCAGAATCTAGTGTGTTTAAAACTTAAAGTAAGTGATGGTTTATGATCCATCCAACAGGCTCGCCAAGCGTGGCAACTATGGCAAAACCCTCCAATGATAGAAACACAGAACTGGCTAAGGTGGCGGCCATGGTAACGGCGGGGCAGAGGGTGCGAAGAATCTCCAAATGCGATTGCAACACATTGAGGACCGATGACATGATCATGAAGTTGGAAGAAGATCCATCGATATAAGTATATATACCACCTCGTATTTTAAGTTGTATACACACTAGATTCTGCCTGCTGCTGCATTAGTATTAGTAGTTCGTTGCAGAAGAGTACTTACTGGCCGTGTGGTAACAGTTTTAGAATATTGCCACTCCCTTTATTCCCGTGAGTGTCGTAAGAGGCGACTAAAGGAAACAGCCTTGAACATCGTTATGGCGACCGATAGTTGGCGGGATAACTATCTCTAAAAATATCAGACCAAAATAATCAGACCGAAGATGGGCAGCGGCGTCTAAGGTGCGAGGTGCCTGATACTGCGATCGTCAATCCGCTTGACAAACGTGGCGACTATGGCAAATCCTACCTGTGGGAGAGACCAATGTCCTGCAGTAGACTTTAATAAACCGGCATGTACGAGTATGTTTTGCATGTATGTATGTAATAGAAGAGGTGTAACTACATCATTACTCACTAAAATATTTTTTCCCACTCCTCTTGCTGACTGGGAGAGAATCCCGATAAGGCATCAAATTCGCACTTTGTTATGTTTCTTAATGTGAATACAAAACGGTATAAATAAATATAATAAATCAATTTTTTCATATAAGAACTAAACAACGATAATTAATTAAACCTCTTAGAAACAGTTAGATTTGATGGAATAAATAAAAAACATTTTAAATAGATACATCATAAGTCTGATTATTTAAACATAGTTTTAGTCTTTTTATGTATTTTATATATAATATTCACGCTGTTCCCAATACAGTAGTAGGCAGAGGTCTAGTCAAGACAATTAAGTCCCCTCGACCAACCTTCTACCGAGATATTTTCGGGACAACGTGTTAGATAGTGAGCCAGTCGCCGTCTTTATGTCCAAGCCAACATATAATCGTACGCAAGTTTTTAAAATAACCCTTTTGGTACGAGTCGGCCACCTCGGGATGGAACTCGGGTCTCCTGACTCGAAATTCCGACCACCCAACCACTCTGCTATGCTGACTTTTATTTATTTTGTGAAGTATTTGATAGTTTACGCATTTTATTCTTCTTGTTCCAATTCCAAACTTTGCCTTTATGTTAATATAACGTTTCAACGTATATTTTGACTTATTTAGGCAAAATGTATTTCATTTATTATCCTCTTGAAAGGTTTATTTTACGTTGGAGCATATTTTGCTTGTTAGTTTAATTAAAAGCGATGTATCAAGTAGGGAAGATTACAATAAAATCACCTCTTGATTGTTGAGAGGATGGGAGGGAGTTACTTCAACCCTTAAATGCCATAACAATAGAACTATTTTCGTTTTGGTAATTCAAACTATTAATATTATTATATCGTCACGCACAATCCCTGAAGCGGTAAGCAGACACAACACCAAATCAAGATCATTACATCTTTGGTTTCTTTCAGATTCATCATTTTCTTCACACGGGTACTCTCTTCGAACAATTAGTTTACATTAACTTCGAGTCTTGGTGTACCTCGATCCCTTTTTATTATAAATTTTCTGGCAATATATTTAAAAATTGTACTAAAGATTTAAAAACTGAAACATTAATAAAATATAACTTTATAAATATAACGACCTAATTTCACATCTTTCATCCAGAATAATTTTTGTAATCGAACAAAAACCAATCAAATATTTACACATACAAACAACACTTTTTCAGCTTTTTGTTTTAGTAGGATTATATCGGTTTGTACTGTGATCTAAATAATAAATATAACATAGTCGTGAGGTTTCGGCAAAAATTAAAATAATTTTTCACCACTTTTCTATAAATAACAAATATGTATATTCACGCCATTTCTAATACCAATACCACCAAGGATAGTAAGAGGCCTAGACAAGTCCTTTCGATCCACCTTCCACCGAAGACATTTTTTGGGACAACTTGAAAGGTGTTGAACCCGTCGCCGACTTTATGTCTAAGTCAACGACGTATATCGTACATAAGGCTTTGAAACAACCCATTGGTGTTTCAAAACCATATGTACATTGGCCTTGGGGATCGAACTCGGGTCTCTTGACTCGACTATCGTGGCTAGATCCCTAATGGAAAGAAATAATAAGCGGCACTTCAAAAATCTGAAATTCATTGGATGATTTGCTGATCCTAGTCATGCCTGTTACAGTGTTTGTCATACCAGTGCTAGCATTTTCATTTACAGAAACAACATTTTAAGGTATATATTGATTTTTGTTATATACTTTAGTTTGATGACCTCCGTTAACGAGTAGTGCACACACCGGTTTTCGTAGTATCATTAGCTGTGAGTTCCCGAGTATGATTCCGGGACAGGTCTATGTTGAAAAAGACTTTTCTACATTTTCTGTAGTTTGAATATTTGCGTAGCTTCGTTGTTTCCGTTTTCATTACACAAGTGCTTTAGTTACTTTGGTATCAGACCAATGTTTGTGATGTTGTCTCTATCTATATATGTACTTAGGTTTAGGTTTAGAGAGAGAATTTATTTCCTAATAAGAACATTGTTCACTTCTACAGGAAAACTTAAATATTGACATAGTATGTAATTATGCGTACTGTATGTGGTGACTCTATATAATGCAAAACTTTATGTTAATATGTATTACAATTATTTTGACAGTGCTTTCTAAGCTTAGCCTTAAAAATCAAAAAGGATTTTTCATGAAGTATTTAATTTGGGAGGTTATAGGTTCTGACTTTTGGTAATTGTACTTGACTATTGTAATTTATGTTTGTTTCGTGTGTGAGTGTGATTTAGTTTTGAATGAATAGTTTGTGATAGTATTTTTCTAACTAGAATTCATATTTTGTATTTGTATAATTGACTAAGAGATAATGTATCGGTTTTCTTATATAGTCCTTTAGTAGGGAAATGGTAGTCAAGCTGGAACAAAGTTTTTATTAATTTATTTTGCGTTCTTTGGAGATCTTTCAAACAAGTATTAAAATTACATCCCCATATCTCTATTAGATATTCTAGTGAGGGCTTGGCTAGTGAGTTATAAATAAGAGTGCGAACTTTTGGAGGGATGCACCGTGACGGTCTTCGCAAGGCACCGGTCAATGATGTAATCTTTGACTGCAAATAATCTAGATGAGCTTGCCATGATAGCTTGGAATCCAAAAATAGACCGAGATATGTGTCTGTTTCTGATTACTTAATTTCTTGATTATTTATAGTTAAAGGGTTGAAATTAGGATTTTTTTATTTTTTGCGGTAAAAAACATGTATGAAGTTTTAGAAACATTAACAGTGAGCAAGTTATACTGAAACCATTCATGTAGTATGTATGTCATATCAGTCTGAGCATCAGATATAATCTTGTGGATTGACTCGCCGAAATAAAATAAGCATGTGTAATCAGCATATAAAGACACCTCACCGGTCAATCCCAGGTTACCAACGTCATTTATGTATATCAAAAATAACAATGGACCCCTGAGGAATCTGACATCTGGAATATGACATGGTCTACTGTGAAAATCTTCGATTTTCACTAATTGTACTCTATTTGTCAAGTAAGATTGAATAATTTTAAAAGCTGATACAGATATGCCTTACCTTCGTAATTTATTGAGCAAAATAGTGTGGGAAATAGTATCGAAAGTAAAAAAAGAAATAGTATTTTTGATTTGGGTTATTAAATCGATTGATGCCGACAGAGTGTTTGACTTTGCCCGAAAACCATACTGGCTTTTGAAGATAATTTTTTTGTTAAAAATCGTTAAAATGTACATATAAAATCTGTTCAAACACTTTTGATAAAATGGGTAAACCCGATATTGGACGATAATTTCCAGGATCAAACTTACAACCAGATTTGTAAATAGGACTGACTTTAGCTGTTTTCAGGCTATCTGGGAAAATACCTTCTTTGAGACAGTTATTAATACATAAACTCAGATTTTCACTTATGATATCATTCATGCCCTTAATCGCTTTAGGCGTTATACCATCAATACCGGAGCTTGCATTAATACTTAAGTTTTTAATAATTTTTTGTATTTCATCTTTTGTACATTTTTTAAATTCTGTGAAAGTTTTATTTTGTGTGTGTAAGTTTGAACATGTTTGAGTGATGTGTGTTTCTATTGTATTATTGTGATATTTCTTTGGTATTTCATTTGCTAAAATTAAACCTATTGAAGAAAAGTAACAATTAAACGTTTCACATATTTCTGTTTTATCATCTATTGTTTTACCGTTTAATACAAGTTTAGGAGGAGCTTTAGTATTTTTTGTTTTATAATTAACAAAGGTGTAAATAAGGTCCCACATTTTTTTTGGGTTATTGCAACATTTCACAAAAGCGTCATAGTAAAATTTATCATTAGTGTCTCTAATAGTACTCAAAACTTTATTTCTTATATAGGTAAAGTTATTCCTCAGTTCAATATTATTTGAATCATGTTTAAGTTTTTTCCACAATATATTACGATTTCTAGTCTCATCTAATATCTGTTTATTTATCCAGTCCTCTTTGGGTGGATTTAGTATTTTGTATTTAATAGTTTTATTTTTATCTATGTTATTTTTAATAAAATTTTCAAGTTGCTTAGTCATGTTCTATTATCTGTGCATTATTTTCAGACATGTTCTTGTAGAGTTTCTCATAATTTATTGCTTCATATTTTATTTTATTTTTGGGTTCCCTTTTAATTTTTTTTAGCTCGCAGTAAATTTGTTTATGGTCTAATAATGAGGAATCTATTAAAGCAAAATGAAAATCATTGTATGTATTTGTACAGACATGGTCTCAAAGCGATTTTGATGTTTCAGTTTCTCTAGTGCAGTAGTCACTATGAATCTTATTCACTATTTTATATCCCAATTCTTGTAGTATATATTTATATTGATTACTGTATCTCTTTGCAAAACATTTATATTAAAATCTCCAAACACTATTGACCTTTTTCTCTGCTCTAACTGCATCAAAAACATATCCAAAAAGTTTTCAATATTTGTAGAAGGTGGTCTATGAACGTTTAAGCTACATTTTTTTAAATAAATCCATAAGAAGTTATTGCCATCGACATACTTTTCTTCCGTAAGTGTGTAAGATAAATCATTATGCACATATATTGACACACCACCACCAATGCAGTCAGTCCTATAGTTATAAATGTGTGAATAATAAGGAATGTTTAACAATGTTTCATTTTCTGATTTAATCCACGTCTCCGTTAACAATATTAAATGAATAGTGTATTTAAAAGATTTTATAATGCATTTCAATTCATCAACTTCGCCTAATTTTACCAAACTTCTAATGTTTGCATAAAAGAATTTTAGTGAAGTGAAATTCATTTTTACATCGGTATAATCGTGAGTAATTTGATACGTAATTTGTTCGCTAGAAGATGGATTAAACATTACTTGTCGTTTTTTGGTACAATTCTTGTAATTTTTGGAATTCCATTGAAATATGCTTAGGTTTATTTCACCACTTTGTTGACGATTGACAAGTTCATATTTTAAGTTTTGTAGATATTTTTGATGAGTAGGCGTTAGGTCCCAAAAAATACGGATGTTTTTGGAGGTAATTAATGTTCGGTTACGAAGTAAATAGACAACACAGTCTTGTAAATCAAAACATACCTTGATTCTCCGGTTTTTACCTGAAATATGTTAACCTAAACGGAAAATAATTTTAGGCTTAGGGCAATTTTCATAAATACTTTGAATAATTTTTGTAACTTCCTTCATATCGTGTTCGCGTCTTTTCTGAGAATTTTTGTCATTTAGTTCGGGTATACCCTCAATTATGATATTTTTCTGCCGGTTGTGTCAATCTTGTATTTCTAAGGCTATGTTATGTACACAGGGTTGTATACAGCGGAGTTTATATATGTACTTATTTATTATTATTTACAAATTAACTTCTTAATTGAGAAACAAATACCTTTCTTAATCTCGAATTTTAATGAAGATATTCACCACCGTGATAATTAAAAGTTTCACCGAATTCAGTTGCGTGTCTGCGAGGAATTGAACATGGTGTAGATTATATTTAAATTAGAGCCATACATTAAATTAATTAATAATGTATACTAATAAACATCACGATAGCCGAGAGGAAGGAGATAGGATTTCGAGTCATTAGACCCGAGTTCGATCCCTAGATGGCCATCGTACCAATGGGTTTTTTCAAAAACTTATGTACGGTTATATCGTAGGGTTGGACGTAATGACGGCAACGGGCTCACCACCTGTTACGTTGACCCAAAAATGTCTTCGGTGGAAGGTGGGTCGAAGGGACATAATTATCTAGACTAGACTTCTGTTTACCCCTGTATTGGGAATGGCGTGAATATAGTTATGTGTATATTTACTAGATAGTTATATTTATGTATACTAATAAATTAACTTCTGTAATCGATGTTAGAATTTACCAACTCCTTTCTTCCTGTGGTTATCGTAAGAGGCATCTGATGGATAAATCTTAACAATAAATATATACACAGATAGGGACAAACTCATATACATTTGCTCTGATCCCAAAGTAAGCAACTTAAGCATGTTGTTGTGGAATCAGCTACAATGAAGATAGCACTAACACTGAGACCCGAGAAAATGTAGAAAAGGTGTTTTCTACATTAACCCGACCGGGAATCGAACCCGGGATCTCAGAGCTGGCGACACCATGAACTCTGTCGCTGAAGCATCTCGAGAAGTACCAGACCAAATTAAATCAGACCGGTGATAGGTAGTGGAGCCTAATCGATCGAGATCGTCAATCTTGATGTGCATAGTAAACGTGGTGATTATGACAAATCCCAATTAAGGGAGACGTCTACGTACATCCTACAGTAGACATTTAAGACCTTAAGTGAGTAAATATTTTCTTATGTCATTACTTTAATATTGTATATCAGCATTGGTATCACGGAAAACCATGTAATTTTAAGATCATGGCCTTCTTATCGTTTTGATTAAATAGAACTGTTGTATACAATTTATAAATTTAAAATAACAAACAGAAAAACAAAGAAAATGAAAACGGTTTTCGTCGCAAAAAAAAGAACACTTCGCGATTGCATATTGTCCTTTAATTAAAGACAGGGGTAAGTTAAAGTTTGAATTACGTACGTACGTTTTGTTTTTATTTGTCGTTTGTTTTTCTTTGTTATCTCAATTAGATGTAATGCGAACGTGTGTTCTGTAGAATCTTCACGATATTTTTTAGTTTTATTTTTTTTAAGGAGAATTCAATTTCAAAGCTTCGCTTCGCTTTGGCAAAAAGCTCTTCGGCTTTATTTCCGGAATTTAATGAAAATGATTTTAGGTTGAATGCTTTTTCTGTAGTTTCAATACCTACAGTAATAAGTTTGTTCTGTATTGAAATACTGAATCAAAAAATAGTTTAACAGTTTTTTTTAATTTTCACTCATTTCTCATTATTAAATAGATAAAAACATTTCTTCACGCAATTACCAATACAGGGGTAGTCAGAGGTCCAGACTAGACAATGAAGTCCCTTCGACCCACCTTCCACCGAAGATATTTTTGGGACAACGTGACCGGTGGAGAGTCCGTCGCCATCTTTATGTCTAAGCCAACGATGTAATTCGTATATAAGTTTATGAAACCCGTTGGTACGAGCCTGCCACCTGGGGATCGAACTCGAGTCTCTTGACTCGAAATTCCGACTACCCAACCACTCGGCTAACGTGACTCATTTCTCATTATTAGGTTAGCCGTATATAGCCAAATATCACTGAAGCTTATTTTGGGACAATATAACAGATGTTCAGTCGTTGCCTAATTTTTCAAATCATTCAAACACATATATAATTATACACAACTTTTGAAAAATTGGTACAATCCTTTCTACCAGTGTTCGAACTTCGGGTTCAAGTTCTCTGATTCATATCATACAACCTCATGGCTATCGTGATCATTATATTATTTGTAGATTTTTAATATCAATATAAAATTTATATTATTAATATCAATATCAAACTTGGCGATGGGTTCACCACCTGTCACGTTGCCCCGAAAATATCTTCGGTGGAATGTGGGTCAAAGGGACTTAATTGTCTAGACTAGACCTCTGTCTACCTCTGTATTGGGAATTGCGTGAAGATGTTTATTTATTATTTTAAGTATCAAATTTACAAAAGAATGCTGTGATATATTTGTATTTATCGAAAATCCGAGCCCGAGTCCAGTTCGTTATACAGAGGCGGATTAAATATGTTAATAAACTTATAAAATTTCTGATCCTCGTAAATACTTGTATTTACGTAACTTAAATTAAAATGTTACAATTTATGTGAGGGCTGCCGACATAAATTTTAGGGTCTAATTGGTTTTGCTGGCTTAATCCCACCTAAACTCTTTTACGATTCAGTAATAAATTCTAGTTTATAAAATAGACACTACATTTTTTGCGCTTTATATGCAAAAAAAGACATGATTTATAATTATATGGTAATTTGAATTTTTTACAACACTGTAAATCATCATAATGGGCGACGAAGAAGATTTTGACGGATTTTTTATTTTAGTTTTAGCTGAAACGTAAATTTAATAGTGAATTTCATATTTATATTTTAAATAATAAATATCTTCACTCCATTCCCAATGCAGGGAATGTCTAGTCTAGACATTTTAGTCCCTTCGACCCACCTTCCACCGCAGATATTTCGGGACAACGTGACAGGTGGTGAGCTCGTCGCCGTCTTTATGTCCAAGCCAACGATATGAATCGTACATAGGTTTTGAAAAAACCCATTGGTACGAACCTGCCATCTGGGGATCGAACTCGAGTCTCTCGACTCGAAATCCTCAAATTCCCGGCTATTGTGACTTCAATATTTATATTTATGTGCAAAAATTAATTAATTAATTAATTAAAAAAAAAACATTATGACTATTTGATTGTTAATGGAGGAAAAGTCAGATATGCTTTGGTACTATTACGATGATATGTACTTTTATGTGCAGTGCATAAACACAATTATGATCGGTTTAACGCTAGTTAATAGTTGTAACGAGTTGATTAGATGATGTGATTCGATTTAATTTATCGAAAATCGATTTTACATATCCCGATTTTTTTGCGAAACAAGTTGAACTAAGATCGCCGCGAGTAAAGTAGATCTATGTATTTATGTTGTAATATAAAAACATGTTTATATAAAAGTAATACTGACTTCTTTTGTCTGTATGTAGTTTATCCTTTTTCGTAGGATTTATTAGCCAAATCAAGAACATGAATAGGTGTGAAAGATCTCCAAAGAGTTTTTTTCCCAATTAATGTATTATTTGTGCCACTTCCTTAAACACTATTCAACTATTTCATTAAAAAAATGATACCTACCTTTTTTGTTATTTTAAAGAGAGAAATATAAGCTATAAGTTTTAAAAGACAAACATAAATGAAATGCAAAGAAAAGTATTAAACGACAAAGTTATAAAGGGCCATAAAACTAGAACAAAATATGTACATAAAAAATGTTACAAGCGTTACAAAAAAGTAACAAAAGAATTAGTTTCTGCATTCGCTATCAAATCAGTAGAAGAAGCTATTGATTTTTAACGCAGGCTGTTTACAGACTTACAAAATTTCTTAAAAAACAATTAACATAAACGATGCTCTCGTATATACGTATTTTTGCTATGTATAGTAGATTTTGTATGTAGATACGCGCTTACATTAAGGCCCGTAATAGTCTACTGCAGGATGAAAGCCTCTACTGTAAAGGATAGATTTCTATAACTGGATTGTCAAACCTTACACACCGCTGGCCGTCACCCGTATGCTGAATTTTAGTCTGATACCTATACTTCGAGAAGTTTAACGCCAATCGATAAACAAATGAATTTTCAAGGCTTTTCTCCCTATTCGCCTCTTACGAAACCGACGGAAGGAAAGAGGTGGCATATTCGTTCGCTGTTACAAAAAATACAAAAAAGTGAAAGAGTTGCGTGCACTCCGATTTTTATCGTATCGCCACAACTGAGGTTCCGGGTTCGATTCCCGGTCGTGTCAATATAGAAAACACTTTTTCTACATTTTCTACGGTCCGGGTGTTTATGGTACCTACCATAAGCACCCGGTTTCCTGATTCCATAACACAATTGCTTTAGCTACTTACTTTGGTATCTTTATCTTTACAGAGCAATGTATGTAATGTTGTGCTTGTCTATTCATGCACTTATTTTATTTATTAAATTAATTCATCAAATCGATAATCTTTCAAGTTCTAACAGTAAGCCAATTTTCTAATTGAAATACATTCATATACAAAAGTATTTGCTTCAATTGAAAACTCTTCATAAAAAGTTTTAATGATGTTTTCAACTTACTCATATTTCTTCGCAAGCCTTAAGTTTACAAAAAAACTTGGCAATAAATTTTGATTGCTTTAAAATTACCTTCTTTTTTGTTTTGAATGTATTACTTGACAGAGTTTCACGGCATATTTATTTAAATAAGCTAATCTCGTACGTATACATAAATTTGTATAATTGCATCTTAGAATGTAGTCAAATAATTTGGTCAAATTTGTGTATTTAGATAGTATTTGATATGAAATATTGATATTAACATTATTACTTAAAAAGTAATATATCGCCAAACAGAGTTCATTCTAATACGTCCTATTTACAAGAAACCTTAATGGATTAGCATATAAAACAGATATATAGTTATGTATTACAGTGTTTTAAAATAAATAATAAATAAATAAATATCTTCACGCAATTTCCAATACAGGGGAAGACAGAAGTCCAATTTAGACAATTAAGACCCTTCAACCCACCTTCCACCGAAGATATTTTCGAGACAAAGTGACAGGTGTTGAGTGGTGGTGCCCGTCGAAGTCGTACATAAGGTTCCCCCATCTAGGGATCGAACTCGGGTCTCTTGACACGAAGTTAAAAATATTAAATACAAAATTTAAACATATTAAAGACTAATTCAATGAGTCTCGAGGACTCACTGAATTAAAGTGCGTCCTACCCATGTCATCATTTATTATTCACGTTGAAATTTTCCCATTACATAAATTATTTTGGTATCTACTTGTCACTTGTCATGAAAAGGGATAATGGAGTAATGTATAGGATTAATCATGTGTATTTATGTTGCCTTATAAAAATAAATTATGCAGATTATGCATATTTCAAATGTAAATTGATATATTAGATGTGATGACGATGGCCAAGTGGTTGAGTGATTGGAACTCATGTCAAGAAACCCGAGTTAAATTCCCAATGTTTTTTTTTTCAAAACTTATTTAAGATTTAAATTGTTGGCTTGGACATGAAGATGGCAACGGGCTCACCACCTGTCGCGTTATCCCAAAAATGTCCTCGGAGGAAGACAACGACATAGTATTTATGTCGTTGTCGTTGTCGATATCGATAGCACATTAGTTTTTGAAAAAAACAATTGTTAGGAGTCTGCCACATGAGGATCTATCTCGGGACTCTAATTCGAATTCTGATCACCCAACTACTCGGCTAACGTTACTACTCCCGTAAGTAAATTTTGCGAAAAATAAAAAAGTCAACCAACCGCACAACCCAAGATCACAAATTGATTATAGTGGCTATAGGGGCATGAATAAAACTTTTCTATTAAATTAAATAACACAGAATTCGATACTAAATTAACGAATTCAGTATACTACAGACACTTATATAACAAAGAACTAATTAGTATCCCTAGAACCTTTTCACTAATTATCATCCCAAAAATGTACCAAAGAAATATTAATAACATCCTTTAAGAAATGAGTAAAACTTATTTGTTATCGTCTTACTTGCCGTACCAACTACGTTGGAAAGTTACAGTCACTAACACCGGATTTCACGTAAATTAAATTAAAATGTTACAATTTATGGAAGGGCTCCCGTCATAAATTTTGGGCCCTAATTGGCTTTGCTTTCTCCCTCTCTAAACTCTTTTACGGCCCAGTAACATTTTTTATTAAATTCTAGTTCGCAAACCGTAAAGTTATTACTTACTTACTCAGAAAGCATTGAGTATATTACGTTACAATAATAGATATCTTCACGCTATTCCCAATACAGCTCAGGATATACAGAACAACAATTAAGTACTTTCGATACATCTTCCACCAAAGACATTTTTGGGACAACGTGACTGGTGTTGGGCCCGTCGTCGTCTTTATGTCCATATAAGTCATGTGTATATTACGTTAGTAGAAAGTGTTGCTTTGTTACATGCTTTTAGAATTTGTTCTCATTATTTTTTATCTCCTATGGTAACAGAGTGGCTGGGTAACTTAAACCAAAATTAGTAGATGCACCACATAAGGAACGTATTAATAAATTTTTCGATACTTAAGTACGGTAAATACCGACAGACACTAAATATGAAGATAAAGACAATCACCTTACCATATCTCATATTAAACTAGAAAATATCGATTTATGACTATAGTATCTAAGTTCTGTCCACCTTAATATTATGAGTTGTTCCATCAGTAAAAAATAATTAAATAAGAAAGATATTAGATAAAGAACATGTGATCTGGATTCGGAAACAATGAAGGTACCACAAACACCCAGACCCGAGACATGCAGAAAAAGTGGTTTTCTACATTTACCTATCCGGGATATTTATTTACGGAAAAGATAAGTGTACGAGCAAGCGCATTATCTGCTGGAAAGTTAATACTAATTATAGTATGTACAGTGAGTATAACAGATTTCTTTTAGACAGGGGTAGACAGAGGTCGAGTCTAGACAATTAAGTCCCTTCGACCCACCTTCCACAGTTCCACCTTCCACAAGCCACAGTTTTTATTTAACTTTATTAATTAAAGGCAACAAAATAAAACAATTTTAGTAAATATATAAAATAAAACATGACTTAAAAATAGAATGAAATAAAATCGACAGACAAAATATATATGGACATAAAGACATACTGGAACATTATTAACATCGTTAATCAAATAAATCGTGATCCATTAAGTATAAAGCTGCTTCGGTCGGAAACATTTTTGAACAATACTTGTTACATGTTATTTGTAAAACATTTTTTGTACCAATAAATGTTTACGTCACAATTCTTTTTGAGGCATAGATTAAATATCTGAATTGTATCATTTATAACGAATCTGATAAAAGTGTCGACTAAAAATGTTTTTTTTTTCTGGGGACAAAAAATTAAGTAAATACTATTCGTGACATATAAATGTTGACATTATCAAAGACAAGACCATCTCAGCAATAAGCAGCGATAACCGAGCGGTTTGGTGACTCGAGTTCGATCCTAAGGAAAGCACCAACCTGTGAATTTATGTAACGTGAGTTGCGCAAGAAGAATCTACTACTATCACTACTATCTCTTTGACCCAAGTATACTCGGATGAAAAATGGGTTAAAAGGAATAAATTATCTGGACATCTGACTACCCACTTTGTTCTTTTTGCGTTAGTAAGTAAAGCGTGAGAGTAAACTGAAACAGAAAAGTGCACGTCGACTGCATGAAGTTCACCACCACCGTGGCATTATTCAAGATAAATCCTTCTTGAGATATTTCACTGAAGGCCTTTTCTCGGTAGAGGTTGACTTTTCTTAAGTACTATTCAAGTAAGATTGATAAGTGAGTTCCTAATCCTTATATCTAATTGAACCATTATGAAGGTTTCGAAGGGAATGAAAGAAAAACTACAGCACGCGATAAAATCCATGGCACGCGAACAATGAGGGAACAATGAGGAATACCATTTAACTTTTTCAAGGGCTAAGACTTTCGATAAATAGAACCAACCAACATATATAATAGGTTGACTTAGAGAGACTGTATTTAGGCCTAAATTTGTCTTATATATCCATCAGACATTTTAATTAATGTCCATTAAAATAAAATGTATATTTCGATAAAAACATATTTACTGTATTAAGTATTCATTATTTATTAATCAATGCTGAGTGGATTGACAATCGGAATGGGAATTTCTCGTACCACTTATTTTATCCCAACTTTATCTACGATTTGCAGCGCTCGTGTGGACATTAAGACCACTGGTGGCGAGTCTATCGCTGTCCTAATACTAAGTACAATGTAGCTACACCGAGGCAAATTTAAATAGATATATATTTATGTAAATATCAATGACTAGAGTACAACCATTTATACACGCAATTCCCAATAAAGTGGTAGACAGAGGTCTAGTCTAGATAATTAAGTCCCTTCGACCCACCTTCCACCGAAGATATTTTTGGGAAAACGTGACAGGTAGTAAGCCCGTCGCCGTTATTATATCCAAGCCAACTATATAATACATACATAAGTTTTAAAAAAACTCAGTGGTACGAGCCTGCCACCTGGGAATCGAACTCGGGTTTTTTGACTTGAAATTCCGACCACCTAATCGCTCGGCTATCGTGACTCTGCAATAATGAAAACAAAAGGTTTATTTTACTATTTCTTACTAATATATTTTACACATATATATTTTACTGCGCCGTAAAAGCAGTAAAACAATATAAGGCAGACTTAGACCTAAAATTATGCTCTGCCAGTAAATCTTAAGGTTATTGTTGAAGGCGGTTACGACCACCCAACCACTCGGCTATCGTGACTTCATACACATGAATGAAATGTTCACCACTAGCAGGGATTGAACCCACAATCTATAGCCTGGTAGGCAGAGGCACTACCAACGAGGCTATCGGGTCGCCTTTGTAATATATCTATTTTTTATGGTTTATTTTGGGAACGCTTGCGTTTGCTTTTAATTAAACGGTTAAAAATGCACTTATAGAGTAAAAGTAGAGCACGAAACCAAATCAGTAGCATGCGATCACGCACGTTACGGGCATCAAAAGGTTAAGGATGATACATACATACATAACGGCCCATTAAATTCCACTCCAGGACATAGAAAAATGCCGAAAGAAAGGGTTTTTTTTATTTTATATGCGTCAACATCACTACATTAGTCTGATCTCAAAGTAAGGAGCTATAGACTTATGTTAAGCACTTATGTTATGGAATCGGAACTAAGGATGTTTTTTTTTAAATCTTTTTTTATAAAGAATACTAACAATGTTCAATACGAAGAGATCGTCAAATATATATTTTTGTCATAATAGTCACGCATAGTAAACATTAACACGTACACAGTAGTAAGTATTACAAAGCTCCGCATATTCATACAAAGTCATAAAATACATTTATTAATATTTAATATAATTTACATACATTAAAACGGTAGACGCTACTTAAAACGGTAGAGTAACGCAGCCTACGCTGCGCTTCATTCGCTACGCTGCCTTTGCTACGTTGCTTTTACTACGCTAAGCTGATCAAGAGAGATCGTCTGCATAAGTGTCACATTTATACCCAGTTCCGCTGACAAATAGCTGTTTGAAGACCATTGTACGAAATATCATGTGATCAGATTACAAACTAAGAGACATTACGTTAATGTTTTCGGGAGTAACAGGTCAATAGACTTCTTCATTGGAAATTGGTAGGCGTGTACCAATGGTAAGTCGATTTTTTTTTTTCAAACCAATATATACGATATATATCATAGGCTTGGGCGTCAAGACGGCGATAGGCTCACCACCTGTCACATCGTTCCGTAAATATCTTAGGTGGAAGTTGGGTCGAAACGGCTTAATTGTCTAGACTTCTGTCTAACCCAGTATATGCATTGTCGTGAACTTTTGTTTTAAATATGAAACTATTGATATATTTTATTAATTCGTCGAATAATAAAATTTTAAAAATTTAGAATTTGCAAAACAGAGCTCGTTCTATACGCTCGCCAATTTCAATAAACATTAGGCATTTCCCAGTGTTCGTGGAACAGACGAATTACAGATAATTTATGCCGTGATATTGTTGAAACTATTATGAAGCATATGTTGTTTAATTATGGGAGCAAACAGATATAAATTTTGTTACAGGCGTTGGTGACATCGATTTTGTTCTCGCATTCAAATAGTATTATGTACATAATACATATCTATGAATGTTTTTTTTTGTTATAAAATAAATAAATATCTTCACGCAATTGCCAATACAGGGGTATACAGAGGTCTAGTCTAGACAATTAAGTCACTTCGACCCACCTTCCACGGAAGATATTTTTGAGACAACGTGACAGGTGGAGAGCCCGTCGCCGTCTTCATGTCCAAGCCAATATAATTCGTACATAAGTTTTTAAAAAACCCATTGGTATGAGCCTGCCACCTGGGGATCGAACTCGCGTCTCTTGATATGAAATTTCGACCACCTAACCACTCGGCTATCGTGAGTCTAAATTAATAATAAAGCCCTATAGCCGAGTTGCTTGTGACCCTGCCATCTAAAATGTTTCTGGTTCTAGTCCTCTAGGATCAGTCATTGGTGATGAATGTGAATGCTTGTACTGGAGTCATAGATGTTTATATGTTTATTAATATTTATAGAAGTGCAAGTATACTGATAGCTTGGACTAAGACGCCGATGGGCTTACCACCTGTCACATTATCTTCAACAGGCTTCGGTGAAAAATCCCCACTATTGGAAATATATCCAAAGCTAACCAAAATCCTCAAAAATAAATACTAAAAATATTAAACACAAAAAATAAGCATCTGTTTTTAAATTAATAGAGATATACAAGTTAATGCTCTTAGTAAAATCTTAAAATTATTGAGAATTCGCTCTTCATTTCACTAATATTTAGTAGAGCTTACTAAAGCTTAAATTGTAAAGAATTTGTTAACAAAAATATATGTTATTTATTTTTCAAAACCATATCTTTATTTATGTTATTATCACTAAAAATATTAATTATTAAACTAAATATTTCATTCTTATCTAGTACTAAATAAGGACGGCGACAGGATGACCACCTGTCACGTTAACAAAAAGTATCTTCGTTGAAAGGTGGATCGTATTGGAGATGGCGAGAAAATATTTTTATATATACATCTTTTATTCACATTTATGGTTTATAGTATACCAGTAAGTACTAATAGTACTTACAAGTTGGTCGCCCATAAAAGTCCAACTGCTGAAAATAAGCCACGCATGAGGAATATTTTGCGTATTCTCACCACATTTGACAAACATCATTTAAAAGACAATCTGGAATCTGGCTATGAGTAAGTTGATCTAACGCTGAAACAACTAAAGTCGTTTTTCTATAGCTTCACGCATATTCCCAGTACCGGGGTATTCAGATGTCTGGATTATTAAGTCCCTTCGAAACCTTACATCGAAGCTTGCTTTTTCAACAACGTGACACGTGTTGAGCCTACCATTGTCTTACTAACCAAGCTAACGTATAATATACGTACCTAGATATTTTTTTTTATAAATAACGAAATTATATGTTTATATTTCAGAAATATAATATTAAATATATTATAAAATCTACATTCATTAGACATATGTTTGCTCC
Organism: Sericinus montela; assembly: GCA_029286605.1. NCBI lineage: Eukaryota > Metazoa > Arthropoda > Insecta > Lepidoptera > Papilionidae > Sericinus > Sericinus montela. The sequence goes on from JAGSMR010000044.1 coordinate 8,979,081, forward strand.
TAACGGATCCTAACCCGCGAACATTTAGTTTAGATGGTAGGGTCACTACCAACTCGGCTATCTGGTCACTTAAAATAATTAACACAGTAATAATTTATATGCTATAATAAATTATTATTAACGAACAGATTTTTTTTCTTCAGGCAATTCCCTACACAGGGGTAGGCAGAGGTCTAGTCTAGACAATTAAGTCCCTTTGACCCACCGAAATTACTTAATTCTCAAGACTGACTCAAGACTCTGTCTACCCCAGTATTGGGATTCGAATGAATAATTTTTAGGTAACTCTCTCTTCTGTATGTATTGTTCTTCAGATCACTTACCATCATGTGAGCCACCTGTTCGTTTGCCTTTTATACTATGGTAAAAAGGCAAACATATTTTAAAAAGACGCAGACGGGGAAACGATGGACACCGGTTTCTTGTGCGCCTATGTTCAGCTATGGACTTATATTGTGTCGATAAAAGAAGAATACTAAAGTGTTCATAAATTTAATTGAATACATTGTAAATAATAAATCCCTTAATTTCAACAACAAGCAACATGTTTTCCTTATCTATTATTAAGTGATTAAGAAGCTCCTAGCTGGATTAAAGAGAAAAACATCGCACGCGATGTAATCATAGGCACGCGAGCCTTAGCGGCATGCTATTTTACTTTTTCAAGTTCTGACACTTCCTTTGTATCTAGAAATATCAAATTTCATTATGGAGCTATAACAAGGAATTTACAGGAGTTTATCTATCACCACTGTTACAGGCAGTCTAGATTATCTCTTAAGTTGCCTAAATCAAACATCTTGTGGCACTCATCAGGTTCATCATCATAATAACAGCCCATAATCCTCTGCTGAACATAGGCCTCACCCAAAGACTGCTAGATACAATGGTCAGCCAGTATGCGGCCTGCATCAAGTAACTCCTCGAAATATTGATCAGGTCATTGCACTATCTTACACTGTCTTTACCTGTACTGGGTTCCCGCCAGGAAACAAAAAATAGCGATTCTTTCTCGAAACGGTTTTTTTAATTAAAGATTTTATTCTTTCTGCGACCTATGTGGCATGCCCTTTGGCAGTTCAGCGTGGTATATCGCTCACCATGATTCGGCCACGTTTTCGTCACGGATTCTATCATGCACAGAAACACCGCGCTTAGCCCTTTCCATAGCCGGATGAGCAACTTTCAGCTTTCTCGTTCAACCTGCAATCTGACTCTGTAGGACCCAACCAGAAGGACCGCGTCCTAGATCCATAAGAGGCAACAAGCACTAGTACACAGAAGAGGGCTCTCCTGTATTGGACTTTACAGGCCGCTATGTATTTTATGTAATTACTACAGACATTACCAACCATACATTAATATATTTGATTATATATTGAGGTTTAGATACTCATCCAAAAATGACGCCAACGAATTCGCAAAATAGCTGCAGGACGATGCTATCACAAGGCGACAGGCTCACCACCTCTGACGTTTTCCCAAAATGTTCAGTGAAAGGTGAGTCAAAGGAAAATTAATGGTATAGATCTGAAAATTAGTGAAAAACTAAAAATGAAAAAAAAAAGGCAGAAAAGACAAGTCGGAGAAGTGCGAAACAAATTTCCGTTGCAGGATTTTTTTATTAATCACTAAACAGATGTTACGTACTTTGCCCCGATCCTAAAGGTATGGTATTCAATGGTAAATGAATTTGTGTTCTCTTTCTCTTCTCTCTGTTCTCTTTGAGTGTCATTTACAAGGCGTCATTTAAATAATAAATTTAAACTCTTAAAAAGTTATTTAATATTCGATATTGTATTCGTATAAACGGCAAAGTAAATCAAAATTAATCTTGCGTTGTCTATGGTACAAAGTTTTAGCAAGATACCCGAAAGTTAGATAATTTTGTCTAACGCTTTAGGCTAGAGTTGTATCATCCACTATCCATGAAAATATATTATTCATGAAATGGTTACAGTACCCTTTGAGAGATAAAGTTTTCTTATGAAAATACTTTATTCATTTGAGTTTATATGAATCGTTGTTATTCTTTCATGATTTTAATTTATATAATTGGTAATCAATTCAGTTCACTTTTCAAGGCATTTGTTTAACCGCATTTAATTGTTTATTTTAAATTATCGAAGTAAATAACAATGTTGTTATTTGTTTTTTATTTTTCTACGCAGTTCGTCAAAGCTTACTCCAGAACACGTGGCTCATTAAAGAGCTTTATTTTGTTTAATCTTCATATTAATTCTAAACTTCTAATTACTACTGTTTCATTTGCAAAACTTTCTTCAGTTTATATTTTTTATAGGAAAGGGAGGCAAACGAGCAGGTGGCTCACGTGATGGTAAGCGATTACCGCCGCCCATTAACACCTGCATTACCAGAGGCTTAGCAGATGCGTTGCCTCCCTTAAAGTGCAATTGGGGGAGAAAGGTGTGTGGGCCACCGGTTACCTGCACTCACCAGACGAAACAGGGGTCATTGTAGAAGCGTGCTCGTCGCGACCCCTGCCAGCCCTTTTCAGGGCTGCAATTCTACACAGCTGCGCACCCATGCCAACGAGGGTTAGGGCGTCCCCCCAAGGCGACGCACACCAGTTCGTCCCCGTTGGTGTGAAATGCAGCGCGCAAAGCGGCGATGGGGACCTTCACCCGTCACGCACAGTCCGACACGGCGGAAGGTGGAGGACGGAGTGCAGAGTTGGCACGTGGAATGTTAGAGGAGGCATGAGAGATAAGACGAATGAGTTGATTGAAATAATGAAGAAGAAATTAGATGTCGTGTGTTTGTCGGAGACCAAGCGGAAGGGCAGTGGTACTGAAGAGCTCCCTGGCGGGGCGTTAGCTCTATGGTCCGGAGTCCCGGAGGCGAGAGCGCCTGCCAGGAGTGGGGGGTGCTGCTGTCGTCTCGGTTGGTCGATGTTATGACTGAATATAAGGCTGTGAACTCGAGACTTCTCTGGGTTCGCTTTAAATTGGGACTGACGAAGTTATTCCTTTTTGGCTGTTTATGCGCCGGTGGCTTCGTCGTCAGAGCTGAGCTGGAGGAGTTTTGGGAGAATGTAAGAGAAGTTCTAGACTTGGTTAGAGGAAACGAAAGAATTGTTGTATGTGGTGATTTGAATGGATGGGTTGGTACCGCTCGGCCGGGGTACGAGTCGGTGCTTGGAATGTTGGCGATAAAGGGTTAACGATGCTGGCAAGCTTATACTGGCTGTATGCAAGGAAAAGGGTCTTCTTGTGACAAACACTATGTTTAGTCACAAGAAAATCCATATGTATACTAGAACAAGAGAATGAGAGAAGTATGATCGATTTATTCCTGGTGGATGACCGACTGCGAAAACAGGTGATGGATACGCGGGTGTTCGAGGTGCTGACCTGGGAACGGATCACTACCTAGTGATTACTAGATTTAGGGGTCTGTTCGCGGGTTGGCCACCGGACGGCGATACCAGAACCACAGTCGGTCGGTAGCATCGAAGCTGGAAGCTTCAGGAAGCGGACACTAGGAATAAATATCAAGCAAGGGTAGCCGAAAGCTGCACAGCATTGGTGTTAGGAAAGAATGTGTGGAAGAAATATGGCAGAGCCTTAGAGATGGAATGGTTAGTGCAGCGGAAGACGTGTGTGGAAATGTGAAAAGGGTAGTAGTAAAAGGGTGATGCATGGTGGAATGACGAAGTGAAAGAAGCTGTTAATAAGAAGAAGAAAGCATGGTTAGACTACTTGGCCTCTAGTAATGATAAGGATATGAGAGAAGAGGAAAGAAAGATATAAGCTTCAGAAAGTTCATACGAAAGCATTGATTGAGGAAGTGCGTGAAAGGAGTAGAATGGAAGCGGACGAAAGGTTGTCGCACAACTTCAAGGAGAACTCAAACTCTTCTGGAAAGAGGTTGGAAGGACCCGGAGTGGTGCGACAGCCTTAGAATGAATAAAGTGCTTTCGGGAACCAATGACGTCCTCTCAGAAAAATCGGACGTCATGCAGCGATGGAGTGAATTTTATAGAGATGTATGCGTGTGATGATCTTAGTGAGGATCCAGGGGTGACGCCGTGACTGGTACGCCAGACTCGGACCTCGATGACACTGCGGTCATCAGTATGAAAGAGATTGAATGTGCGATTAGAAGTTTGAAATGTGGTAAGGCTGCGGGTCTAGACAGAGTTACTGCTGAAATGGTCAAGTATGGTGGGACACGCGTCTGGGACAGCTTTCATCTGCTGTGCAATTTGTGCTGGCGAACGGGGGCTGTTCCGGATGATTGGCGATCCGCGGTCATTGTGCCTTTATATAAAGGTAAAGGTTCACATTATGACTACGGGTGCTATCGGGCGATCACCTTGACCAGTTTAGCAAGTAAAGTTTACTCGAAGGTTTTGACACGTAGGATGCAAGAGAAATCGGAAAGATTTCTATGGGAGGCACAATGCGGATTTAGACCTGGAAGATGATGCACGGATCAAATGTTTTCTCTCCGCATGATCACGGAGAAGCTTCTGGCTGCTAACCAGAAGATTTTCTGTGCTTTTGTGGATCTTGAGAAAGCATTTGATAAGGTTGTAAGGAAGAAAATGTGGGAACTGTTGCCGGGGTATGGTGTGGATGGTCGATTGCTAAGGGCTGTGCAGTCACTTTACTGTGACTGTAAAGCCTGTGTGCGGGTAGGGCATGACCTGTCACCCATGTTTAGCGTCCCAAACGGGCGTAAAACAGGGTTGTGTCATGTCTTCCTGGCTATTCATACTGTATCTCGACAGCTGTTTACAGAAGCTGAAAGATAGCTGTTTGGGTGCGAAATTGGGTGACATAAAAGTAAATGTTCTGTAAATTGTCTGCTTTATGCTGATGAGCAGTGCTTATAGCACCATCAGAGGCAGAACTGCAGGCATTAGTCACGTGTATGAAAGAAGAATGTGAAATTAATGGTCTCCGTTTGAATGCTAATAAAACTAAGGTTCTGGTATTTGAAAGAGACGAAGAAAGAACGAAGTGCGAAATTTGGGTAAATCAGGAATGTCTAGAACAGGTGAATGAAATTGTATACTTGGGGAGTGCGTTTAGCCGGGATGGAAGATGTGATTTAGATGTGGACAGGCGTGTTGCTGCCGGGAACAAAGTCAATGGTGCCCTGACTGCGTTAATCAAAAGGCAAGGCGTTGTGAAAAGTGCACGCCTTGCAATACATAACGCAGTGTTGGTACCGACTTTGTTATATGGCAGCAAAACCTGGTATGCCAGAAGAAGCATAAAAAGCAGGTTGAATGCAGTGGAGATGCGATCTCTTCGTAAAATGTGCGGCCTTACCATGGCCGACCGAAAGCGAAACGAAGAGATTCGCAATATGGCAGGTTTGAAAGATGACCTTGTCTCAAAAATGGATAAGGGCGTGCTTCGATGGTTTGGGCACGTTGAGCGAATGAGTGAAGACCGAATGGTGAAGAAAATATATAGCGCGAAAGTTAATATTAAAAGGTGTCGAGGTTGACCGAGATTAACTTTCGAAGACCATGTGAGCAAATTGCTCGAAGAGAGGAGGGTCAAGAGTACTCGGATACCTAGACGTGCATGTATGAAGAAGATGATGAATCTGAAAGAAGCGAAAGAAGTATGTAGGGATCGTAACACTTGGCGATCTCTTCTCTCTGGCTACCCCGTCAGGGATTGTGCGTGAAGATAAATAAAAATATAACCAGACGAAACGCAGAAGTTTGCTAGACTTCTACTTTACGTCGGTATTCTGTGAGGTCGTGGTACTTCCCCGGTCGAGCCGGCCCATTCATGCAACAACAAAAGTTAATGCGTGGCTCTACCACTGTGGGTACCATATTGAACTATCTCACTGTACACAAAGTAAACGTACTTTATATTTTATTGCTAACACTTAATACATATTATATCAATAAATATAAATACATACAAATAAAATTTAAGTGTCTATTTGTTATTCCAAAAAACAGCTTTTCACTTAAAACATATGAAAATGTATTAGGTACTTTCGTAAAAAAAAAAAACAATTTTTATGTCTATAACGGCTTATCTCTGAAACGGCTGGACCGATTTTAACTGGATTTTTTCTGGCTGCTGATAGCTATTGGATTTTTCTGGCTGCTGATAGATATTAAGAGTAACTTAGGCTAATATTATTTTAGAAATTTAGAATTTGCAAAACAGAGCTCGTTCTATACGCTCGCCAATTTCAATAAACATTAGGCATTTCCCAGTGTTCGTGGAACAGACGAATTACAGATAATTTATGCCGTGATATTGTTGAAACTATTATGAAGCATATGTTGTTTAATTATGGGAGCAAACAGATATAAATTTTGTTACAGGCGTTGGTGACATCAATTTTGTTTCTCGCATTCAAATAATATTATGTACATAATACATATCTATGAATGTTTTTTTGTTATAAAATAAATAAATATCTTCACGCAATTCCCAATAAAGTGGTAGACAGAGGTCTAGTCTAGATAATTAAGTCCCTTCGACCCACCTTCCACCGAAGATATTTTTGGGAAAACGTGACAGGTGGTAAACCGTCATAGATATTATGTCCAATAACTATATAATACATACATAAGTTTTAAAAAACTCAGTGGTACGAGCCTGCCACCTGGGAATCGAACTCAGGTTTTGACTTGAAATTCCGACCACCTAATCGCTCGGCTATCGTGACTCTACAATAATGAAAACAAAAGGTTTATTTTACTATTTCTTACTAATATATTTTACACATATATATTTTACTGCGCCGTAAAAGCAGTAAAACAATATAAAACAGACTTAGACCTAAAATTATGCTCTGCCAGTAAATCTTAAGGTTATTGTTGAAGGCATTTTGTGCCCCAACCTCGGCTATCGTGACTTCATACATGAATGAAATGTTCGCCACTAGCAGGATTGAACCCACAATCTATAGCCTGGTAGGCAGAGGCACTATCAACGAGGCTATCGGGTCGCCTTTGTAATATATCTATTTTTATGGTTTATTTTGGAACGCTTGCGTTTGCTTTTAATTAAACGGTTAAAAATGCACTTATAGAGTAAAAGTAGAGCACGCAACCAAATCAGTAGCATGCGATCACGCACGTTACGGGCATCAAAGGTTAAGGATGATACATACATACATAACGGCCCATTAAATTCCACTCCAGGACATAGAAAATGCCGTAAGAAAGGGTTTTTTTATGGCAAGTAAACATCACTACATTAGTCTGATCCCAAAGTAAGGAGCTATAGACTTATGTTAAGCACTTATGTTATGGAATCGGAACTAAGGATGTCTTTTTAAATCTTTTTATAAAGAATACTAACAATGTTCAATACGAAGAGATCGTCAAATATATATTTTGTCATAATAGTCACGCATAGTAAACATTAACACGTACACAGTAGTAAGTATTACAAAGCTCCGCATATTCATACAAAGTCATAAAATACATTTATTAATATTTAATATAATTTACATACATTAAAACGGTAGACGCTACTTAAAACGGTAGAGTAACGCAGCCTACGCTGCGCTTCATTCCTTCGCCTTTGCTACGTTGCTTTCACTACGCTAAGCTGATCAAGAGATCGTCTGCATAAGTGTCACATTTATACCCAGTTCCGCTGACAAATAGCTGTTTGAAGACCATTGTACGAAATATCATGTGATCAGATTACAAACTAAGAGACATTACGTTAATGTTTTCGGGAGTAACAAGTCAATAGACTTCTTCATTGGAAATTGGTAGGCGTGTACCAATGGTAAGTCGTTTTTTTTTTTTTTTTTTTTTCAAACCAATATACGATATATATCATAGGCTTGGGCGTCAAGACGGCGATAAGCTCACCACCTGTCACATCGTTCCGTAAATATCTTAGGTGGAAGTTGGGTCAGAGCGACTTTAATTGTCTAGACTTCTGTCTAACCAGTATGTGCATTGTCGTGAACTTTTGTTTTAAATATGAAACTATTGATATATTTTATTAATTCGTCGAATATTAAAATTTTAAAAATTTAGAATTTGCAAAACAGAGCTCGTTCTATACGCTCGCCAATTTCAATAAACATTAGGCATTTCCCAGTGTTCGTGGAACAGACGAATTACAGATAATTTATGCCGTGATATTGTTGAAACTATTATGAAGCATATGTTGTTTAATTATAGAACAAACAGATATAAATTTTGTTACAGGCGTTGGTGACATCAATTTTGTTTCTCGCATTCAAATAATATTATGTACATAATACATATCTATGAATGTTTTTTTTGTTATAAAATAAATAAATATCTTCACGCAATTGCCAATACAGGGGTATACAGAGGTCTAGTCTAGACAATTAAGTCACTTCGACCCACCTTCCACCGAAGATATATTTGAGACAACGTGACAGGTGGAGAGCCCAGTTTTTAAAAAACCCATTGGTATGATCCTGCCACCTGGGGATCGAACTCGCGTCTCTTGATATGAAATTTCGACCACCTAACCACTCGGCTATCGTGAGTCTAAATTAATAATAAAGCCCTATAGCCGAGTTGCTTGTGACCCTGCCATCTAAAATGTTTCTGGTTCTAGTCCTCTAGGAACAGTCATTGGTGATGAATTTGAATGCTTGTACTGGAGTCATAGATGTTTATATGTTTATTAATATTTATAGAAGTGCAAGTATACTGATAGCTTGGACTAAGACGCCGATGGGCTTACCACCTGTCACATTATCTTCAACAGGCTTCGGTGAAAAATCCCCACTATTGGAAATATATCCAAAGCTAACCAAAATCCTCAAAAATAAATACTAAAAATATTAAACACAAAAAATAAGCATCTGTTTTTAAATTAATAGAGATATACAAGTTAATGCTCTTAGTAAAATCTTAAAATTATTGAGAATTCGCTCTTCATTTCACTAATATTTAGTAGAGCTTACTAAAGCTTAAATTGTAAAGAATTTGTTAACAAAAATATATGTTATTTATTTTTTTAAAACCATATCTTTATTTATGTTATTATCACTAAAAATATTAATTATTAAACTAAATATTTCATTCTTATCTAGTACTAAATGAAGACGGCGACAGGATGACCACCTGTCACGTTAACAAAAAATATCTTCGTTGAAAGGTGGATCGTATTGGAGATGGCGAGAAAATATTTTTATATATACATCTTTTATTCACATTTATGGTTTATAGTATACCAGTAAGTACTAATAGTACTTACAAGTTGGTCGCCCATAAAAGTCCAACTGCTGAAAATAAGCCACGCATGAGGAATATTTTGCGTATTCTCACCACATTTGACAAACATGATTTAAAAGACAATCTGGAATCTGGCTATGAGTAAGTTGATCTAACGCTGAAACAACTAAAGTCGTTTTTCTATAGCTTCACGCATATTCCCAGTACCGGGGTATTCAGATGTCTGGATTATTAAGTCCCTTCGAAACCTTACATCGAAGCTTGCTTTTTCAACAACGTGACACGTGTTGAGCCTACCATTGTCTTACTAACCAAGCTAACGTATAATATACGTACCCAGATAATTTTTTTATAAATAACGAAATTATATGTTTATATTTCAGAAATATATTATTAAATATATTATAAAATCTACATTCATTAGACATATGTTTGCTCCTAACGGATCCTAACCCGCGAACATTTAGTTTAGATGGTAGGGTCACTACCAACTCGGCTATCTGGTCACTTAAAATAATTAACACAGTAATAATTTATATGCTATAATAAATTATTATTAACGAACAGATTTTTTTCTTCACGCAATTCCCTATACAGGGGTAGGCAGAGGTCTAGTCTAGACAATTAAGTCCCTTTGACCCACCGAAATTACTTAATTCTCAAGACTGACTCAAGACTCTGTCTACCCCAGTATTGGGATTCGAATGAATAATTTTTAGGTAACTCTCTCTTCTGTATGTATTGTTCTTCAGATCACTTACCATCATGTGAGCCACCTGTTCGTTTGCCTTTTATACTATGGTAAAAAGGCAAACATAGTTTAAAAAGACGCAGACGGGGAAACGATGGACACCGGTTTCTTGTGCGCCTATGTTCAGCTATGGACTTATATTGTGTCGATAAAAGAAGAATACTAAAGTGTTCATAAATTTAATTGAATACATTGTAAATAATAAATCCCTTAATTTCAACAACAAGCAACATGTTTTCCTTATCTATTATTAAGTGATTAAAGCTCCTAGCTGGATTAAAGAAAAACATCGCACGCGATGTAATCATAGGCACGCGAGCCTTAGCGGCATGCTATTTAACTTTTCAAGTTCTGACACTTCCTTTGTATCTAGAAATATCAAATTTCATTATGGAGCTATAACAAGGAATTTACAGGAGTTTATCTATCACCACTGTTACAGGCAGTCTAGATTATCTCTTAAGTTGCCTAAATCAAACATCTTGTGGCACTCATCAGGTTCATCATCATAATAACAGCCCATAATTCTCTGCTGAACATAGGCCTCACCCAAAGACTGCTAGATAGAATGGTCAGCCAGTATGCGGCCTGCATCAAGTAACTCCTCGAAATATTGATCAGGTCATTGCACTATCTTACACTGTCTTTACCTGTACTGGGTTCCCGCCAGGAAACAAAAAATAGCGATTCTTTCTCGAAACGGTTTTTTTAATTAAAGATTTTATTCTTTCTGCGACCTATGTGGCATGCCCATTGGCAGTTCAGCGTGGTATATCGGTCACCATGATTCGGCCACGTTTTCGTCACGGATTCTATCATGCACAGAAACACCGCGCTTAGCCCTTTCCATAGCCGGATGAGCAACTTTCAGCTTTCTCGTTCAACCTGCAATCTGACTCTGTAGGACCCAACCAGAAGGACCGCGTCCTAGATCCATAAGAGGCAACAAGCACTAGTACGCAGAAGAGGGCTCTCCTGTATTGGACTTTACAGGCCGCTATGTATTTTATGTAATTACTACAGACATTACCAACCATACATTAATATATTTGATTATATATTGAGGTTTAGATACTCATCCAAAAATGACGCCAACGAATTCGCAAAATAGCTGCAGGACGATGCTATCACAAGGCGACAGGCTCACCACCTCTGACGTTTTCCCAAAATGTTCAGTGAAAGGTGAGTCAAAGGAAAATTAATGGTATAGATCTGAAAATTAGTGAAAAACTAAAAATGAAAAAAAAGGCAGAAAAGACAAGTCGGAGAAGTGCGAAACAAATTTTCGTTGCAGGATTTTTTTATTAATCACTAAACAGATGTTACGTACTTTGCCCCGATCCTAAAGGTATGGTATTCAATGGTAAATGAATTTGTGTTCTCTTTCTCTTCTCTCTGTTCTCTTTGAGTGTCATTTACAAGGCGTCATTTAAATAATAAATTTAAACTCTTAAAAAGTTATTTAATATTCGATATTGTATTCGTATAAACGGCAAAGTAAATCAAAATTAATCTTGCGTTGTCTATGGTACAAAGTTTTAGCAAGATACCCGAAAGTTAGATAATTTTGTCTAACGCTTTAGGCTAGAGCTGTATCATCCACTATCCATGAAAATATATTATTCATGAAATGGTTACAGTACCCTTTGAGAGATAAAGTTTTCTTATGAAAATACTTTATTCATTTGAGTTTATATGAATCGTTGTTATTCTTTCATGATTTTAATTTATATAATTGGTAATCAATTCAGTTCACTTTTCAAGGCATTTGTTTAACCGCATTTAATTGTTTATTTTTAAATTATCGAAGTAAATAACAATGTTGTTATTTGTTTTTTTTTTTATTTTTCTACGCAGTTCGTCAAAGCTTACTCCAGAACACGTGGCTCATTAAAAGAGCTTTATTTTGTTTTATCTTCATATTAATTCTAAACTTCTAATTAGAATCCTACTCTGTATTTATTAAAATTTGTACTGCTTCATTTGCAAAACTTTCTTCTGTTTATATTTTTTTATAGGAAAAGGGAGGCAAACGAGCAGGTGGCTCACGTGATGGTAAGCGATTACCGCCGCCCATTAACACCTGCATTACCAGAGGCTTAGCAGATGCGTTGCCTCCCTTAAAGTGCAATTGGGGGAGAAAGGTGTGTGGGCCACCGGTTACCTGCACTCACCAGACGAAACGCAGAAGTTTGCTAGACTTCTACTTTACGTCGGTATTCTGTGAGGTCGTGGTACTTCCCCGGTCGAGCCGGCCCATTCATGCAACAACAAAAGTTGATGCGTGGCTCTACCACTGTGGGTACCATATTAAACTATCTCAATGTATACAAAGTAAACGTACTTTATATTTTATTGCTAACACTTAATACATATTATATCAATAAATATAAATACATACAAATAAAATTTAAGTGTCTATTTGTAATTCCAAAAAACAGCTTTTCACTTAAAACATATGAAAATGTATTAGGTACTTTCGTAAAAAAAAAACAATTTTTATGTCTATAAAGGCTAATCTCTGAAACGGCTGGACCGATTTTAACTGGATTTTTTCTGGCTGCTGATAGCTATTGGATTTTTTCTGGCTGCTGATAGATATTAAGAGTAACTTAGGCTAATATTATTTTAGAAATTTAATTAGGGTTTGATGTTAATTGTTAAACCGAGAGCAAAGCAGTGGGCGCCAGCTAGTCTATACATAAAATACAAGTTCTGTTACCACTGCGCTTCGCAGAAGAGGACTGGAAGTGACATAGTTCTTTTTTTACACAATTATTGAGTAATGTGGATTTCATGTTACAACTTAGATTTTAACGACCTGATAGCTGGTAGTTAGCCTGCTTTCAAGGATTTGCGGGATCTTATCTCACGTAGGGGCAAACATGTTATAATGTTTTCATTAATCTATGCAAGTGTTATATTGTCACCTTTCAATTGCTACAGGGAATACTTATATGCGACACTGTAAGACATGTGACTGTTCATATATTATAAAAAATTTCAAACCCTTTTATACAACATCTTTAATGTTATTAGTATTTTAATTAATTACTATCTCTCCCTATAATAAATCGCAGTGAAAACAACGCACGCAACTGCATTAAGAGCACGCGATAAAGCGATAACAAGATTATGTGCTAAGAATTGTTTATTTATTTTATAAAAAAAAAAATATCTTCACGCAATTCCCAATACAGGGGTAGACAGAGGTCAAGTCTAGACAATTAAGTCCCTTTGACCCACCTTCCACCGAAGATATTTTCGGGACAACGTGACAGGTGGTGAACATGACGTCGCCGCCTTTATGTCCAAGCCAACGATGAAATTCGTACATAAGTTTTAGAAAAACTCATTGGTACTGCCACCTGGGGATCGAACTCGGGTCTCTTGACTCGAAATTCCGACCACCCAACAACTCGGCTATCGTGACTATTAACTAACTATCGTGATTATTATGAAATAAATAATTTATGCAGCGTTGCCAACCTAGACGATTATACTTCAGGACGATACGAATATAAAACGAAATGACAAAGATACGATATCAGGCCCTATGTCCTTAACTATCCATTTATGTACGTGTACATTGATTATACTTCTTTTGATTTGGATATTAAGGCGAGAACAGGCTCAGCACTGGCCACGTTGCCCCAAAATAAACTCCGAGGAAATGTGGGTCGAAAGAACTAAAATGATTAATCGATTCGACCTCAACACCTTTTTCAATATAACTAACCGATAGTCATTAATAAATATTAATGTTTATTAATGTATCTATTATTATAAGTAATGAAAAATTATTATTTATTAATTAATTGATCTTCAACTTGACAGAGATAAACCTGGCAAGGTTGGCCTGAAGACAATCGCTAAGTGTCCTGCTCCCTTTCATACCTCTTTTTCCTCATCTTATTTTTAAGCGTATACAATTTTTATTTTATACATGTAATTAGGTTTTACTTCCTAACGGCGTCAGAATATTGCCCCTCCCTTTCTTCACGTGGGTATTGTAAGAGGCGTCGAAAGGAAACAGCCTAGAATATCGTTATGGCAATTGACAGAAGGCGGGATAATCATCTCTAAAAATATCAATCCAAAGTAATCAGATCGAAGATGGGCAGCAGCGTCTGAGGTGTGAGTGGTCTAGTACTGCGATCGGCAATCCGATTGCCAAGCATGGCGATTATGGCAATTCCTCACGATGAGTGAGACCTTTGTCCTGCAGTGAACTTTAACAGGCTATTATGTATGTGTATGTAAGAAGGGAAGAGACCTTAAATTCGCAAATAAATTTTGCAAAAGGCATTTTGTTGGATGCTATTAAAAGTCCTGAGAGAAAATCAGCTTCTTTTTACAGAGGAAAAAAAAAACAAAAGTTTCTTTATTATTAGTAGCTATAACTTGAATTCATTAGAGCTCAATTTATAGCTACTAATAATAAAAATAAATTATGGATATCAAGTTTCATTAAACTGATTGCTTTTCAGATTTCATATAAAAAAGTTCGGTTTTTGTTTTTAATCTTTAATTCAGTCAACGTTTACTACCTTTTCCGGCTGCATCTATGTTGTATTTAATGATACCCTTGACATAATTTTTTGGGAGGAAAATGAAGCCGTTTACCTCGTTACGTGCCTACGGGCTATTTGGAAAAACCGCTACAGCAGCATTTAATATGAAGACATAAACGTAAGCCCCGTTTACTACTTAACCATGCAAATTAGAATTGATATTCCTTAGTCTTACTTTTTGAGAATGTCGCCTTTTTATTTTGTAACTAAAATCATGTTTGTTTAGTACTTCTAGTCAATTTATACTTGTCGCCAATCTTGTGTATAAATTATACCCTTCTTCTGACAGTACATTTTGCAAATATTAATATATCTTCGTACATAAAGTAAGTGACCTGACGATGTCTGTGGAGCTAAAGTTAAAAAATTCATTTCATCCATTGCTTCGCTCCCAATGTACGAATCTAAAGCACTTGAGGTATGGGATCTGGAAACAACGAAGGTACTACAAACACCCCGACCCGAGAAAATGTAGAAAAAGTGGTTTTTATACATTGTCCCGACCGGGAATCCAACCCGGGACTTCGAGATGGCGACACCTTGAAAACCGGTATTTATGCCGCTCATTCACGGAGGTCGTCAAAACTATAATTAATTAATGATATTCTTGACATTTTTCAATTATCTGTGTCAACAACTGTGGTGTATGATTGACGATTTTTGTCTGAAGTCAGCTTATTTTTAACTATTAATGGCCTAATATCTACATAGTGAAAAGTTTATGTAGTCCTAGTATCAAGTAAGATAATTGATCTGTAATTGATTATATCAAGAACGTTTCAGTTTTGTGTAGAAGAATGATAACGGTACATTATAATGCCTGTTGAATGGTTTTTAATTTAAAGTATCATTAAATGGTGTCCTCGACGAAGGTATATCGGTGTGTGAAACGATCTCGACGCTATTCGCAAAACTGCGGTAGATTATTGTAGCTATTTCATCGTCACCTTTCGAAGAAGAAATTTCTATTTTTTTCGGAATGCTTTGATTTCCCAAAGCAAAGAGTAGTCAATATCCTTCTCCAGCTCGGCAGCATTGAAAACAAAATTCAAAAACTAAAGTAATAAATAAATCGAAATAATGAATTTTAAATAAAACGATTTTCGGATATTATCGCGTTTTTAATAAGTTTTTACACACTATTTTTACTTCTCGACGTTTCGGATGCTTTACAGATTCCTGTCTACCCGTGACCACGGATGCTGTAAAGCATCCGAAATGTCGGGAAGTAAAAATAGTTTGTAAAAACTAATTAAAAACGCGATAAAGTCCGAAAATCGTGTTATTTTAAATGTGTAGTATTCGCGTAAATATTTAAATAATTAGGTAGACACATTCTTAAGTACATACCATTATAGCTATACCACAACCATGATAGCTCTTTATGTTTATATTACTTATGATTTGAACTTATAATTTTAGGTTAGTTAATTTAGCTTTCATAAGTTAAAATAATATTAAGTTTCATTAAAAAGAAAACCTTTCTTTTTAATGACAGTTAATATTATTTTTATTCGTAACATTATTTTGTGCCTTCTCACAAGCATGTAAAATAAATTATTATTTCAAAACTTACCCTTGTGTTTTTTCGGAGTTTTAGTCGTGCCTTTGTTTCACTTTGGTAACATGAGAATTTATTTAAAAACTCTTTAAAGAGTTAGCAGAAAACAACGAGAACCGTTTAGTGTCCATTTTGTTTGACAACTAATGTAGACTGTTAATGTTTTACTGCTGAGCTAAAAGTATTTCTTAATATTTTAGAGGGTTCTAAAGTCTTAAAACTTCTTGTAACTATTCCAGTGTCGATTGGTAAACTTTATATATCCAAGAAATTGTGTAATGTCAATGTTATTTTTTAATAAATCATATATGCTCAATGCTTTGGTGTTACGAATACGGACACCCTTTTCCCGTAAGAGTTGTAAGAGGTATTAAATAAAAAGCGTTACAGATTGAAGTAAAACTATCAGAATGCGCTTTTATCATTTTGAAATTAAAGACATTTACCCTTTTTCTCCTTACTCATATATACATATATAACGCTAATGAAGTCCACTATAGGATATAGACCTCTCCGCTTGCCAAGCGTGCTAATTATGGTAAACCATCCCTCTGCTTATGCTAAATGCAGAAGGTACGAGACAATATACGGGCTGTTTTAATACCAAAACTATAACAGATCACTTCTGAAGATACAGGTACTACAAGTACTATATCTTAAATAACATCTTGCTTCCATGGTGGGAATAGGATTCGTTCGTTCTTATTAGGAAGGAGAAATAGATGGATTTGTGGTTAAAAAGAAATTAATTATATCATTTTTTAACACATGAAATATTATTGTCTTCCTTTTTCTATCTTAAACATGATCTGCATCTCATAAAGCTAGACAAACTTATAATCTGACGATACCGTTGAGTAATTTTCGTATTTTAAAATACGAGAAAACTCTACTTGTGACTCTCTCGACTACCTACTGAAGCTAATGACAGGCTGCGATTTGAAACCATTTGGTAGTCCTTGAGAGTAATTTTCCAGAAGTAAATGCACAATTTTCCGTACAATTTAATCAACGCTGGCTATGGTTGGCGAAAATGCAAGTAAGAATTGTAAGCTACTGTTGATTCATAAATACGCTTGAGTATCATATATCATAAAATATATTCACGCCGTAAGGTACGATGGTGAAATTCAGTAGTACATCTTGTAAAAAATGCAAAGAGATGCAATTGACTTGACAATTAAGTCCTTTCGACCTACCTTCCACCGAAGATATTTTTGAGACAATGTGACAGGTGTTGAGTCCGTCGTCTTGTTCGTCAAAGCCAACATAAAATCGTACATACATTTCTGAAAAAAAAAAACATTGGTCATGCCTGTCATCTAGGAATCGAAGTCGAATCTCTTGAGTCGACTTCCAATCACGCAACCAGTCGGATTATTTATTATGGTGATAACAATGTCATGGATATTAGTATGTTTATATGAATTATACAATATATTTTTATATTATAACCAGATGCATATCTTGAGAATAATCATTTTTGATCGTCACCCAAATGCGTGCTCCTAGCGAGTTTTGAAGCAACCCTTAGAGTTATAAACAACTGGGCAATCGGTCCGTCATCATCATCACCTTCGAAGCTGAGGGGTGTGGGATCGAATCCCGCTAAGGACAAACTTTGATTGTACTCGAGTCATGCATATTTAAATGTTTGTGTAAATATTCAAATGAGTAATAAAATGTCACGATAGCCAAGTGGTCGGAATTTCGAGTCAAGAGGCCCGAGTTCGATCCCCAGGTAGCAGGCTCATACCAATGGGTTTTTTAAAAACTTATGTAAATTTTTGAAAAACCCATTGGTACGCGCCTGCCACCAGGGGATCGAACTCGGGTCTCTCGACTCGAAATTCCAACCACGCAACCACTCGGCTATCGTGACTTTTACATTTATTAAGTATTTCAAATTCATTAAGATGTTCCCAACAATAGCAAATTATTCAAATATTCAGCACAGTTCGACCAGTATAAGTTAGCCATTCACGTCTCAATAATGGACAACTGGGGTTTCAAGTTCTCCAAGTAAATCAGTGCTGTTTGTTTCTGTTTGTGTACTGTAAATGGAGCGAGCCAAGATATTGCGAAATATTTGACGTGTAATTATTATGACGATAAGGTATGTTAATAGTTAATATATATTTATATTTAAGCGTTGTCTTAATACTGGAGTAGATAGAGGTCTTGATAATATTTATGTATATGTAGTAGATAGTATGTATGTTTATATAGTTGATATAAACACATAAAATATAATAAGTTGAGTAGAAACAATAATATTCATCACACATTTTTTTGCGGGATTCGAACCCTCAACCCAAACCTTCAAACTCAGAATCACCACCAACTAGGCTATCGGGTTGGCTGAAAGGGTTCTTTGACTAACTAGAAGTTGGAAATAATAAAGACATTTTTTATTATATACGATCAAAGATGTGACTAAAAAGTTTAAAAGTAAAATTTGTAATAATCCACGCTATTCTCGGTATTGGAGTAGACAGCGGTTCCGACGGTCCTTATCCTTTAATCGAACATATTTTTTGGGACAACAGAACACGTGGAGAGCCTGTCGCCGTCTTTACGTTTAAGCTTACCATATAAATTGGAAGATATAATAAAAATCATTGGAAGGAACCCACCATCCGGGAATCGAAAAGTGATTTTTTTTTAAATCTATACGATAATGTTTGGATTTCTTTGCTAAAATAATTTAGCAAAGAATTTACTTACTTACTTACTTATTTTCACTCACAATCCTTGACGGGGTAGCCAGAGAGAACAGATCGCCAAGTGTCACGATCCCTACATACCTCTTTCGCTTCTTTCAGATTCATCATCTTCTTCATACATGCACGTCAAGGTATCCGAGTAATCTTGACCCTCCCCTCTACGAGCAATTTGCTCACATGGTCTTCGAAAGTTAGTCTCGGTCTACCTCGACACCTTTTAATATTAACTTTCGCGCTATATATTTTCTTCACCATTCGGTCTTACTCATTCGCTCAACGTGCCTAAACCATCGAAGTACATGCTTATCATTTTTTGTGACATGGTCATCTTTCAAACCTGCCCTATTGTGAACCTCTTCGTTTCACTTTCGGTCGGCCATGGTAAGGCCGCACATTTTACGAAGAGATCGCATCTCTACTGCATTCAACCTGCTTTTATGGTTCTTCTGGCATACCCAGGTTTCGCTGCTATATAACAAAGTCGGTACCAACACTGCGTTATGTATTGCAAAGCGTGCACTTTTCACTACGCCTTGCCTTTTGATTAACGCAGTCAGGGCACCATTGACTTTGTTTCCGGCAGCGACACGCTAGTCCACATCTAAATCACATCTTCCATCCCGGCTAAACGCACTCCCCAAGTATACAATTTCATTCACCTGTTCTAGACATTCCTGATTTACCCATATTTCACACTTCGTTCTTTATTCGTCCCTTTCAAATACCAGAACCTTAGTTTTATTAGTATTCGAACGGATACCTTTAATTTCACATTCTATTTCATACACGTGACTAATGTCTGCAGTTCTGTCTCTGATGGTGCAATAAGCACGGAGTCATCAGCATACAGCAGACAATTTACTTTAATATCACCCAGTTTCACACCCAAACAACTATCTTTCAGCTTGTGTAAACAGCTGTCGAGATACAGTATGAACAGCCAGGAAGACATGACACAACCCTGTTTTACGCCTGGTTGGACGCTAAACATGGGTGACAAGTCATACCCTCCCCGCACACAGCAAAGAATTTAGTTTCGCATAATAAAGAAAAAAAGCGGTTTCAAACGCGGAAACTGTGAAATCTTCAGAAAAAGAAGAATTATCTCTTTACGAAATTTGTGAAAGGTAAGCCGGAACATGGCGAAACAATTTACCTCCTTGGCTTCCGAATTCAGATGACGAAACCCCGAGCTCAGGACGAATCCACCACATAAAGGCCATGGGGCTCAGGAAGGCCCAACACTCACCCCGCAGCGAATCTGGATTCTATAGTTGAGATCTGTAAAGTATTGTTTGAGCCAATGTCGACGTATCGATAGCCTCAAATAGCTTCCATTGAAAAAAGTTACAGCTTCCGTGTCATCTTTGAGAACGAATACGGAATTCCAGGGGAAATGTAGATACCTCCTCTGCCTTGAATTAGCCTAAGTCAGAACCATATTCTAACTAAATTCCAACGCCAAATGAAACCGCGAATCTGTTTTGTTTGGTTTTAAAAGGTATGGAGAGACGATATAACGACGACTATATGACGTCGAAATAAATTTCAAATAATATTTTCTAACATTACGGCGGTTTACCGTTTAAATCAACTTATAAAGTTAATTATTCATACCATCATTATGTGCAAACGAGCTACATGAAAAGCCACAATTAAATTTTAATTTAGACTTGGAATTTTAAATGAATATAAATTGTTTAAAATTTTAACTGAATGAAATTTCTACGAAGTTTATATTATTACTTTTACGGCAATAACGTATGAATTGGCTATACATAAAAATCGGTGAGAGCAGTACAAGACACCCCGCACTTCTGACATTGCTACCTGTCATCACTGTATTTTATTTTGTCTGACATTTTTAATAATAATAATAAATAAAAATCTTCACGCAATTCCCAATACAGGGGTGGACAGAGGTCTAGTTTAGACAATTAAGTCCCTTCGACCCACCTTCCACCGAAGATATTTTCAGGACAAATTAGTGGGTGGTGAGCCCGTCGCCGTCTTTATGTCCAAGCCAACGATATAGTTCGTACATAAGTTTTTGAAAAACCCATTGATATGAGCCGGCCATCTGGGGATCGAACTCGGATCTCTTGACTTGAAATTCCGACCACTCAACCACTCGGCTATCGTGACATTAAGATATTTAGATTTAAGACATTTTTAATATGGTTATACTGGCATCTGATGCTAGCTAAAGACACATTGAATGCTTTTTCATTTAATTGCCTCATTGGAATGGGATGAGCCTTCTGTCCATGGTCAGTATGTATTCGAAAACCTCCGTGGACAAATGGAGTACACAGCAGTTTTCATTGTGCCCCTTATTCTTTCAATCAAATCCGTAACCTTTGAGGTTACGGATTTGATTCCCGGCCGGGGCAGTACAGATTACACTTTTCGTACATTTTCACGGGTCTTTGTGGTTACCTTCGTTGTTTCTTATTCCATAAGTCAAGTCCTTCCACTACTTACTTTGGAATCCGAGCAATGTATGTGATATTGTCCCAATCTCTGTATTTATTTACTTATTTTTATAAAAATTTAACACCGTCATTACATGGCCATATCAAAAAAGACATCTTTTTCATGAGTTGAAATAGTTCATGACTCATTTTACTTCACTTTTACAATGTTTGCGTGCCTTTTCTAATTGAATGCTCAAAATCCATAATAAGCTGATGTGAAACCAGTGAACGCAATTAAACAAGTGGCACGTGATCACGCGATGATAGGCTTTCCCGTTTCGTTTTCGTTCAAGAAGTTGAATTTGGAATAATGATCTTCACGCCTTTCCTAATACCGGAGTAGACAGAGGTCTAGACAATTAAGTCTTTTCGAACCACCTTCTACCGATAATATTTTTGGGGACTACGTGACAGGCGGTGAGTCCGTCACAGTCTTTTTGTCCAAGCCAACTATATGAATCGTAATAAGTTTTTAAAAAAACCCATAGGTAGGTGTATGCCACATGGGGGTCGAACTCGGGTCTCCTTGACTCGAGTTCCGATCGGCTGTTTTGGAATAATGAAATTTACATTGTTATATAAAGTTACACGTGTGCCCGTGTTCCTGTTCGTTTTCACGCATTGCCCAATACACGGGAAGTCACATTTCTCCGAAGATTATTTTGAGAAAACGTGTCAGTAGCGATATATTTTTATATATTTTTTATTACTTTTATTATACAAAATTACAAAAATCTACGTATATATAAATTAATAAAAAAGTATGTTCACGATAGCCGAGTGGTCGGAATTTCGAATAAAGAGATCCGAGTTCGATTCCCAGGTGGCAGGCTCGAACCAATGGGTTTTTCTAAGACTTATGTACGAATTATATCGTTGGATTGGACATAAAGACTGCGACGGACTCACCACCTGTCACATTGTCCCGAAAATATCTTCAGTGGAAGGTGGGTCTAAGGGACTTAATTGTCTTGACTAGACCTCTTTCTACCCCTGTATTCGGAATTGCGTGAAGATATTTATTTTATTTAGTAAAACAAGTTTGTTATTCCAAAATACCAGCTTTTCATTAAATGTATATATAAGAAGAATACGGTACTTACATCAAAACAATTAATAAACAAACTTTTGGTTAGTATTGTATGTCTGTCTGTTTTTCTGGCTAGTCTCTGAAACGGTTGGACCGGACTTTCACATGCAGATAGCTTATGGTATAGGGAGCAACTGAGACTACTTTTTTTAGAAAAATGTTAGGCTTCCGTAATAAAAACTTAAAACCGCGGACAAAGCTGCGGGATGCAGCGTAAGTCGTAGATAAATCGCAAAAGGTACCGCGAAATTCTAAATAGTTGCCAAACATTTAACCAGTTCAATAACAGAGTTTTACAATGTATGCATGTATATAATAAATAAGGCTGGTCCGATTCTCAATTATCTCATAAAAGTAACGACAGCTGAGTTGGTTGATTGAAATTGGAGCCCTGAGACCCGAGTTCAATTCCGAAGAATTTTTAAAAAGATTGTGTTCGATTTTAATCGTTGGCTTAGATATGAAGACGGCGTCGAGTTCACCACCTTTCACTTTGTCCCAAAAAATGTCTTCGAGGGAAGGTGGATCAAAAGGACTTAATTGTCAAAATCTCTGTTTACCCCTGTAATGGGAATGGCGTGGAGATATTTAATATTTTTATCACTCATAAACAAAAAAAAATCGTTTGTACGGAAATATTTGCGCGATATTAATTTCGACTTTGCTTGAATATTACGCGAAAATTGGCAATATCTCCTGGATGAAATTTAACGTAGGACGTTAATAATAAATATGCCTTAATATTTTATTCACGAGATCCTGACACCAGGGGTCGCAAATTCATTTTTATAACGACCTCGCCCCTCCAACATAAAATCAAAAGCTTAATTTTATTCGAAAGATGATTTTATAATAACTGTAATAAAGCAAAAAATATTTTGTAAATTAATTATTGCGTCCTTTTTTGATGGATTATTTATTAGGTTTTGAATTTGTTTGTATATTTTGTACTCTGAGCAAATATGATGTTCTTGCTCCCCACAGTCCTAACCGCACAGCCCTACCGAGTGGTATGGTACCAAAAAAGTTTGCTGCATTTCCGTGTTGAATAACTAGGCTTAACCGTTTTGCGAGAAAAGAACCAGCCTTCTGGTCACCAGCGGCTACGACCAGTCGTTAATACAATTCTTTTAGTTTACTGCATCCCATATCTAAAACTTAAAATTAGCTCCAGTTTGCCTTACTTCATCTTCTTTTATAACTTTAATTAAAAATTGATTAGTATCAGTAATAATAGATAAAGAATAAAAGCCTAACAAGAGAAAACATAAATATTTAATTAAAAAGAAAATTACATTATTTCCTTAAATTTTTTACCGATTATTACTACATTGATTTGTTGATCTATATCTTCGTACAATCAAATCTGAAACCGCCGTTATGTCCACTTGATCTCTGTTTGGGAATATTCTAGAAGTTAATAATAAATAATGAAGTGATACCGAAGTTTAAAAGGTAGCCTAATTTTTGTTAATTCAATACCTGTATAAGCTGTGCCATGAAGTCAAATATAAGTATCTACCTACTCCTTTAGGTTAATTAGGTTTTTAATCAGAACTAGATGTAATATGAACGGTTACCCATTAGCAATAAATGGTAGGATCAGATTATTTGAATACCTTTGGGAAATAAGCCGTGTCCATCCAAATTCAGAATTCAGTACGAAGTGTTCCGGACAAAATGACAGATGGGGAAATGTAATTTCGGCGAAATATATAAATATATTCGCGAGTCCCGAAATAAAAGCTTACATAATGTATATTCAGTGTTATTTTTATCCTTTTATTTGTCATTCAAAGGTAGATTATTTCTCCGCCTAAAACGTCAGCGTCAGTACCGCACTCTTGTCTATCTCCAAAATGTTGTGTTCTGGTTTTAATGTTATAAAAAAATCGGATTATTTGCAGGCTATGAGGCATTCTATCTAAGATTGTGAGTAAAACGCATCAGTTATCTTCTTTTAAAATTACTTTCAGGTCACCAGCGGCTACAACGGACGGACCGTCTCTACTGCAAATGAAACAAATGTCTAGTCTACTTTCATAGACGTATATTTGCGTCACTTACTCGATTCAGCAGCCAAGCGGGTTGGTTTATTTCTCCCTCAGTGGTCAAATCTATCTATTTAACACGGAAATGCAGCCAGCGTTCTTAGTATCATGCCACGAAGAGTAGGGATTAAGGATTACTGTAGCCTTTATTTAATAAGTATTAAATAAAAAAAAAACACAAAAAACTGCTATTAGGGTCTGCGGTAAGTATTAACCATCAGGTAGACTGTTGGATCGTTACTCATCTTAATACTACAAAAAAGACACTTAGTTCTCTAATTATTAGGTATATGATCATCGTTGATAGATGATAGCACGATAAACACCTCCGATCACCGAGGATAAATTACGGAACAATCTGGTTTTTAAGGTGTCGCCGGTTCTATGGTCCCGGGTTTCATTCCCGGATTGGTCAATGTAGAAAACCACGTTCGCTATATTGTCTCGGGACTGGATGTTTGTGGTAACTTCGACGTTTCTGAATATGTAAAACAAGTTAGTTTGGGATCTGAGCAATGTATATGATGGTGACTTTGTTTATTTATTATAAATAAATAATAAAAATAGATAATTTGTTTTATGAAGTAATAAATATCTTCACGCCATTCCAAATGCAGGGGTAGACAGAGGTCTAGAGAATTAAATCTTTTCGATCCACCTTTCACCGAAGATATTTTTGGTCAAAGTGACAGGTGGTGAGCCCGTCGCCGTCTTAATGTCCAAGCCAACGATATAATTCGTACATAAGTTTTTTTAAAAAACCCATTGGTACGAGCCTGCCACCTGGGGATCGAACTCGGATCTTTTGACTCCAAACTCCGACCACCCGACCACGGCTATCGTGACATTACTTACTACAACATATTAAAGAAGCAGTAACTCTAATAACAATTTAAAAGTAAATTTAATTAGTTTATACATAATAATGTCTCAGAAGTATTTCTCTGAAAAGCGAATTCTGTGTATAGTTTTTGAGAAAATAGTCTTTTTTTTTTATAAAAAAGGGAGGCAAACGTGATGGTAAGTGATTACCGCCGCCCATGAACACCCGCAATACCAGAGACATAGCAGATGCGTTGCCGGCTTTGGAGTATTAGAGTGCCCCCCCCCCCAGATTTGAGGGAGGGGGGGGGGGCGGTGGGCCTCCGGTTACCAACAATCACCAGATGAAACGCAGAAGCCTGTTAGACTTCTACTTCACGCCGGTATTCTGTGAGGTCGTGGTACTTCCCCGGTCAAACACTTACACAAACTTAATTTCAAAAACATTTAATTGAAATCATTTTACAAACAACCATCTATCTTCTATCTTAATTTTTTCATTTATTTTCGTAGTTAAATTTTATGTATGTATGAGGATTTTTTTTTTCAGAAGTGGTATTTTTAAAATGTCATTTGTGGATAGCTGCTACAACTACTGACAGATAATACTTCTGTTGAATAATCACAATTGTTGTCTTTTGGTGGAACTTCATCTTTAAACACATTAAAATTCACTGTTACTTATTTCACATTTATTTATATTAAAATACCTGACCGGTTTTGCCTTTTTGGCATTATCAAAGGTTTCTTATTACAATTCTAATCTACTGAGATCTGAAACGTATCTCCTATTTTACTTCTATTATTAAATCTATTAGCTCCCTGAGTTAAAAGATATTTAACTAAAATTAAATTTAAAAGATTTTTGCCCAAATTTGTGCTACTAGAAAAGGTTACAATGTTGTTAAGCATTCGAATTGAAATCGTTGATTTGGGTACCGAGATACTACAAAAACCGACACTCGAAAAAATTTTATGGGTGTAAAATTTACGACGACTATGAATCTGGACGATTAACTTTTACACATGTTTTCAAGGTGTCGTCAGTTCTGAGGTCCCGGGTTAAATTTCCGGACGGGTTAATATAGGAAGCCACATTTTTTTAATTTTGTCGAGTCTGGGTTTTTGCCTTCTGTACCTTCGTTGTCTCCGATTCCTTAACTCGTGTTAGTTACTTACTTTTTATCACAGCAATGTATTTGATGTTTTTCTTATTTATGTATGTATGTAATATTTATTTATTTACAATTTGCCGTTGTTCCAAATACCTCGAATGAATGTGGGTTATTAGAACTGTCTAAGACTCTTATCACTCTAAAATTAAATATGCTAATGTGAGCTTGCGATGTTTAGTAGTAATTAGGGGTTGTAATAGTTCTTCTATTTTATACGGTACACGTGTTAGACTTGAATTATTTAAATTCAAAGCTGGCGATCAATATCAAGGGGAGTTAAAGCCGAAGTCCATTGTGTAATGGAGTGTTTGCTTACACACGGCCCCTGTCGTAGCATTAATCACCTGGAGTTTCAACCAGGGCTTTCAATAAGGAAATTGACTATAACTCAAGTGACACACTGCCACCTAGAATGTGAAAGAAAAAACACAAGTACTATACGAGTCACGATAGCCGAGTTGTTGGGTGGTCGAAATTTCGAGTCGAGAGACCCGAGTTCGATCCCCAGGTGGCAGTACCAATAAGTTTTCCGGTGGTAGGCTTCGGTCGCAGGCTTTAAGTTACCACCCACCTATGCAAAGCCTTGCCGCCAAGTGATTTCGGTCGTGTTCCGGCAAGATGCTAGGTGAAGCCTTATGGAAGTTGGGTCTGAACAGTTGCGTTGCATATGTGAACCGGGTACGACACGTCAACTTTTGCTGTGTCGGGTGCTTGATTGAGGAGGGTAGCGGTATCTGAAGCACGGTGCTCCGCTGGCCGACCACAGGTAGTAGGGGGCCCAATTAGAGAACTAGCTACTCATGAAAGGCTGCCCCGCCAACTAGCGAAAAATCCCAGGGTGGCTCCATCGTGCCGGTTAGCGACCGGGTGAGAGGACCCGATGGCGATCTCTGGGGGGTTCGGACGTCCCCGCAGTCTCCAAATCAAGCTCCCATAGGCACACAAATTTTTTCGTGTCGTTGGGTCATCAACGCAACATCTCGTTCAACTGCCATCTTCCTTTCCTTTTCACTCCTTATCATTTATGAAAAGTACCAAAAAGAAAAGTAAGGTTAAACAGCGGTTGCACGTCCTCTCCTTGAAAGTGCGCCTCTCTAACATCCGAGGATTGCACTCAAATCTCAACGCAGTCCATCACCATCTTGAGACTGAGAAGCCGCACCTACTTTTTCTGACGGAGACGCAAATTGGATGTCCGTTATATGTGGCGTACCTTGACTACCCAGGGTGCTCGCTGGAGCACAACTTTCACCTTCGTGCCGGAGTCTGTATGTACGTCAGTAATGACATCTGCTCCCAGCGTCTCCGTCACCGTGAAGACCCCACTTTTTCAACCATTTGGGTGTTGATGGACACAGGTGACGATAAGATCGTTTATGCATGTGTTTACCGTTCGCACCGCGGTGACCAGGAGACAACTCGGTTATTCGAATATCTAAGTGAGGCCGCTGATATGGCCCAGCATCGGTACCCCTCCGCACAATTAGTCTTTCTGGGAGACTTTAATGCCTCTCACCAGGATTGGCTGTTCCCATACCAGAAGACTGACCATGCTGGGAGGGAAATGAGGAATTTCGCCTTATTGCTAAACCTCTAGCTATACGTAGCTATACGTAAAGCAAGCCACTAGGGTGCCAGACGTTGAAGGTCATACAGCCAATTGTCTAGACCTCCTGCTGACCACTGATCCTGACAGATATGAGGTAAAGGTGGCTTCTCCACTAGGAACCTCTGATCACTGTCTGGTGAAATCTGTATCGTCTTTCACGCCAACAGACCTCGACCCACATGGTACTAGGTGAGTGTGGCGATACAAGTCAGCAGATTGGGATGAGATGCGACACTTCTTTGCATCTTATACTTGGCGGCAGGTCTGTGTGTTCCCAAGCCGAAAAGCTTAAACATTTGGCGTACCTCTCATGGGTTGACGCTCGAAACCGTTAAACTCCGGATGTCAGATCCAAGAAGCCGCCAAGACTTACAAAAAGGTGTTGCGGAAGGCTCGTTTCGAACGCATTAGGCATATTGGCATGAAGCTCTCTACTCAACCATCAAGCAGTAGAGCTTTTTGGTCTCTTGCCAAGGCGGTCGAGACGAGTTTTTGTAAGTTTAGTAAGTCACGATAGCCGAGTTGTTGGGTGGTCGGAATTTCGAGTCGAGAGACCCGAGTTCGATTCCCAGGTGGCAGTACCAATGAGTTTTTCAAAAACTTATGTACGAATTTCATCGTTGGCTTGGACATAAAGGCGGCGACGGGCTCACCATCTGTCACATTGTCCCGAAAATATCTTCGGTGGAAGGTGGGTCAAAGGGACTTAATTGTCTAGACTTGACCTCTGTCTACCCCTGTATTGGGAATTGCGTGAAGATATTTATTATTTTTATTGATAGAACTGTTCGCGAATCTCTTAGCCAGCAACTCACGTCTGGACACAAGCAACGCAGTTCCAACTTCCCTACCTCCCTGTGGTACTTCAATGTCAGAGGTCCACATTACTAACAAAGGGGTCCTCAAAACGTTGCGACATCTGGACGTGAACAAAGCCAGTGGACCTGATGGTATTGCAGCCATAGTGCTTAAGACCTGTGCACCCGAGTTGTCTCCTGTTCTAACACGCTTGTATCGTCTCTCCTTGAAGACTGGAATAGTTCCCAAATCCTGGAAGCTTGCTAACGTGCAGCCTGTGCCCAAAAAAAGGTAGCCGTGTTGACCCAGTCAATTATCGACCTATTTCAATTAGAGTATGGACTCGACAGTACGGGTTAAGCTTCCTTCATATGGTATATCCCCTGGACTGATAGCCTGGGTAGATGACTTTTTGTGGGAACGGTTTTTGCGAGTCATTATTGACGGCTGCTCATCGGAGGCTATAGCGATTAATGCCGGAGTTCCTCTAGGGTATGTTCTGTCCGCAATTATCTTTCTGCTGCACATAAACGACCTGCTCGAGCCCGGTCTCTTTGGGTATGCAGATGACAGCACAGTTGTGGAGAGATATCTGGCGCGTGTTCAGTCCAGACAGGATCAAATACAGTCTGCTCGGGAGGCCATGGTAGAGCGTATGAATCTTACATTACAGGCAGTTTCCAACTGGGGCAATACCAATCTTGTGAGATTCAATGCCACCAAAACGCAAGCGTGTCTGTTCTCCGCCAAAAGGAGCCAGTTCACCTTGGCTCCTAAATTTCGAATGTTTCTCTGGAATACCCCGACCGCCTCCAGTTACTAGGAGTCGAAATCACGTCAAACCTTAACTTGGGCAGTTCATTGAGTCTAAGGCTAAAGCCGCTGCAAGAAGATTGGGAGTTCTTGCAAAAGTGCGGCGTTACTTTACTCCGGGACAGCTTCTAACACTATATAAAGCTCAGGTCCGGTCGGCTGTAGAGTACTGCTGCTACATATGGGCTGGAGCTCCTATATATCAACTGGCAGCATTGGACTCTGTGGAGGGACGGACCAAGCGGCTAATCGGTGATCCTGACTTGGTTACTACCAATTTGTCCAGTCTCGAACACAGACGTCGGGTGGCCAGTCTCTCGGTGTTCTACAGGTTACATTTTGGAGAGTGTGCAAAGTAATTACATGAGTTAATTCCCCCTTCCCCTTTCCATCATCGGACAACAAGACGCACGGCGGGTTTCCATCCTTTTGTTGTCGATATATCCTGCATTCGGACGAAGCGTTTTGCTTCGTCGTTCATAATGCGTACAGCAAAGGACTGGAATAATTTGCCTGCATTAGTCTTTCCGTCCGATTACAATGTGGGTGTCTTCAAGAGAAGAGTGAATAGGCTTTTTCTAAGCTAGTGTGCCTACCAACAAAAACTACATCGCCACTTACCATCAGGTGGGATTGTAATTAAACGCTAGCTTATAATGTTAAAAAAAAGTTTTTTAAAAACTTACGTACGAATTTCATCGTTGGCTTGGACATTAAGACGGCGACGGTCTCACCACCTGTCACGTTGTCCCGAAAATATCTTCGGTGGAAGGTGGGTCAAAGGAACTTAATTGTCTAGACTTAACCTCTGTCGACCCCTGTATTAGGAATTGCGTGAAGATATTTTTATACATGTATATTCTTGACGCCATTCGCAATAAAGGGGTAGACAAAGGTTAAAAACAGTTAAGTCCTTTCGACCCACCTTCAACGGAAGATATTATGGGACAACGTGTCAGGCGGTGAGCCCGTCATCGTCTTTATGTTCAAGCCATCGATATAATCGTTTTTGAAAATACTCACTGGTACGAGCGTGCCATCTGGAGACCAAACTCGGGTCCGTTGATTTGTATCAATGTTTTGTCTAGTTAAAATACTTGCGTGTGAAAACATACAATTGTAGTACACATAAAGCCGACATTGTTAAATTTTACCATCGTCGGTGCCTTCAAAGCTAAGGGTTGTTGGTTCGTCCTGCTAGAGGTAAGACATGGTGTGATGATTATGAATGTACTTTAGTGATGTATTTTTATATAAATATTTGCTAAGTCGTCCATACGAGAGGGAGAAGTTATTTAGGTCTTATAGGTAGTAAAGAAAAGTTAAGTATTTTGTCCTTTTCTTGTTACAGTCCACTGCCTAGTAGTGACCTTGTCTTTGAAGCTAAGGGTTGCGTGTTCGAATATTACTATTTGTATGATGGATAAGAATGTTTGTACTCGATTTATAATCATGAAATATATTTATAAATATTTATATGTATAAATATCTAAATGTAAGAACTAAAACAGCGATATTCTCACCACCTGTTATGTTGTTCAAAATAGGTTTCGATGAAAAAATGGATCGACCTTCATTTCCGTGACTTCGGTGTGGTAATGCAAAAAGAAGTGAAGATCAAAAACACATTTTTGGGACAACATGACAGTTTGTGAGTCTGTCGCCTAGGACCTTTGTCATTATTTGACTATTACATTAATGAAAATTTTTTAAATATCTTCTGATATTAAAAAATATTTAAAATTGTGTAAAGATATTTAATTTTTTTTTAATTTCTCATTAATTTAAAAAAAAGTCCTGCGTGACTTGTATTATTTAAATATCAATGAATATAAATTACCATCCGAAAATGGAATGGTTTTCTGATCTGTTTACAATTATTTTGCATTGCTCGTATGTATCTACCTACAAACTGAATCCCGAAGAAGGTTGGTATACTTAATTAATGGAAACATGCTCATACATAGGAAGTGCAACTTTTAAATATAAATTATTAGAGTGAAGTATATTTTTATTATAGTAAAAGGAGGGAAAATATTATTATTAAAATACTTAAGTAAAGGTGCAATGTATTAGAAACATGGATTCCTTTCTCTTCAAAGAAATTATTACAAACAAATTAGAGCATAAATATAAAGAGGTACAAAACGCATAAAAGTGCAAGTTGAGAATGAAACTTTCAATGGTCTCTAATTTAACTAAATATAAGCCAATGTAAATGATTGAAACAATAAATTGTTATAATTAGATTAATGGTTTTGGAGAAATGCATTCCCATAATTTTTTTTACATTTTATTGAAAGCTGTTGCTCAATCTTTGTTAGATGTGTAAATATCCAATCAGCATTATTTACTAACTGAATACGGAGAAGAATATTTAAGTCTTATGTATTTATCATTAACTTTATCATTATTTTAGCCTATAAAAGCTTACTGCTGAATATATATATATATATATATATATATATATATATATATATATATATATATATATATATATATATATATATATATATATATATATATATATATATATATATATATATATATATATATATATATATATATATATATATATATATATATATATATATATATATATACATATATAACAATCTAGTGTCACGATGTTTGTTCTTGAAAACCCAGACCCGACTAAATGTGGAAAAACCGAAAAGCAAATATTTTAGCTTTTATCTACTTGTGGTCTCTAAGGAGTCTGTTAAACATTGGCTTCTCCCAATAGGAGGATTTGCGTAATTGTTACGCTTGATAGGCCTATTAGTGGTAGCATTACTAAAGTCGAATATTAAGCAACGCTGCCCGTGACTAGATTACGAAGGTTCGAGAATCCTTTTTTATATCAATTAGTAATTTAGCCATTATTTTTTTAAAAGACCCAACAGATACTAGATAATTTAAATACTGCATCATTAAGTCGACCACCCGAAAGCTTAGTTGGTAGAGGTCTGGCCGTTAAATCTAAGGGTTGAGGATTAAAATATTGTTAGGAACAAGAAAATATCTTCACGCAATTCCCAATACAGGGGTAGACAGAGGTCAAGTCTAGACAATTAAGTCCTTTTGACCCACCTTCCACCGAAGATATTTTCGGGACAACGTGACAGGTGGTGAGCCCGTCGCCGCCTTTATGTCCAAGCCAACGATGAAATTCGTACATAAGTTTTTGAAAAACTCATTGGTACTGCCACCTGGGGATCGAACTCGGGTCTCTCGACTCGAAATTCCGACCACCCAACAACTCGGCTATCGTGACTTATATTTACTTATTACTAATGAACATTTATTATTATGACTTATTGAACAAGCATTTATTAAATGAATATGAATGTTTGTACTCGAGTCAATGATATTTATATGTATAAATGTATAAGTAAGTGATAAATAAATATTTACGTAAGTATAGCATACTTTAACACTAAGATAGTAGTATGTTTCGATAAAAGTTGGTCCCATAGAACTTAATTTTACACCACAGTTATATATGACTATTTGGAAAATGCGTTGGCATAAAATATATAGATGTTCAAACTTTAACAAGCAATACTAAAACGAAGTTAAATTCCGCCTGTGAAGCGCGCGGAAAACACACTAAATGTACACACATACATTACATACTTTGGAAACGGACCCATGTATGTGATTTTGTCTCTATTTATGTGTTTATCTGTTCTGTCTGGCTACCCAGATCTGATACGTGAGGTGAAGCAAGTAAATAAATCTTAGAATTCAGAATAAATGGCATTTTACAAACGTACATACATTGTACGCGTTTCGTCCTTTGTTCAGCTCCGCATACGTTCCACACAGCTTTGTATCGCTACATAAAAACATTGTTCACTGTCCGTGTGTCTTTTTCAACAAGATTACGCTACTCATGCTGAAACTTTTCACGCTTTATCTGTTTGATCAAGAAACGTCCCACGTAGTGTTAGATCTATTCTATGTCATTCGTAAAACGCTTAACTTAAGACAGATTTTCCGTATTATGCATGAGCAAAACTGTCGACTTTTACATTGTAAACAGGAGTACTTTTTGAATAAAAAAACGCTACTGATATTTTTTCTTTCTTTTATCATCAGCGTCACGATAGCTGAGTGGTTTGATGGTCGGAGTTACGAGTCAAGGGACCCGAGTTCGATCCCCAGGTGGCAGGCGCGTACCAATGGGTTTTTCAAAACTTATGAAACAATTATTTTGTTGGCTTAGACATAAAGGCTCACCACCTATCACGTTGTCCCGAAAATATCTTCGGTGTTCGTTGGGTCAAAGTTTATTTATTTTATTTTAAATTACAGGTTTTTTAACTGCGTATACTTCGTATCCTCTAATGGACAAAATCGTCATATCGCCTCTCAGTAAAATATTACCTTTTTTCACACAAAGTATTTATACAATTGGCTTGATACATTCAAACTGACCTATCAAGTTATTCCAAATAGCAATAGCAAATAGCATGGGGAATCAATTATTTTTTGACTTCAACTCTAAGATAGCGTCAGACGCAGTCTCTTGCATTATTCCAAATAAAACCATTCAATCCATATTCCTTTGATCTTATTTTTCGTTCACTGGTAAATCTAACGCATACCTTTTAAATATGCTTCATAAGTTGAAATATATTCCATAACTTGAGTTAAAAAAATGCTTCTTTAAGTTTTTCAATTTAGAAATCTTACATCGCTTAGCATCTGTTTTTATTTAACTGAATCGCAAGCGCTGCCGCAAGTGGAGCAGAGATTAGAAAAGTTATATAAAGGTCAGTGCTATTACTGCAGAAAAGTTCTGTTTTTAAACGTTGCCTTTTAAAAAAGGGGATGTTAGAACTCATTTTGAGAAAGAAAGCTGGTAATTGAATTTTTTATTTCTAATTTATATGAAAAACGGGAATGAACTACTCGCAAATAAAAAGAATTAGTATTCATATGAAGATATATGCAATATTTCCATATGTATTTACAGATTATAAACTTTTTTTCTCCTTTGATTCTCTCCTTAGTTGTAGTAGATACATATTTAAATTGGGAATATAATTCTTTGTGTCTGTTACATTTTTACAGCTACACTGCTGAATGAAATTTGATGAAATTCGGCATGGAGGTACCTTGCACCCAAAAGAAAGATAATAGATAATTTTCATAGGGCTTGCATGCGGGAGAATCTGTAGGCAACAGCTATTGTAAAGTATAATCAAGTTGGAGCTAGTAAGTACTGCTGGCTATATTTAAGTACGTTCCTTTCAGCAGCTGTATGTAGTGACAGTTGCAGTGGTGGCTATGTATAATATTGTTCTAGAAAGATTTCAAACTTTTTTAAAAAATTAAATCAATACGTTAACGCCTTCTAAGCATAAAATTCACAGCAGTAAGAGCATGCATACTTGAACCGCGTTAGATTTCCGCCCATTGCAGTTGTCAATCAGTTGATTTTTTTTAATATCTCATTTATTTGATATTGCATAACATACAGACCAAAATGGCTTAGATGCTTATAAATTTTTAACAAAACATATCATAAATTTATAGTATAAGTCGAATATTTTTTTAAGTATTCAATACTTTTACGGGATAAAGGGAACTAATATTTTGATATAGAACGGAAAATAAATCTCAAATTCTATTCAAATGAAAAGGTAAGTAATGAAATTATATGGGCATCCAATTTCATTTCATCTCCCCGCATTCCTTTGTTCATTACGACCAAAGATATTCTCATTTCTGTTTTCTCACGAGGTTATATTATTATTTACGAAATAATTCAATATAACTAATTTCAAGTATTTTGTACCATTGAATATGAAACAGATTTGTTCAACATTAAATTTATTTAATTTAACTTTCTGAATTATTTTCTATTCGGCTGTAACTGTAAATTAATTAAACATTTTGTTCTTACAAAGGTTTCCTTTTCAGATTGAATCTTTAATGTCTTATACGTTGCAAACTGTTGTGAGAAACAAATGCTGAATTGTTAGCTGTATAGAAACGTAATGAAGTTTCCTAATTTTTTTGAAACAGTTGTCAGATTTAGTTTGAATCATTAAGTTCAATGTTTTATTCAATAAATTAAAAGAATATTAATACTAATCTTACTATAATTAAAAGATTGACCAAAACTAGGGAATACCTACGGAGTTTCTTTTGCTCACCTATTCCTTAAAAAAAGATATCATAAAGAAGAGTTTTTGTGTCCGGAATGAAGAAATCCATATTTCTTCATTCCCGACACAAAAAAAAATTAGAAAAAAAAACTATATGCAACTATATTTTAAAAATAACTTTAAAATGTAAATTTCGGGAAAGTTATTCTAGGGTAATAAATTTAACAATGCTGGAAGTCACATTGGGTGGTCGGAAGTTCGAGTCAAGAGACCCGAGTTCGATCCTCAAGTGGCCGTACCAATGGGTTTTTCTAAAAATCTATGTACAAATTATATCGTTGGCTTGGACATAGAAACGGCGATGGGCTTACCACCTGTCACGTTGTCCCGAAAATATCTTCAGTGGAAGGTGGGTCGAAGGGACTTAAATGTCTGGACTAGACCTCTGTCTACCCCTGTATTGGGAATTGCGTGAAGATATTTATTTTTAACAATGCTGGAATAAGCCGAATGTCTTCAAAAATGTGTTACAATTTTAATCAAACTTCTAGCTGAGAAGCATAAAAGAAAAAAGGAAGATGAGAAGATACCTGTATTTTACATGAAAATATTTCGCATATATTAAATATTCGTCAAAACATTAGAGCAGAATGATACTTTACTCTAATATTTAAAGGGTCATATAATATTCTAGTAATAGTCAAATGTCATTGGAGCGAAATTCAATTTCTTTTAGATTATTTTTTATTTGTACCGATGAGTTACTTACTTATCTTCCTCACAGTCCCTAACGGGGTGGCTAGAAAAAACACATCGCGAAGTGTTACATACCCCTTTCGCTTCTTTGAAGATCATAATTGTCTTCATACACACATCTAACTATCCGAGTTCTCTTGATCCCTTCCTTCGATCAACTTGCTGACATGGTCTTCAAAAAATTAGGTGAAGGTGAAATAAATAAAATCAATAAAGTATTTTCAACCTTCTCTTATGTAAGAAAGAAGAAGAAAAGTAAATTTATTTATTCACTGACTCAAAACAATAAATTTATCAAAGAGTTACAGCTGTGAAAAAAAATATCCCCAGTCCCAATACTGGTGTAGATGTAGTAGATGTCTAGGCATACGAGTAGTTTCGAATCATCTTTCACCGTAGACATTTTTTGGACGAAGTGACAGGTGGTGAGCCTGTCGCTGTCTTGATATTCAAGCCAACTACGTAAATCGTAAAATTTTTGAAAGTAAGTCATTGGTACGAGTCTACCTGGGAATCGAGCTCTGGTCTTAACTTGAATTTCGATCACCCAATTAAATAATTACAATTAAATATTAATAAAAATGCAAGAAGTAACGATAGCCGAGTGGTTGGGTGGTCAAAAATTCGAGTCAAGAGACCCGAGTTCGATCCCCAGGTGGCAGGCTCGTACCAATGGGTTTTCTAAAAATCTATGTACAAATTATATCGTTGGCTTGGACATAGAAACGGCGATGGGCTTACCACCTGTCACGTTGTCCCGAAAATATCTTCAGTGGAAGGTGGGTCGAAGGGACTTAAATGTCTGGACTAGACCTCTGTCTACCCCTGTATTGGGAATTGCGTGAAGATATTTATTTTTAACAATGCTGGAATAAGCCGAATGTCTTCAAAAATGTGTTACAATTTTAATCAAACTTCTAGCTGAGAAGCATAAAAGAAAAAAGGAAGATGAGAAGATACCTGTATTTTACATGAAAAATATTTCGCATATATTAAATATTCGTCAAAAACATTAGAGCAGAATGATACTTTACTCTAATATTTAAAGGGTCATATAATATTCTAGTAATAGTCAAATGTCATTGGAGCGAAATTCAATTTCTTTTAGATTATTTTTTTATTTGTACCGATGAGTTACTTACTTATCTTCCTCACAGTCCCTAACGGGGTGGCTAGAAAAAACACATCGCGAAGTGTTACATACCCCTTTCGCTTCTTTGAAGATCATAATTGTCTTCATACACACATCTAACTATCCGAGTTCTCTTGATCCCTTCCTTCGATCAACTTGCTGACATGGTCTTCAAAAAATTAGGTGAAGGTGAAATAAATAAAATCAATAAAGTATTTTCAACCTTCTCTTATGTAAGAAAGAAGAAGAAAAGTAAATTTATTTATTCACTGACTCAAAACAATAAATTTATCAAAGAGTTACAGCTGTGAAAAAAAATATCCCCAGTCCCAATACTGGTGTAGATGTAGTAGATGTCTAGGCATACGAGTAGTTTCGAATCATCTTTCACCGTAGACATTTTTTGGACGAAGTGACAGGTGGTGAGCCTGTCGCTGTCTTGATATTCAAGCCAACTACGTAAATCGTAAAATTTTTGAAAGTAAGTCATTGGTACGAGTCTACCTGGGAATCGAGCTCTGGTCTTAACTTGAATTTCGATCACCCAATTAAATAATTACAATTAAATATTAATAAAATGCAAGAAGTAACGATAGCCGAGTGGTTGGGTGGTCGGAATTTCGAATTAAGAGACCCGAGTTCGATCCTCAAGTGGCCGTACCAATGGGTTTTTCTAAAAATCTATGTACAAATTATATCGTTGGCTTGGACATAGAAACGGCGATGGGCTTACCACCTGTCACGTTGTCCCGAAAATATCTTCGGTGGAAGGTGGGTCGAAGGGACTTAAATGTCTGGACTAGAGCTCTGTCTACCCCTGTATTGGGAATTGCATGAAGATATTTATTTTTAACAATGCTGGAATAAGCCGAATGTCTTCAAAAATGTGTTACAATTTTAATCAAACTTCTAGCTGAGAAGCATAAAAGAAAAAAGGAAGATGAGAAGATACCTGTATTTTACATGAAAAATATTTCGCATATATTAAATATTCGTCAAAAACATTAGAGCAGAATGATACTTTACTCTAATATTTAAAGGGTCATATAATATTCTAGTAATAGTCAAATGTCATTGGAGCGAAATTCAATTTCTTTTAGATTATTTTTTATTTGTACCGATGAGTTACTTACTTATCTTCCTCACAGTCCCTAACGGGGTGGCTAGAAAAAACACATCGCGAAGTGTTACATACCCCTTTCGCTTCTTTGAAGATCATAATTGTCTTCATACACACATCTAACTATCCGAGTTCTCTTGATCCCTTCCTTCGATCAACTTGCTGACATGGTCTTCAAAAAAATTAGGTGAAGGTGAAATAAATAAAATCAATAAAGTATTTTCAACCTTCTCTTATGTAAGAAAGAAGAAGAAAAGTAAATTTATTTATTCACTGACTCAAAACAATAAATTTATCAAAGAGTTACAGCTGTGAAAAAAAATATCCCCAGTCCCAATACTGGTGTAGATGTAGTAGATGTCTAGGCATACGAGTAGTTTCGAATCATCTTTCACCGTAGACATTTTTTGGACGAAGTGACAGGTGGTGAGCCTGTCGCTGTCTTGATATTCAAGCCAACTACGTAAATCGTAAAATTTTTGAAAGTAAGTCATTGGTACGAGTCTACCTGGGAATCGAGCTCTGGTCTTAACTTGAATTTCGATCACCCAATTAAATAATTACAATTAAATATTAATAAAAATGCAAGAAGTAACGATAGCCGAGTGGTTGGGTGGTCAAAAATTCGAGTCAAGAGACCCGAGTTCGATCCCCAGGTGGCAGGCTCGTACCAATGGGTTTTTCAAAAACTTATGTAAGAATTATATCATTGGCTTGGACATAAAGACGGCAACGGGCGCACCACATGTCATGTTGTCCCGAAAATATATTCAGTGGAAGGTGGGTCGAAGGGATTTAATTGTCTAGACTAGACCTCTGTCTACCCCTGTATTGGGAATTGCATGAAGATATTTATTTTTATTTATTATTTATTTCACGGACATAAAGACGGCGACGGGCTCACCACCTGTCACGTTGTCCCGAAAATACCTTTGTTGGAAGGTGGGTCAAAGTGACTTAATTGTCTAGACTAAACCTCTGTCTACCCCTATATTAGGAATTGTGTGAAGACATACATTTTTATTTATAATTTATTTCTTGGACCTAAAGACGGCAACGGGCTCACCACCTGTCACGTTTTTCCAAAAATATCTTCGGTGGAAGGTGGGTCGGTGGGACTTAATTGTCTAGACTAGACCTCTGTCTACCTCTATGTTGGGAATGGCGTGAAGATATTTATTACTTTTTTTACTTATAAGGTGGAACGTCAGATAGTCTTTCACCTTAATACCATAAAAGAAAATAAGAACTGTATTATATCAAAGACATTAACATCTTTTCGGACGTTGTACGCCAGCGTATTTATTGCGATAGTACACAGATATATTCGGCGTAACACGCGAGACTGAAATTTGTATTCCAGTTTCATAGGGTACTGTATCTCGGATAGATGCGGAATAAGAAAACTTGACATCAGTTTACATTTAAATCTAACATTACATTAAAAACATTCCTTTAACAATTTCTATTGCTATTACAAATAAGTCACGATAGCCTAATGGTTGGGTGGTCGGAATTTCGAATTAAGAGACCCGAGTTCGATC
This sequence comes from Sericinus montela, assembly GCA_029286605.1. Lineage (NCBI taxonomy): Eukaryota > Metazoa > Arthropoda > Insecta > Lepidoptera > Papilionidae > Sericinus > Sericinus montela. Next base: position 9,019,392 of record JAGSMR010000044.1, read on the forward strand.
CCCAGGCGGCAGGCTCATACCAAAGGGTTTTTCAAAAACTTATGTACGCATTATATCGTTGGCTTGGACATAAAGACGGCGACGGGCTCACTACCGGCCACGTTGTCCCGAAAATATCTTCGGTGGAAGGCGGGTCGAAGGGACTTAATTGTCTAGACTAGACCTCTGTCTACCCCTGTATTGGGAATTTCGTGAAGATCTATCGGGATACTACTCTTCTTTCGACGTCTTCCGTGACGAGTGACGTAAGCACCGGTTTTCATGGTATCGCCAGCTCTGACGGTCTGGTCCCGGGTTCGTTTTACGGATCACTTTTTCTGCATTGTTTCGGGTATGGGTATTGGTTGTACCTTCGTTGTTTCAGATTCCATAACACAAGTGCTTTAAATACTTACTTTGGGATCAGAGCAATCTATGTGACGTTAAATTAAATTAATTAAATATAACTTTATTGTACACATAACATAAAAATCACAGAAAGAAAACAAAGACAAACAACAGTACAATGGGCGGCCTTATCACTAAAAGTGATTTCTTCCAGGCAACCTTTGGATGGACAGGAATTACAGTATAATAAGACGTTGGTGTACATATAAATAGATAGAAACAAAACAAGTAATATTATATATACAAAAACTACATATACTTACATATTATATTAACGTAATTTAAAAATAGAGATAGATATATAATTATGAGTATGGATATTTACACATGATTATAAGATGGTTTAATTTATTAGTGGGATAACGTAGTTAGAGTTGACAGATAGTGTTCAGCAACTAGGGATTTGAAAACAGGAAGGGATTTAGCTTGTCGGATATAGGTAGGAAGAGCATTCCACAGTTTGGTTGCCTGTAATGTGAATGAGTTACCGTAAAAAACTGTGGAATGAACAGGAATCTTTATTTGCTAGGTTTCAGATGAGCATAAGGATCGGAGATTGGAAAGATGAAGGAACATAAAACACTCTTTAAGGTACATTAGAGAGGAGGGAATAAAAAGGATGGAATAGAGAAGTGAAAGGATGTGAGCGTTCCGGCAAAGGCGAATAGGTAACCACTTGAGCCTATTGCGGTACTGAGAGACATGGTCATATTTGCGAAGTCCAAATATGAAACGGATAGAGAAATTCTGGAGCCGCTCAAGCTTGTTATATTGGTTTTCAGTTAAATCGGGATAGCAGGCGTCAGCATAGTCGAGAATAGGAACAACAGAGATTGTGCGAGCGTAATTTTAGTGGTAGTAGGAAGGAAGTTTCGCAGCCGTTTCAAAGACGCAGCTGCAGCAAAGGTCTTTCGGTTTGCTGCTGCTAATTGAGGTCCCCGTGATAAATGTCTGTCCATCATTACACCCAAGTTCTTTATAGTTTCACTCAACTCTATAACAGTTCCATCAAACACAATAAGTGGAAGGTAGGGCCAGTCAATCTTTTGTATCATCCTCGAGCTGCCTATAATTATTGCCTGAGTTTTACGAGTGTCTACTTTAAGACCATGGGACTTACTCCACTCAAGAATACATTGCAAATGAGTGTTAATGGAGTCAATAGCTTCAGGTGAATGTTCAAGAGGAGCTCATGTATAAATCTGTAAATCATCTGCGTAAAGGTGGTAGGAAGAAGATAGTAGAATAAGACGTTGTACCTATCTGTGTATGTATGTATTTATTTATTATTACTTCTTTAATTTCAATCAAAGACGTGATCCAGGCTAGGATTCTTCCGGTCGGTGAACTGGATATAATACTGGATGTATTATATAAAGAAGGGTATAAACTTTACAATATTCAAGATATTACATTTTTAAGTTTATTGATAGAAAAGGTAGGCTATAATCTCTTCATATTCTTTATCTATCGCTTCAACAAAATATTATTCTGTTGAGCGGTTTAGGCGTGAAAGAGTAACAAAAAAAAACTTACTTTCGCCTTTATAATCTAATTCATATTCACCACTCAAAATGTTTGCCCCTGGCAAGATTCGAACCCGTAGTTTCAAATACCGGGTCTACCAAATCCGCTATCAGGTCATCTAACATTACAAACATCGTATATAAGCCCAAACGTAATAATGTCGTAAGCCACAGGAATTACAGAACGGATGCCGTATTTGCACATTTGTATTCAAAGTTTGTACTTGAATGGGATGCAGTGCGTGTTCTAATGTAGATTATGGATATTTCTCCTATCAAGCACTGAAAACTAATGCATTTTCTGGTATAAATATCAAGAAATATATTAAATGCTACACATACATAATTGTTATACCTTCACGTATTAACTCATACAGGAGAAGCTAGAGGTTTAAACAATTTCGTTATTTCGAACTGCAGCCTGGCAGGTAAAGTGAGTCTGTCGCCGTCTTTTTCTCCAAGCCAACAATGTACATAGTACATAACTTTTGAAAAAAAACTCATTGGTACAAGCCTACCTCCTGGGGATCGAATTCGGATCTCTTGACTCGAACTCTTCACCCAACCACTGGGCTATTGTGACTATTCTTATATCCAAGTGTACAATAGCCGTATTGAACAACTGTGTATATAGGAATAGCGCAATAATTTGATTTTTTTTATTCAATTGGTCTCAAAACAACCAAATTTAAAATGCTTTTTAGGTTAAAGTGTGCCATGTTTAGTGTAATAATGTACCACATCCTTTATTTGAGATAAAAGATTAAGCGAAATGGTTTGAAGATTTTATTAAGTAGATGGCGGGATAACCATCTCAGAAGATACCACACGGAAATAAACCAACCGGTGAATAGCCGCGATGTGCAAAATGTTTGGTACTGCGATCGCCAATCCGCTTGCCGTGCATAGTGATTATGGCAAACCATCCCACCTATCTATAGCAGTGGGCTATCACAAACCGTTTTACGTACGCATTGTAGTCCCTGTACATAACCAGAAAATAATATACATACATATAAACAATATTTTTCTAATTAATACATTTTTCCGGGTCTAAAGGTCCTGTTTAAACAATAACAACAAAGCCATTACAATTTCATTATAACAGACGTTGTAGTAAACAATAGAAGCTCGTTCAATTATTTGTCCAGCATAACTTAGCCCTTCGCGTCGCAACAAAGACAGGGACGGAACACAAGTGTTTCGAGTAAATGATCTTGCGGTGTATTTGTTTGGGAGTGAACAGAGCAAATAGTGCCCTGACTCTATATTTGCTAAATGGACGGAATGTTAGAAACAATGGTGAAATGATCTCTATGTAATTTTTTTAAAGTGGAGTTAGTTTAGTGTTATGTTTTTCTGTTTCTGCTCTCTAGTTATTCTTCAACCTCCGAAAGTCTAGGTCTAGGTATATAATGATCTATATATAATTTACGAATTCGTTAGTTAATATTATATTACTCACGGGTCAGAAAAATAAAATGGATTACGGCGTGCTTCTATTGTTCGGGCAAGTTGAGAGAATTGAATGGTTAATAAAACGAAAAATAACAAAAAAAAATACAGGTCGAGGTTAGAGATTAACTTTCGGAAAACATGTGAGAATATTACTAGCAGAAGTAAGGAGACGTATATGAAAGAAATTATGTTTTTTAAAGAAGCGAAAGAGGATTGCAGTGGTGACCCTTGACCCTTGAAGATATAATAATAATAATATAATCATCATCAGCTTCATAAAGGATAAATACCTTAGATGAGAGATATCCGGTGTTGCGATCACCAATCCGCTTATCAAGAGTGACAACTATAGCAAATCCTTCCTACGAGGAAGATCTAGGTTCAGTAGCAAACCTTTATCGGTCTTTATGTATGTCTGTATTGCCGTGTGGTTACGGCGTAAGAATATACCACTCCTTTTCAATCCATGGGTGCCGTAAGAGGCGACTAAGGGAAAACCCACAGAAATATTATTGGCTACTAAAAGACACGGCAGAGTATCACGATAGCTGAGTGATTGGGTGGTCGGAATTTCGAGTCAAGAGACCAGAGTTCGATCCCCAGGTGGCAGGCACGTATCAATTTTTTTTTTCTTAATAAAAAAAATTATGTGCGAATTGTATCGTTGACTTGGGCATGAAGACGGCGACGGGCTCACCACCTGTCACGTTTTTCCGAAAATATCTTCGATGGAAGGTGGGTCAAAGGGACTTAATAGTCTAGACTAGACCTCAGTCTACCCCTGTATTGGGAATTGCGTGAAGATATTTATTTCTTTATTTATTTTACTATAATACGTCGGTGTAACCATCTCGAAAAAGACTAGACTAAAATTTAACAGACAGGGGAAACGCAGTGCCTAAGGTGCAATCTGTCTGGTACTGCGATCGCCAATCCGCTAGCCGAGCGTGGAGATTATGGCAAACCGTCCGTTACGATGTATGACTTGCAGTGGACTTTTAGATGTCGCTTTGTATTTATGTATGTATGTATGTATGTACATATACAGAAATGAAATTTTGATTTAGATCTCAAAGCATTTCGCAATTTATGTGTTTGTCATTACAATGCTTGACTAATGTCTGAGTATTATTCATTCGTGCAGCAATGCTATTCAAATCCCCTATGGCATTGCCAATATTGGTTATAAATTATCCTCTTAAATTGTTTGACAATAACTAAGCCAAGCTATAAACTATCGCAAAATGGAAGATTTATTTTTATTTGCAAATTCATTTGAAATGTACCTTTGGTTTTTGATTCTCATAATTTTGGTTTAAAGTTCCTGTAAGTGGAAAATTACAGCACGAAAAAATAAACTTTCTGAACAGTTCATTTTTATAATTAAAGTAAAACTACAACAAAAACAATCTTACTTATATTATTATCTTACAATAAAGAACTTTCGTCCTTCCTTGTACCGAAGCTTTATTTACAAATTTCCAAGATTCGATTCTGATATACAATGCCAAGATACGTGTACAGAAACATTCATATTCATTAAGCAAATGTTTGCCCTTAGCCCTATAAAATTCATTTATGAGTGATAACTGTAATAATAATAATGCGTAAGTTATAAATATATTGTTTATCCTTACATGCCCTTTGTCTTTGAAAAATCAGCATTTATTAATAAATTATAATTAAACTTAAACTTATTTACGAATTACGAATGCAAACCATAGTATTACGTTATTTTATGAATATGTATTTATGATTATAATATTAATTTACATAATCACTAAGGTGACCAAGAGTAATTTAATAATTTCAAGGAACATATTTTTGGAAATTGCCAATTTGTAAGAAGCGAATGACGTGGGTCTCCGGTTACCTGCACTTACCAGACGACTTCTACTTCACGCCGGTATTCTGTGAGGTGGTGGTACTTCCCTGGTCGAGCCGGCCTATTCATGCAACAACAAAAGTTGATGCGTGGCTCTACCACTGTTAAATGTGTCAAAATTCGGTTACACGTTTTTGTCATTAAATAATTAATGAGAAATTTAATAAAAAATAATCTTCACGCTATTCCAAATATCGGTGTAGGCAGAGGTCTAGACAACTAGTGTGTATGTGTGTTATGTCCAAGCCAAAGAATAAATTGTATGTAAGTTTTTTGAGAAAACTTTTTGTTACGAGCCTTAGGGTTCTAACCTGGGTCTTTCGATTCGTATTCCAATCACCTAACCACGTGACTATCGTGATTCTTTAATGAGAAATTAAAATAGATATTTATTGATAAGAATAACTATTGTTATTCTTACAGTTCTATCGTATAAATCTTTTAATTAACTCACGTCACAAGCCAGAAGTTACAGTCACTTATGTCATTAATAATTTGTATTATTAATCGTTTCACTACTCTATTTCATATAGAATAATATGAAATGTTTATACCTATCAAGATAAACAAGCAATTAATTTATCACTGCCTGTGACACGGGAATAACTGTACTTAGTAATGACTATGTGATGTTGACTAATTCAACGGCTAATCGCATTGCAAATTTTGGTTGACATAAATTCTCATGAATTGTATTTTAATTAATTATAAATTATAGTCTCCTTTACTCTTCGCTATCTTCATTAATTCAATTTCTCATAAAATAACTCATATGTATGCAGACGATTTTCAACTGTACGCTCAGTCAACTATTGAAAACTTGCCCACTGCTGTTGATGCCATAAATCAGGACCTAATAGCTATTAGTAGTTGGAACGAAAGCTATGGCCTTACAATTAATCCTCACAAGTCAAAAGCTATAATTATTGGTGGAGTTGGCTTCATTTTGAGGGTTGACTGGGGTAATCTCCCGTCAGTAGCACTGAATGGTGTTATGGTACCATACAGTAAGTCAGTTAAAAATCTCGGTGTCCACTTCGATACTACTTTCTCATGGTCGTATCAGTTAAAGGAAGTTAGTAAGAAGGTATTTGCTGCCATGGGTTCTTTGCGGTGCTTACGTTCTTTTCTTCCCATTCCTACTAAGATTATGTTAGCACAATCCTTGCTTCTTTCCATTCTCGATTATGCGGATGCAAGCTATCTTGACTTAACCGAGGATCAATTAAATAAGCTTGAGCGAATTCAAAACTTAGCTATTAGATTCATTTTTGGTCTTCGCAAGTATGACCATGTCTCTAAATTTCGTTTTAAGCTTAAGTGGTTACCCATTCGCCTTCGCCGGAATCTTCATTCTGTTTCTTTTCTGTACTGTGTATTGTTCAATTCTATGTCCCCTAGTTATTTGAAGGATAACTTTAAGTTTCTAGATCACGACCGACCTGATCAAGTTTTGCGATCAGCTGGAGAATTTCTTCTTGCCCCACACGCGTATCGGACCAATTATTTTAAACACTACCTTCTGGTAGCTCTTTCCACAAGCAGATGGCTTTATGGATGATGGAAAGAGCAATCTTCCGCATATTCAACGCGCGAAAACTTTAGAACGACGTTTGATTATTATTTTTATTTTATATTATGTTTATTTAGTTTTTATGTATGTCTATTGTATATTATTTGATATTTATTAAAGTTTTATTTTATGGTATTATTTTAATTTAATTATAGTTTAGTATATTTAAATATTAGAATGTATGATTATTATTTACACCACCTTCCGCAGTCTAATATTGTAATAATTCTTAGCCTTAAGGTTGTCTGGAAGAGATCGCTCTTTAGCGATAAGATCGCCTTTTTGTATCTACCTCATATGTTTTTTATTTTCCTTTGTAAACTTTCCTCTAATTTTCTTTTTTCTTTGGTGTACAATAAAGTATAAATAATAATAAATTATATGAAAATAATAAAACAGTAAAATAAACAAATAAAAACTATCTTCACGCAATTCCTAATACAGGGGTAGACAGAGAACTAGTCCACACAATGGTAAGTCTCTTTGACCCACCTTCCACCGAAGATATTTTCGTGATATCGTGACAGGTGGTGAGTCCGTCGTCGTTTACTTTATGTCCGAATACTTTATGAATATTTTAAATATTAAAATTGTTACAATGGTTTAAATTTTTATTTCAGGCAAAGCCCATAGAGTTTTAGTATTACAAACTTACAAACTAGAATTGGTATTATACAATTCTCCATTATTATTTTACATGGGTTTGAACCCATTTACATATATATGGCGTGACCCATAGGTCTGAAAACACACTCTTTTACAGTGGTAGAGCCACGCATCAGCTTTGTTGTTGCATGAATGGGCCGGCTCGACCGGGGAAGTACCACGACCTCACAGAATACCGGCGTGAAGTAGAAGTCTAACAAACTTCTGCGTTTCGTCTGGTGATTGCAGGTAACCGGAGGCCCATACTCTAAGGGCAGCAACGCATCTGCTATGCCTCTGGTATTGCGGGTGTGCCTCTGGTATTGTGATTCCATTATACAAGAATTTAAGCTGCTTACTTTGGTATCTGAGCAATGTATGTGATGTTGTTCCTATCCTGTATGTATCTATGTATATTGAGAGTCAACGAATTTATAAACGCTAGTAACGTTAACATTATTGTATAATTTATTTTTAAGATTTAAAAAAATATCTTCACGCAATTCCCAATACAAGGGTAGACAGAGGTCAAGTCTAGACAATTAAGTCCCTTCGACCTACCTTCCACCGAAGATATTTTCGGGACAACGTGACAGGTGGTGAGCCCGTCGCCGTCTTTATGTCCAAGCCAACGATAAAATTCGTACATCAGTTTTTGAAAAACTCATTGGTACTGCCACCTGGGGATCGTACTCGGGTCTAACGACTCGAAATTCCGACCACCCTACAACTCGGCTATCGTGACTTTAAGATTTATATTAGAATAAATGGCTTGCAACCTTCAGTAATCAATATATGAATATAATATAGTACAAATTAAAACTTATATACGAATTATATAGTTGGCTTGGACATAAAGACGGCGACGGGCTCACCACTGTCACGTATTGAGAATTGCGTCAAGAATTTTTTTTTTATTTATTTTATTCATTTAAGCGGTAAAAATTCAAAATAAGTTTTAGCTTGTTTTCTTCATTACAACACTTAAACTTGCTAACCATTCCAAGATGCTTCGAAGGCACTGTTACTACCAACTTAGCTACTGTGTCGTGTATAGTCTATATTATTAATACTACGTCTAATTTTTTTTATTTCTATATTACCGACAAAACGGTGATAGTTACAAAGAACCGTAGTAGTGGTAGAAATTATAACTTTTAACAGGAAAAATAAATATTCCCACATCGAAAAATATAAACTTTTACGGGTGATAACTTTCCAATGAGACAAGTTGATGAGGTCAGGTAACTTTCTTCGGTACAAGCAATTTAATTGTAAGTTTATAAGTGTAAAAGTGTTGTACAGGGGAAGAGACAAATACGACAAAGTAACTTAAAAAGACTTCAAAGAAAAAGTTGTAACACAGTAAGCAACACGAGCTTGCAATTGTCAAGGGCCTTATATCTTTAAGCTTTTGTCTGTTACGTGTGACTTTTGTAAATTATTTACAGATTAAGTGATGTTACGATTCCATGGTAAGAATATCAATTATTTTAGGAAATTCTTAAAAAGTTTATATTAGTTGTTTTTAATTAATTTAGGTTTAAGAAATTAATTATCTTAATAAATATTATTATTAATTCAGGTGTCAGTTAGTACCACTATTACCCGTTTCTGCTGAAAAATACCAGTCTAGCAACTGTTGGGTTTCTTTTTGAAATGATTAAAGTTAGATAGATGACGGAAAATTAGAATTTTATTAAGAATTTCATTTGTAACAATTCATATGTAATAGTTTCCATTTGATTTTGTTTGTAAGTGTCTAGGGAGTGTAGTCATTTAACACGAAAAACAAACTAACAGTTCACCTGTTAGGTAATTTTTTATCCCAATATAATAAAACTTCATAAATGTCTGTATGATGAAATTAAGTTATATAATTTATCGAAAATTATCTGTTACCAACCTAGTCACGATTGCCGAGTGGTTGGGTGGTCGGAATTTCGAGTCGAGACACCCGAGTTCGATCCCCAGGTGGCAGGCTCTTACCAATGGGTTTATCAAAAACTTACGTACGAATTAGATCGTTGGCTTGGATATAAAGACGGCGACGGGCTCACCACCTGTCACGTTGTCCCGAAAATATCTTCGGTGGAAGGTGGGTCGAAGGAACTTAATTGTCTAGACTAGACCTCTGTCTACCCCTGTATTGGGAATTGGTGAAGATATTTTTTTTATTTGTTACCAACGAGTTATTAAGTAATCGGAATTCACAAGATCACAAAGACCCGAGTTTTTTCTTTCATTAATTATATATTCACGCTTAGGCTCTGACGGGGTAGTCAGTGAGGTTATATCATCAAATGACATGATAGTATGCCTCTTTCCTTCTTCCAAATTTCTCATTTTTTTATATACTTCTGAGTACTCCAGTACTCTTGAACGTACCTTCTTCAAGAAATGTGCTCATATGGGCTTCGAAAGCTTTAATTGTTAAGTTTCGCCTGTATATTCTTTTCATTATTCCTTATTCAGTGATTCACTTAACGTGCCCAAACCATGAAGCCTTTCAAACCTGCCATATAGCGAATATTTTCGTTTCGTTTTCGGTCTGCTTATGCAACGCCGTTTTTCGAAGAAATCGCATTTCCATTGCTATTAGTTTGTTGAGTTGCTTCTTCTTTCCACAAACCCGATTTTCACTGCCATAAAACCATGTCAGTACGAGCAGTGTTATATACCGTACTAATTACTTTTAGTACTAATTGTCATTTAAATGTATGAAAATTTCCTCGATATAAATATTTATATTTATTTTTTATATATTTCGAAATTAAACACACACAATAGAAAACTATATTTATTTAATGGTTGTTATTGAAAAAATTACTTCGCAACCCTCCGCATGAAAATATAAAAAGGTATATGTTACCGGTCTGAAGAGAAGAAGAGCACCACCCTCCCTCCCACAGATGCGTGCACTAATTCCACAGATGTGTGCACTAATTCCACAGATGTGTGCACTAATTCCACAGATGTGTGCACTAATTCCACAGATGTGTGCACTAATTCCACAGATGTGTGCACTAATTCCACAGATGTGTGCACTAATTCCACAGATGTGTGCACTAATTCCACAGATGTGTGCACTAATTCCACAGATGTGTGCACTAATTCCACAGATGTGTGCACTAATTCCACAGATGTGTGCACTAATTCCACAGATGTGTGCACTAATTCCACAGATGTGTGCACTAATTCCACAGATGTGTGCACTAATTCCACAGATGTGTGCACTAATTCCACAGATGTGTGCACTAATTCCACAGATGTGTGCACTAATTCCACAGATGTGTGCACTAATTCCACAGATGTGTGCACTAATTCCACAGATGTGTGCACTAATTCCACAGATGTGTGCACTAATTCCACAGATGTGTGCACTAATTCCACAGATGTGTGCACTAATTCCACAGATGTGTGCACTAATTCCACAGATGTGTGCACTAATTCCACAGATGTGTGCACTAATTCCACAGATGTGTGCACTAATTCCACAGATGTGTGCACTAATTCCACAGATGTGTGCACTAATTCCACAGATGTGTGCACTAATTCCACAGATGTGTGCACTAATTCCACAGATGTGTGCACTAATTCCACAGATGTGTGCACTAATTCCACAGATGTGTGCACTAATTCCACAGATGTGTGCACTAATTCCACAGATGTGTGCACTAATTCCACAGATGTGTGCACTAATTCCACAGATGTGTGCACTAATTCCACAGATGTGTGCACTAATTCCACAGATGTGTGCACTAATTCCACAGATGTGTGCACTAATTCCACAGATGTGTGCACTAATTCCACAGATGTGTGCACTAATTCCACAGATGTGTGCACTAATTCCACAGATGTGTGCACTAATTCCACAGATGTGTGCACTAATTCCACAGATGTGTGCACTAATTCCACAGATGTGTGCACTAATTCCACAGATGTGTGCACTAATTCCACAGATGTGTGCACTAATTCCACAGATGTGTGCACTAATTCCACAGATGTGTGCACTAATTCCACAGATGTGTGCACTAATTCCACAGATGTGTGCACTAATTCCACAGATGTGTGCACTAATTCCACAGATGTGTGCACTAATTCCACAGATGTGTGCACTAATTCCACAGATGTGTGCACTAATTCCACAGATGTGTGCACTAATTCCACAGATGTGTGCACTAATTCCACAGATGTGTGCACTAATTCCACAGATGTGTGCACTAATTCCACAGATGTGTGCACTAATTCCACAGATGTGTGCACTAATTCCACAGATGTGTGCACTAATTCCACAGATGTGTGCACTAATTCCACAGATGTGTGCACTAATTCCACAGATGTGTGCACTAATTCCACAGATGTGTGCACTAATTCCACAGATGTGTGCACTAATTCCACAGATGTGTGCACTAATTCCACAGATGTGTGCACTAATTCCACAGATGTGTGCACTAATTCCACAGATGTGTGCACTAATTCCACAGATGTGTGCACTAATTCCACAGATGTGTGCACTAATTCCACAGATGTGTGCACTAATTCCACAGATGTGTGCACTAATTCCACAGATGTGTGCACTAATTCCACAGATGTGTGCACTAATTCCACAGATGTGTGCACTAATTCCACAGATGTGTGCACTAATTCCACAGATGTGTGCACTAATTCCACAGATGTGTGCACTAATTCCACAGATGTGTGCACTAATTCCACAGATGTGTGCACTAATTCCACAGATGTGTGCACTAATTCCACAGATGTGTGCACTAATTCCACAGATGTGTGCACTAATTCCACAGATGTGTGCACTAATTCCACAGATGTGTGCACTAATTCCACAGATGTGTGCACTAATTCCACAGATGTGTGCACTAATTCCACAGATGTGTGCACTAATTCCACAGATGTGTGCACTAATTCCACAGATGTGTGCACTAATTCCACAGATGTGTGCACTAATTCCACAGATGTGTGCACTAATTCCACAGATGTGTGCACTAATTCCACAGATGTGTGCACTAATTCCACAGATGTGTGCACTAATTCCACAGATGTGTCTATCACCACTATATACATATATATATATATATATATATATATACACATTTACATCGAGAAATAATCACAGGTTTCTACCAACGACGATCCACGATCGAGTTATTTTCTTACGTATTTAATATTATTTTGTCAACCTAATCATGCCCCATCGATATGATTGATATTGGCATAGTGAACCAAGAGCTATGATCATTATATACCTGCCTCTTACCCTCGTCTCTGTCTATATATTTATACATAATTACGAAGTTATATATTCATTTATTTATTGTTATTTTACTTATTTATAATACCCACAAATACATTTCTTTCACAGAGTATTAACTTTTGTAGCATAAAAATATGTGCTCATTTGTTCTCTTTCACGTAATTTGGGATTGAAATATCACCTTCTTTTGTTAAAGCGGCGCGACACTTTTTTTCTGTCAAGATGTATTGGTAGACTTCAAACTCAATTTATTTATGGAGAACAGCTCGAAATAACGCGGGCCCTCCCTTAATTCTGACATCAATGCATTCAATTGTATAATATAATTATTAACCTACAGTAAAAATGCCAAATATAAACAAGAAAGATATGAAAAGTCACGAAGGCCGAGTGGTTGGGTGATCGGAGTTTGAGTCAAGAGACCGAAGTTCGCTCAAGTGGCCGTACCAATAGGTTTTCTAAAACTTTTATACGAATTATATCGTTGGCTTGGACATTAAGACGGTGACAGGCTCACCACCTGTCACGTTGTCCCGAAAATATCTTCGGTGGAAGGTGGGTCGAAGGAAAAAAAAATTAAAAATTCATCTGACCACTCGATAGCCTTGTAGCCTAGGGTCCGGCCTTCGAAGCTAGACGTTACGTTGGATTCTTAGTCCGCAAAGGCAAACATTTGTGATGAATATACATGTGTGTACATGTAAATATGTATCAATAAACAAATACCTTTCCCTAATAAAGTCCCTTTGACCCACCTTCCACCATAGATATTTTCGGGACATTGTGACAGGTGGTAAGCCCGTCGCCGTCTTTATGTACAAGCCAACGATATAATTCGTACATAAGTTTTAGAAAAACCCATTGGTACGGCCACTTGAGGATCAAAGACTCTCCGAATCGACGACGAAAGAACTCGAAATTCCGACCATCCGACCACTCGGCTATCGTGACTTTTAAAATATAGTGGCTTGGTTGCTTTAATATAAAAGTATGAGAATTATTAATTAAAATTTATTGTGTATGTGTATAGCTTACTGTTGTACACTTAAACGTATCGTTTTCTGTATTTTCTTTTAACTTCGCGCGAATACTAAAGTCGACAGACGTCTAGATTATTGTCCTCTTTGCTCAACACTTACCATATGACAGATATTGTGTCTATCACCACTATATACATATATTATAGGTACCGATGGCTTGGATACCAAGCCGGTGATATATATATATATACACATTTACATCGAGAAATAATCACAGGTTTCTACCAACGACGATCCACGATCGAGTTATTTTCTTACGTATTTAATATTATTTTGTCAACCTAATCATGCCCCATCGATATGATTGATATTGGCATAGTGAACCAAGAGCTATGATCATTATATACCTGCCTCTTACCCTCGTCTCTGTCTATATATTTATACATAATTACGAAGTTATATATTCATTTATTTATTGTTATTTTACTTATTTATAATACCCACAAATACATTTCTTTCACAGAGTATTAACTTTTGTAGCATAAAAATATGTGCTCATTTGTTCTCTTTCACGTAATTTGGGATTGAAATATCACCTTCTTTTGTTAAAGCGGCGCGACACTTTTTTTCTGTCAAGATGTATTGGTAGACTTCAAACTCAATTTATTTATGGAGAACAGCTCGAAATAACGCGGGCCCTCCCTTAATTCTTACATCAATGCATTCAATTGTAGAATATAATTATTAACCTACAGTAAAAATGCCAAATATAAACAAGAAAGATATGAAAAAGTCACGAAAGCCGAGTGGTTGGGTGGTCGGAGTTTTGAGTCAAGAGACCCGAGTTCGCTCAAGTGGCCGTACCAATAGGTTTTTCTAAAAACTTTTATACGAATTATATCGTTGGCTTGGACATTAAGACGGTGACAGGCTCACCACCTGTCACGTTGTCCCGAAAATATCTTCGGTGGAAGGTGGGTCGAAGGAAAAAAAAATTAAAAATTCATCTGACCACTCGATAGCCTTGTAGCCTAGGGTCCGGCCTTCGAAGCTAGACGTTACGTTGGATTCTTAGTCCGCAAAAGGCAAACATTTGTGATGAATATACATGTGTGTACATGTAAATATGTATCAATAAATAAATACCTTTCCCTAATAAAGTCCCTTTGACCCACCTTCCACCATAGATATTTTCGGGACCTCGTGACAGGTGGTGAGCCCGTCACCGTCTTTATATCCAAGCCAACGATGTAATTTGTACATAAGTTTTTGAAAAACCCGTTGGTACTATTTGGCTACCTGGGGATCCAACTAGGATCTCTTGACACGAAATTCCGTCCACCCAACCACTCGGCTATCGAGCCTAATATGAATATGATGAATATGTATCGATATAAATATATAGGTTTATTGTAAAGTCACGATAGCCGAGTGGTTGGATGATCCGAATTCGAGTCAAGAACTCACGTAGAGTTTGATCCCCAAGGCTCGTACCAATGGGTTTTTCCTAAAACTCATGTACGATTTACATCGTTGGTTTGGGTATGAAGACGGCGGCGGGCTCACCACCTGTCATATTGTCCCAAAAAATCTCTTTTGAGGGTGGTTCGAAAGGATTTAAATATCTAGACCATTGTCTACCTCTGTATTATACCGTTCGTTTGGACACTAAGACGATGATACCACTTCTTTCAGTTCAGACAAATAAAGTTCTGTGAAAGGTAAGATGAAAGGACTTAACTATCTAGACCGTCGTGTACATCTATTCTGGGAAAATGTGTGAATGATTATATGTTAGTAAAATCGAAAGTGTCTTATAAATTTCTTTTACAGATTGCATTTTTTTTTCTTGATTTTACGGAGCAGTAAATTTACCGGATGGTGATGCTTAAACGCAACCTCTGGTGTATTATGCCCGCAATCGCCAGTGGAGATAAGATGAGAAAAGTTTTGTTCAGCTTTGTGCTAGTATCTTGGGAAACGTAAGTTTTTAATTGTTGCAATTCCTGCTTACTACACGGAATACTTCATTCTAGATCCAACAGAAAATGAGGTTCTATTTCAAAAGTTTTTATATGTTCACTTCTAAGTTTGTGTACTAGTCAGCATGAGAGAAATCTCTTGTTGAAGTGAGAATAAAAATGTACTTAATTAATTATGATAAATCACATATTTTGTTTAAGTAACGCTTATCATTTTGTTTCGGTTGAAAAATGTTATGGGGCAGAGTTACACAGTAATTTTGTTAAAACCAAACTGGTAATTACAAAGTAATGTCTTCGGGGAAAGATAGATCGAAAGAACTTAATTCTCTTTCCCTAAGACCAAGACCTCTGTCTACTTCATTTTAGGACAACGTGATAGTAAAAGCCAACCAACGTTTATGTGTAAGCCAATAATATAAATCGTAGAAAAGTTTTGAAGAAACCTGATAGTAAGAGCCTTCCTTATATGGATGGAACTCTGGTCTCTTGACACCTCAACCCTGTCTTATGCCAGTTGCCTATTTCCTGCAATAGACTTTCACGGACTGTTATACAAGCATGTATATTACTCGTATGTAAAATTAAAGAGAAGTAATAACGTATCACCTTTATAAATTTATGATAACGTTTATAAATTTATAACTCGAATAGGCGTAGGCAATCAAGTTAGAGCTATAATAACCATCCCTTGCGCTTGGTCCGGCTCGTATGTCGTGTGGTTCCGGAATATAAATCAGGGGTCTCACGAAGCTATGTACTTTAAAGAGAGTAAATTGCACTCAGTTATTCTACTGAGCGTTAGTTAAGCGGGGTTAAAGGCCTTTGTTTTAACTTTATGGTACGGCATGTTATAGACTTATGAAATTAGAAATAAACATAATCATATTTGTTGTAATAAGATAACAAAGTATTTAGTACACTTATATTCGTAATTGTGTACGATGGTATGACAAGTTTCACGCATTTTGTGAAACTTTGAACTGGTGAAAGATTGAGTTGTTTCGAAGCATATAGGGGAGACCTTTGCCCAGCAATAGGACAGTATAGGTAAAAAAAAACTACTCTCTCGAAAAGCTTCGCAAATGGAGATGGATGGCTACCGATAGATGGCGATATAACCGGCTATTTACTAGTACTTTCCGGTCCATTTGTCCAGCGCAACGATAAATAAATAAATAAATATCTTCACGCTATCCCCAATACAGGGGTAGAAAGAGGTCTAGTCTAAACAATTAAGTTTTTTGAAAAACCCATTGGTACGAGCCTGCCACCTTTGGATCGATCTCGTGTCTCTCGACTCGAAATTCCGACTACCCAACCACTCGGCTATCGTGACTTTTATTCAGGGGTCAATTCTAAAAATTGCTGATTTATGTTCTATTAATATACATTAAATACATTGCTCTAGGCATCCAAAGTAAATAGGTGAAGCACTTGTGCTATTGAATTAAAAATAACAAACATACCATGAACAGATAGATCGAACACAGTATATAACAGTAATTCCGCTTGAACCCGTTGTTCAAAGTGAAATGTGGAGAGCCTATCGCCAGAAATTGGCCTTTTTTCAATGATTCATCCACTCATTCATTAGGAATATAAAATAAAATCAATTAAATGACTGTATTAATATCAACTCTAACAATATATCAATGACCGAGGACTTACCCTTGTGTCGTGTAAATTAATTTATTTCAATAGAAAGTAAAGTTAGTACCAATGCAATTAGTTAATAAATTAAACACTTTCAAAAATAGTAGAATACAATAATTACAATTGTTAATAATTATTAATAATATTAATTAGTCACTAACGCCAAGTTTTTTTTTATAGAAAAGGCCGGCAAACGAGCAGGCGGCTCACGCGATGGTAAGTGATTACCGCCGCCCATGAACACCCGCAATACCAGAGGCATAATCCCATTGGTACGAGCCTGCCACCTGGGGATCGAACTCGGGTCTTTTGACTCGAAATTCCGACCACCCAACCACTCGGCTATTGTGACTTTTTATAAAAAACTGAATTGACATGTGATGTGCCTGTTAATAATGTCGTTTTTTATGTCCAAGCCAACAATGTAATTCGTTTTTTCAAAAACTCATTTGTAATAGCCTGCCACCTGGGGATCGAACTCGGGTCTTTCGACTTGAAATTCCGACCACCCAACCACACGGCTATCGTTACTCTACAATAATGGAAATAAAAGTTTTCTTTTAATTTTTTCTTACTTACATATTTTAAACAAATATATTTTACTGCGCCTTAAAAAGCAGTAAAAGTATATAAGGCAGACTTTAACCTAAAATGCCCTGTCAGTAAACTTAAGGTTATTGTTGAAAGCGGTTACGACAAAAACAAACGGATATAAAATAAAAAGTATTTTACTTAGTATAGTAATTTATGTAAAGTGCCTAACTTATACATGCATGTGTGAATATATTTACACATATATACATAACAATAAAGTAGATAACGGTAAATATGACTCATATAATAACAATTCCCGTAAATAAATTCTACGTTAAAATTTCAGGTATTTATTAAATACAAAATATATAGAGTTCATTATACTTACTTAAATAAATTTTCCCGCATCCCTAATTTTATGAAAGGTAAGCGGATTGTAAAACACCATTTAAGCTCTAAAACGGCCCTTTCAGAACACAATTTTCTTCTAAATTACCTTGTATGTATTAATTTTTCCCCATGAAGACCAAACATTGGCGGAGTTTATAAATACCAAGCGGTGATAATTCACCATCTTTCCTTTTTTTCCTCTTATATACTAAGAAGTGACTAGGGAGGAGCGAGAAGGAGCCTTTAAAATATAATGAAATGAATACCTTGAAAAATACCAGACAAAATATAGTTACAATAACCGAGGCAAAAGATCCGAGTTCGATCTCAGGTGACAGGCTCGTAGCAATCGGTTTTATCAAAATCATAAGTACGATTTATTTTGTATGCTTGGACATAAAGACGCCGTCGGGCTCCCGTCTACCCCTGTATTGGGAATGGCGTGAAGATGTTTTTTTTTTAATTAGTCAGACCAGTGTTGGGCAGAGTTAAGCATTCGTGTCAATTTACGAAATTTGAACATACATTTCCAAGCAATCGCTCACGCACACATATTCTTTCATAGATATATAATCAGGAATAAGTTATGTATTATTTAAGGCAGGACAAAAAAAAAACGAAATAAATAAATATCTTCACGCAATTCCCGATACAGGGGTAGACATATGTCTAGTCTAGACAAGTAAGTCCCTTCGACCTTCCACTGAAGATATTTTTGGGACAACGTGACAGATGGTGAGCCCGTCGCCGTCTTAATGTCCAAGCCAACGATATAATTCGTACATAAGTTTTTGAATATCGCATTGGTACGAGCCTGCCACCTGGGGATGGAACTCGGGTTTCTTGACTGGAAATTCCGACCACCCAACCACTCGGCTTCGTGACTTTTTACATAATAATAATTTAATTATGCATTACATAATAATTTGTAAAAGTGTTGTTTCATAAATAAAAGTTTTGCGACAAAATTCGTTCCACTATTCATCATTCCAGAGATAATCTTGCTTTTAATTAATAGATTTTTTTAAGTAAGCCTTCATTTGAATTCCCCATCCACCAAATTAAATTTCAATGCTCCAATTAATTTGATATCTTGGAGATCTTATCAAGAGTTCTACTAATGATGGTAGTATCAGACACTTTGAGTGACATTTTAAATTGCTTGACCTCAAAATGTCGCACTTAAAAAATAGGGCAATAAATAAATGAGAAAATTCTGTCCGTTTTTGATGTTTTTTTTTTTAAATTACTCATTTATTTAATGAAATAAAATACCAGCATTGCTTACATGGTTCAAAAATTAAAAAAAAAACATTTAGGGCAATATCTCTTACTACATATTATTATATTTTTATTACTTTTCATTCATCTTTCAAAATTCCTTCGAACGCATAAATGAGTTATTACGTGGAATTATATGATGTACTTTTAAATTGATAATCTTTCATTTATTTAATTTTTGTATTAAAATATATTATGGCGCCCTCTATTTCTCATCAAACGAGGATTAGTCAGGTCCGAGAATTTAAAAAAATCAAAATAATTTAAAAATTACCTATGGCAGTTTAATAATATAATTTATATACCGATGATGTAGCCGATCGTCTAGTGGCTGGGTGATCAGATTTCGAGTCAGGAGATGACCGGCTCGTACCAATTGGCTTTTAAAAAAAATTGTACGATTACATCGTTCACTTGTACATAAAGACGGCGACGGCTCACGACCTGTCACGTTGTCCCGAAAAATGTCATCAGTGTCATTGGTCAAGTATAAAAATATAATTATAATTAAGAAATATTTTTAAGAGAATATTCAATAGTTATCTTATCTCAAAATATATTATTTTTTATTAGATTTATCAAGTTGCATCAGCACCAATTCTAACACGTATGAACCACTGATGGAACGTGCCACTAAAAATTATCGGGTCATTTTTAGAAAGTAGTAATTATCTTAGTACTTAACAGTCCGTCCCGAAAGATTTAAACGAGATAGGTTGGAATTATATTAAAGTGTTAAAAGTTATGACTGGGCTTCCGCCGTAAATATCTGCACGTAATTGGCTTCCCCGACTCTGAGCCACCGTAAACTGTTTTACAGCGGAGTTTAACACTTTATTAAATTTTTAATGTTAGCACGTGTTGATACTGTCAAGGTTAAATATCTAGTGGAAAATCTAATATTTAATTTGTATTCCATCAACATCGACGGCCCGTTAAAGTCCACTGCAGCCTCTCTCGTGCGAGAGTTTATGCCGTATTCGCCCCACCGTGGCAAACTGATCAGCGATCGCAGTACCTATTACACTGCACCTTTCTGACTCCTGGCTGTCCGCACCGTGCGGAATTTGTGACTGACATTTCGAAATGTCCACGCGGATGGCGGGTTAAAGGCGAAAAAATATTACCACTCCCTTTCTTCTCGGAAGTGTCGTAAGAGGCGACTAAGGGAAACAGCCATGAATATCGTTAGTGCCGGATGACAATGAGTAGCAGCGTCTAAGGTACGAGTGGTCTGGTACGGCAATATCCAATCCGCTTGCCAATTAGCCTATTGTATTTCAAGGCTTTTCTTTTAATCGCCTATTACAAAATCCATGGAAAGAAAGGGGATAGTATATTCTTACGCTGTAACCAAACGCCATAATGTTTATTCAAAAAATCTCTTCACGCTGTTGTTATTTCTTCATCTTGACGACCTCAGTGAACGAGTGGGGTACACAATGGTCTTCATGGTGAGGCCAGCTCTGAAGTCCCGTATTCCAATCACAGAATTATACACAAACTAATTTATATTGTTTGGATGACAAGACGGTGATATATGCTTACTTAATAGAACAGAGGTGTATTTTTTCATATTATTAAAAAAAATCTTTTGAGGCGAAGGAAAACGGCGTGTAGACTTAATTGTCTAGATTTCTGTCTGTCTGTCTGTATTTGTAATTGTAAGACAGAGGTCTAGATAATTAAGTCCTTTCGACCACTGAAGAAATTTTTGGGAACAACGTGACAGGTGTGCTCACCAGCTGTCGCCGTCTTTATGTCCAAGCCAACAATATAAATCGTATATTAGTTTTGAAATACCCATTGGTACACGTTAACTTTGCTGGAGATCGAACAATTCGAGTCAAGACACCAGTGTTGACTCGAATTTCGAACACCATGCAATCAGCTATCGTGACGTATATTATTTATAGTAAGGTTGTAATATTAATAGAAATACAACCTTGATATGATTTTGCTTTTCATTTGCTACGAAATTTCCATTAGTTGATAACGTCATGTCTCCATATTTCCTTTGTCCTGTATCACTATTACATGTAAAATATACCTGAAATCTAGAATTTTTATAAATCATATAATATTTCATACATCGCAGACTAAAATCATCTCAGAAACATCGTTACAGTTAAACAACCCTCAAATGTTATTTTGATAAGAAATATCAGAGCAGAATCTTGTGATTGATGTGTACTTACCCTTTTTTAAGGATGTGTGAAGTTTGCTAATCTGCATCGGAATGCGGATAGACAAACTTCAAATCCTTGAAATACCTTTTTATTAAATCAATGAAAATTTACGATACAAAGAGAATTTGAACCCACGGTCTCTGCTGTACAGTGGCAACGCTCTTACCTTCGAACCACCCCATCCCACACGTAACAGTTGAAATCTAGGCTATGGGGATGCCTTATAAACATTTACTATAATTAATGACATAATTACCTTCAGTAATTCTGAAAAACTATCGCGCGTATAACGTGCAGTTCAGTTTAAGTTTAATACATGGAATATTACGTTTTATTGTAAATTACAATGAAATTGATGATCTCTCGAAATGAGAAACATTCGGATATTTACGTAATTGCCGCTGCAGACACACTGGCTTTGTTTGAATTTATGTTCCATTAAAACCCAGCTGTTAAAGGCATTTCAAAGTGACGGTCGTTGGTAAAAGTGGGGGAACTGAAAGGAATATTATGTAGAATTTGAATAAATGGAAATTTCGTGTTGTTTTATCGCTTTCTCAAGCGTTTAGCTTTTCGTAACAGGATAGTCTTTAATACTTTATTATCGAAAATTTTAAGAAACAGAATAAGAATACTATGGTTTCGATCTTTATGGAATTTTACAAAATATCTTTATGAATATCGGAATATTCAAAAACTTTTCAATTTTAATAATTCATATTATGTGAAAAATTGTGTGAAACTTTTGTAGCCATGGTAGTGAATTATATAGACCTCTGATTATCCCGGTATGAGAATTTGCGTGAAGATATAAATTAGAACGTGTAGATATATAAATCAGAAGTTATGCCGGTAACCGTCAATAGAGGCATCTAATAATTTGTTTAATGTAAAACTTCCGTCTTTCTTATATAGTGAAAAATTATAGAGAAATGGATTCGATTGGGTCATGCAAAGGTCAAGCTTTGCCTAATCACATTAAGCCAAAGGAAATATTCGTTGAAATTTGTGTTGTTCATAAATTCGTTATTCATATCCGCCGTATTTTTAACAAACGTTTTTCTTTGTTGTTTTTTTATTCATGCAATTTTCCATACCATAACTCAGCCTACCCACAAGCAGAGGTCTCGGCAATGAAGTCCTACTTGCGCCCTACTTTTAGTTTCACCCAAGCTCATTAGGGACAACGTGACAGGTGGTGAGCCTATCGCCGTCTTAGTGTCCAAGTTTTTCAATATATCGTTTTCTAACATTAATTAAACCTTCGAAAAGTTAAGCTCTTAGTATAGTACGCCAACGGTAAAAAAGATTAAATAGATAAGTTATGACTTTTTTCGAAAAGTTAATTTTAAACGACGCACCATCCCTCTGTTGTAAAAATTGTTTTTTAATTAATGATAATGGACGTTTCCATCCGTCAATTGTAATAAATTTTTGAAATCGGATTATGACGTTAGCTATCAGCGTAGTAGGAAAAAAAAATAAAAATTTACATAGCATAGCAATATCTTGATGATATTTCCAATACTAGGGTAGACAGAAATCTAAACAATTAAGTCATTTCGACCCTCTCGGACCGAAGACATTATTTGGGACCACGTTTTAGGTGGTAAGCCTGTCGACGTCTTTAAAACCAAGCTTATGATTTAAATGGTACATTAGTTTTGAAAAAACCCCATGAGCACATATTTTTTATAGTAATTGTTGGTTAAAATTGTATATGTGTAATAGTATAATAATAATAATAGCTCAACTTGACCACAGCTCACAGCGCATGACTCAGTGTAATGTAATTTTTGACTAGGAAATGAAATATTTTTAAAATATTTTCGTAACATTTAAAAACAACCAAGTAATAATAGTGGTGATTTATTGTCACGTTATGTTAACATTATTGTCATGAGACACAATTATTGCCATTAAAAACATTTGTTTTCAAAATAATACAAAAAGAAATAATACAAACACAAAAAAAAACTGGCTTGTTGCCAGTGATGACTTATGGATCTGAAACGTGGTCCTTGACTGTGGGTCGTATGAGGCGGCTCAAAGTTGCTCAGCCTGCTATGGAAAGGGCTATGCTCGGTGTTTCTCTGCGTGATAGAATACGCAACATAGACATCTGCAGCAGAATTAAGGTAACTAACATAGCCGTAAGGATTAGCACGCTGAAGTGGCAATGGGCCGGCCACATAGCTCGACGAACTGACAACCGTTGGAGAAGAAAGGTTCTTGAGTGGCAACCTCGTACAGGCAATCGCAGAGTAGGATTACCCTCCACGAGATGGAGTGACAACTTGCAAAATGTTGTGAAGTCGATGGATGCAGGTGGCTGCGGACCATTCGTTGTGAAGAGTTTTGGGGGAGGCCTATGTTCAGCAGTGGACTCTTGATGGGCTGTAAAGAAGGAGATAAAAGAAAACAAATTTTTTGCTTCCCTAAGAGTTGGAGCTAATCATTAGGAGAGTTAGCTAATTTTTAATAACCAAAAAGGTAATGTACTGTTATGTGAACTTTCATTAGGCTGTAAAAAAGGAACAAAAGAAAAAATGTGATATGGAAATACATTATATCATATTACAGTCTCTTCGAACACACTTACATCGAAATACTAAATTACTGTTAGAAAATTATATTTATTAAATAAAGTCTACGTTCTATAACTTTCAGGTAACAGTGTAATATGAGTAACAGTATCCAACTTTATAATATAATTACACTGATGAACTTTTCGAGAAAGAGATAATAGGTAGGGACAGACGCTGTACCTTGTTACGTTAATAAGTTTACCAAATTAGCATTACATGAAAATAAATTGCGAGTGCGGCCAAATTTGATTTTGTCTTTACATTGAACAGAAGAAATTTTATTTATGGTTGTATTTTAAAAAGTAACTTCAGTGATGTGGTTTTGCTCAGCTTATCCGTATATATATTTTACGACCTCTGTGAGCGAGTGGCGTCAACACCGGGTTTCAAGGTGTCGCTATCTCGGGGTCCCGGGTTCGATGTAAAAAAACCACTTTTTCTATATTTTCTCGGGTCTGGGTGTTTGTGGTGCCTACGTTGTTCCCGATTCCCATACCTCAAGTGCCTTAGCATCTTACATTGGGATAGGAGCAATGTATGTGATGTTGTCCCTATCTATATGTGTATTTATTAATTAAATGAATATTTTTTTCTGCAAAACTTAAAAGTATTCCATAAATTGACTTTTAACAGGTAAATTATTTTTATCCCTAAGCTTTCGTGGGAACGGGCAATATTTCCTTAACAATACAATATTAAACAATAAACAAATGTGTAATTTGTTTTGGTTAGGTTGTAATATTAACCGATGTAATTATCTTGAAAATTATATTGGACGAGGAAAAAATAAAGATAAATACATATATAGTCAGGGACAACAACACATACATTGCTCCGATCCCGATGTAAGAAGATATTTTTCTCAAAAACAATAAATATCTTTAAACATATTCAATGACGGGGTAGAGGGTTAATATTATAATAATCATAACTCTTGGCTTCTTGACTTGGTACAGTAGACACTACGGCCCAAAAATGGTGTGCTGAATATAGTTCTGAAGTTATATATAAATAAATACATATATAAATAGGAACAACATCACATACATTGCTCCTATCTAGCATATACATATATAGCAATTGAGAGATGGGAATCGGAATCAAGGAAGGTACCACAAATACCCAGACCCCAGAAATTGTAGAGAAAAGTGGGTTTTTTTTACATCGAACTCGGGACCTCGAGATGGCGACACATTGAAAACCGGTATTTACGCCACTTGTCCACCAAGGTCCTCAGAGTTATGCAAGATATTAATCCTAAAAGTTTATAATTTTTTACAACTCCTACAGGAAGGAAGGGGTGGTTTTTTAAAGATTCTGCGCGGTATAATTATAGGTTACAAGTTTTTAGGCTTTATTATTGAACTAGTTAACAGAAATACTTAGTTTTTCAGAATAAGAGGTAGCCTATAATCAACGAGAACCAAGCTCTCTTTATTTTGAAACTAAATCAAATCCATTGATTAGATTTCAAATCAGACAAAAGATTTCGCATTGACAATATTATGGTTGGTTGAATTTCATTAACGAGATGTATTTTAAAATGCTTTTTTTGGATTCAGTAAAAGAAATTCAAGATTTGATTAAAAACTCAATTCGTCCAGAATAAATAACAATATAAGAAATAAATTTTTTCCGGACAATTGACATTTTTAAATGTATTTAATATTTAAAAAATTAAAAGCACCTGAAAAAAAGCTTTTACTGAGATGCAAAAAATATCGAAAAGAAACTAAAAATGATTGCCTGGTCCATTTACGTAATTGAAAAACAGCTTGTCACGGCTTGATTTATATTTGACGTTTCCTTCGCAATTATTATGAATAACTTCCAGAAGATTTTAAGAAAAGCAATAATTAGAAAATATTGCAAAATACGAATGATATAAATGTTACTTGTTATTCTTTATTCAAAGCGCGTATTGAAAGGAAATGTATATTTTTTATGTATCTTCTCGATAATAAAAAGAAACAAAATAGTAATTTATGACTCAACTCAAATACGCGTCATACAAATATTTATCTATTGTGGAAATCGCAGCCAAAAACCACAGCTTCGTAAGTTAGTTTACTACCAACTGAGCTATTGGGGCGTTAAAATGTTATAGAAGAAGATAGTGATACAATCTTTCAACCTGAGAGCATTGGATTGTAATTCCGCCAGGGGTAAATTTGTATAATAGACATCAATGTCTATTATACAAAGTCAATATCTATAACTAAGAAATTTAAGTAAATACGTAAATGAAAAAGTAAGTTTAAGTAAATAAGAAAAGTCACGATAGCCGAGTTGGATGATCGGACCCGACTTCGATCCCTAAATGGCAGGCTCCTACCAATGGGTTTTTCAAAAACATAAATAATATTATGATGGTACGAATTATATCGTTGGCTTCGACATAAAGACTGCGACGGGCTTACCACCTGTCACGTTGTCCCGAAAATATTTTCGGTTGAAGGTGGGTCAAAGGGACTTAATTGTCTATACTAGACCTCTGGCAACCCTATTGTCCCCCTTTGCTTTCACGTTGTACCAAATAAGCTTTGATGAAAGGTGAGTGGAAAGAACTTAATTATCAAGACCTCTTTTGACCCCAGTATAGAAATTAAGCGTACAGATCGTTTATTTATTTAAACAGTGGTAGAGCCACGCATCAGCTTTTATTGTTGCATGCATGGGCCGGCTTGACCGGTAGGTACTACGACCTCATAAAATACCGGCGTGAAGTAGAAGTGTAACAAACTTCTGCGTTTCGTCTGGTGAGTGCAGGTAACCGGAGGCCCACACCATTTTCAAAGTCCGGCAACGCATCTGCTATTCCTCCGGTATTGCAGATGTTCATGGGCGGTGGTAATCACGTACCATCACGTGTGCCACCTGCTCGTTTGCCTCCCTCTTCTATTAAAAAAATTAAAACATAACGTTGCATATTAATATTGGCGACCTCCGTGTACGAGTGGCTTAAACACCGGTTTTCAAGGTGTCGTAATCTCGAGTTCCCGGAATCGATTACCGGACGGGTCAATGTAAAAAAACAACTTTTTCTAAATTTTCTCGGGTCTGGGTGTTGGTGGTTACACATTCTCATATCACAAGTACATTGGGATCGGCGCAATGTATGTGATGTTATCAATATCTATATATGTATTTATATATAGTATAAGTCACGATTGCCGAGTTGTTGGGTGGTCGGAATTTCGAGTCGAGGGACCCGAGTTCGATCCCCAGGTGGCAGTACCAAAGAGTTTTTCAAAAACTTATGTACAAATTTCATCGTTGGCTTGGACATAAAGACGGCGACAGGCTCACCACCTGTCACGTTGTTCCGAAAATATCTTCGGTGGAAGGTGGGTCAATGGGACTTAATCTTTTTTTGGGACTTCGGTCTACCCCGTATTGGGAATTGCGTGAAGACATTTTTTTTTAAGTATTTATTAATATTTAATATCAATGCGTGACAGGGTTAAACAAGTGAAGTTTGCTTAATTTAACTTTAAAATGTTTATTCTAATAATTATAAAATCAATTTTAAACAATTATATTCATAATCCAAACCCTTAAATTACTTAGAGTCTTAATTGTGGAATTTTGATAGATATAAAATAAAATAAAATATCTTCACGCAGTTCCCAATACAGGGGTAGACGAGGTCTAGACAATTAGGTCGTTTTGACCCACCTTCCACCGAAGATATTTTTGTAACAACCTGATAAGTGGTGAGCCCGCCGTCGTCTTTATGTCCAAGCCAACCATATAATTCATACTTAAGTTTTTGAAAACCTATTGGCACGAGCCTGCCACCTGGGGATAGAACTCGGGTCTTTTGACTCGAAATTCCGACCACCCAACCAATCGGCTATCGTGACAAATGTTTTAGTCTAGTATTAGAACAGGTCTTTTGTTTCTATTCATTAAGTTTTTCTAACATTTTTTATATAATCCTAATCGGCTTGAGAAGTACAGAAACGAAAATAATAAAATTGTGTAAAAGGAAAATACCCTCAAATAAGCATATTGTATTTGTCACCGACAATTTGAATCTTTTATGCTCCGAGTGTTTTAGTTCAATATTCTTATAAAAGAATCGCTTTTTGATATTAATTTCAACTTGAGCCTAATACGAAAAATTAATCATTTCTCCTTAATGCTCAACTCAGCGCGTTTATTATAACCGGGCTTAAATTTTTCATCATCCCTAAACTGTGACAGTATTAATCTCATTCTCGTAATCTATTACTGTCTTTAATGACATTGCTTATAACTATATCAATAATTTTAACAAAAATAATGACTACATTTTAGGTTCGATAAATATTACTAAATCGATTGACTTTAACGATGATCAGATCAAATCGAAAATATCATATCGATAATATTAAATATCAATGAGTCATGATAGGCGAGTGGTTGGGTGGTTGGAAGTCAAGAAACCTGAGTTCGATCCACAAGTGACAGGCTCACCACCTGTCACGTTGTCCCGAAAATATCTTCGGTGGAAGGTGGGTCAATGGGACTTAATCTTTTTTTGGGACTTCGGTCTACCCCGTATTGGGAATTGCGTGAAGACATTTTTTTTTAAGTATTTATTAATATTTAATATCAATGCGTGACAGGGTTAAACAAGTGAAGTTTGCTTAATTTAACTTTAAAATGTTTATTCTAATAATTATAAAATCAATTTTAAACAATTATATTCATAATCCAAACCCTTAAATTACTTAGAGTCTTAATTGTGGAATTTTGATAGATATAAAATAAAATAAAATATCTTCACGCAGTTCCCAATACAGGGGTAGACGAGGTCTAGACAATTAGGTCGTTTTGACCCACCTTCCACCGAAGATATTTTTGTAACAACCTGATAAGTGGTGAGCCCGCCGTCGTCTTTATGTCCAAGCCAACCATATAATTCATACTTAAGTTTTTGAAAACCTATTGGCACGAGCCTGCCACCTGGGGATAGAACTCGGGTCTTTTGACTCGAAATTCCGACCACCCAACCAATCGGCTATCGTGACAAATGTTTTAGTCTAGTATTAGAACAGGTCTTTTGTTTCTATTCATTAAGTTTTTCTAACATTTTTTATATAATCCTAATCGGCTTGAGAAGTACAGAAACGAAAATAATAAAATTGTGTAAAAGGAAAATACCCTCAAATAAGCATATTGTATTTGTCACCGACAATTTGAATCTTTTATGCTCCGAGTGTTGTAGTTCAATATTCTTATAAAAGAATCGCTTTTTGATATTAATTTCAACTTGAGCCTAATACGAAAAAATTAATCATTTCTCCCTTAATGCTCAACTCAGCGCGTTTATTATAACCGGGCTTAAATTTTTCATCATCCCCTAAACTGTGACAGTATTAATCTCATTCTCGTAATCTATTACTGTCTTTAATGACATTGCTTATAACTATATCAATAATTTTAACAAAAATAATGACTACATTTTAGGTTCGATAAATATTACTAAATCGATTGACTTTAACGATGATCAGATCAAATCGAAAAATATCATATCGATAATATTAAATATCAATGAGTCATGATAGGCGAGTGGTTGGGTGGTTGGAAGTCAAGAAACCTGAGTTCGATCCACAAGTGACAGGCTCGCACCAATGGGTTTTCCATAAACCTATTTACGAATTATATAGTTCCCTTGGACATTGAGACGGCGACGGGCTCACCACCTGTCACTTTGTCCCAAAAAATACTTCGGTGGAAGGTGAATTTAAACGACTTAATTATCTAGACAGTGTACCCATCTGTTGGGATTGGCGTGAAGATATAATATCAAAGTGTTAATAAAACTAGTTACATCTTCATGAATTTATAGAATGTAAATTATCTTATTACTCTAAGCGAGATAATCCTTTATATAAATATATAAATAAATATCTTCACGCAATTCCAATACAGGAGTAGACCGAAGTCCCAAAAAAAGATTTCGGTGGAAGGTGGGTTGAAACGACTTAATAATCTAGACAGTCTACCCCTCTGTTGGGATTGGCGTGAAGATATAATATAAAAAACTATTTACATCGTCATGACATTCTTTAAATTATCTTATTACTCTAAACGAGATAATCCTTTATATAAATATATAAATAAATATTTTCACGTAATTCCCAATACACCGTAGACCGAAGTCTAGTCTAGACAATTAAGCCCCTTCGACCCACCTTCCACCGAAGATATTTTCGGGACAACGTGACAGGTGGCGAGTCGGTCGCAGTCCTTATATTCAAGTCAACGATATAATTCGTACATTAGTTTTAGAAAAACTCAGAACGCGGGTCTCTTGACTCGAAATTCCGACCACCTTACCACTCGGCTATCATGACTTTAATGTATCGTGTAGACTAAAGATGAAATGTAAAAACTAGAGACTATACAAGTGAAGATATTTATTTATTATTTATTCCTCTTTTTACCCCTCTTTTATTTAAAATACGTTCCTATTCATTCTAAATGAACAACTCATGACCAACCACAAATGTCGCACTTATATTAAAATAATATATTCCAGTGTGATAATTTCTGTGAGTTTTGATGCACAATTTAAAACAATTGTTTGTTAATCTGCTTCAATTTAGAACGTTCATTTGCATATTGAATGAGCCCAAAAGTCATATAGGCCCCACACTAACTGGCTTCGTAGTAACCGAAACAACAAACATTTACTAACGCATACACTATATTAATGTTGCTACTAGATTCTAGAAATTGTATAAACATACATTAATTAAATTATAGAAACATTTTACTTTTATTTTTTTTTTCTTCTTTTAAGAAATAGTTTTAACTTGTCAATAAAAAAAACTTAAGAATGCCTAATAAAATCATAGCTATAATTGTTCCCAGTGCTACCTCGTCAAAAAGTGCAAACTTCGTCTAAAACACTAACCGATGGCCTAATAATAGTTACAAAGAAGCTTTCAAAGATTAGTGGTGTTTTAATAGTTTCTCGAAGTCATTGACAATCAGACACTAGTTTTTAAGGTAATGGGTGAATGTAGAATACCACTTTGCTATATTTTCTCGTGTCTGAACTTTCTAGGATCCTCGTTGTTTCTGATTCCGGAACACATGTGCTTTGGCTGCTTACTTTCGGAATTCAGAGTAATGTATGTGATGTTGTTCACTTTAACAATTTTTTTTTTCATTATAATATTTATTAATTTTTGATGAATAAAAATGTTTTTATTTTAGTGACGGATTTTTATATAGAATTGAAGTAGCAGCCTTATCTCAATCATATTTTAGAATTATTAAGTGTAAAAAGTCACGATAATCGAGTGGTTGGGTGATTGGAATTCGAGTGAAGAGACACGAGCTCGATCCCCAGGTTGTAAACCCGAACCACGGGGTTTTTTCAAAACTTATGTACGATTTATATAATCGGCATGGCCTTAAAGATGGCGAAAAGATCACCACCTGTCACCTTGTCCCAAAAAATGTCTTCGGTGTAAGGAAAGGACTTAATTGTTTAGACCTCCGTCTACCCCAATATTGGGAATGTCGTGAAGATATTTTTAAGTTCCACTGTTTTTTTGTATATGTGTCCAATTACTAAGACCAAGTAGTCTATGATTACTTAATATATTATCATTACACAACAGAAACTTAACTTTTGAATAAGCTTGTATTTGAGTCCAATTTTTTATGATGAACGAATTCTTAGTAAGTTTCTAGACATGTATAGACACGGTAACCAGACACGTGTTAGTCTTTTCTCTTCTTCTAGATTAATTATTTATATGCATATTCACTCTGAGTATCTGAATACATTTGAGCAATTTTACTCAAGTGATCTTCAAAATGTTTTTTTTTTATCTTCTAAAGTGAGCCCTTAAACTGTGCCATGTTGCGCTGTACATTCTTCTCGCATTTAATCGATATACCTGAACTACAGAAGTCAAACTTTATCCGCTTTAGTTATAAAATCTTCCTTCCAACCCGTTCATTTGATGCAATGTCTTCAGGAATTTTTACGAAAAGATGTCATTGGAATAAATAACTTTTCTTACCGTGGGTGTCGTAAGAGGAGACTAAAGGAAAAGCTTTGGGAATTAAATTGTTAACTAACAAATGGCCGACGAAGCATTTCAATATAACCGTACCAAAATTTCAGAGACTGTTGACGTGTTGCAGTGGTAATAATTTTGCTGTATTTCAAACACAATCTGAAATTGTTATTATATAAATTAAAAAAACTGTTTGAAGAGTACTATGTATTGCAGAAGACTTTAAAAGACCGTTATGTGCACATATATTTGTAGCCATAGCTAACATTTCAAAAATTCCTTTTAGTCTCTTAAGATACCCTATTGAAAGCAATGTGGTGATACCAGAGCCGCTGTACCAAATAACATATATAAACCTTCTATAAAACTTTGAGATAGGATATAAACCTTTGAGAAATGAAGAAAAACAAAAAAAACTATTTTCCAGCAGCTTTCAATATAAAACTCCAACGAGCCGTCACTGGAAATAAACATGGTTCAGAACAAGGCAATTTCTTACCAAAGTTCTCATTTAAGCTTCACGAATTTTATTACTGACATATTCGCGACTTTCAAATTAGGTTTCGCTTAAAATTTATGGTATTGCAATTTGAATTCAATAACTTCAGATTTAAAGTTAAAGTACAGAATAAAATCTAGATATGATATAAAAATAACGTACCGATTCCTTGTTGGAACCTAAGATTTGAGAACTAATCACAGTTTACTTAATATAAATATGTGAAATGTTTGCCGTGTCAAACATTTATAAACCCATTATGGTCGAATCCGCAATCCTTGCCATTTCCATCAGGGTAACATTTAAGGTACGGGAATGGCGACTGTTCGTACCATACAGCTTAGACGCTAGGTATTTTTACAGTTTTTTATCCTTTACCTTTGAACAGCTATTACCATCTTCTAGAGTTTCCCCTAAGTGGCCTTAGCGGCTCACACAGGATGAAAGGGGCGGAAAATTCTTACGTCGACACAGAAGACTAGGTTTGTGGTGTAAAGTTAAGCATTTATTTTTTAATGTAACCTTATTTCTGTATTAGTACTTCAACTACAATGTCCTTGACGTAGTTGTAATAAAATAAAGTACTAAGAAATTTAGTTCGGATACTTCAAATAAATGAAGTGGAGGCGTCAGTTATGCGTATTGAATACCTAATGGTTTGTGATATTTGTCT
Organism: Sericinus montela; assembly: GCA_029286605.1. Taxonomy (NCBI): domain Eukaryota; kingdom Metazoa; phylum Arthropoda; class Insecta; order Lepidoptera; family Papilionidae; genus Sericinus; species Sericinus montela. Next base: position 9,052,937 of record JAGSMR010000044.1, read on the forward strand.
TCTTTATTACATGAAAATTCCAATAAGAAAAATATGGGGGTAACGTGAAGGGCGACTACGTTTTATAAGGTCTTTGCGTGTATAAGAGCAATAGAAGTGAGTTAATTTTTTACCAATTTTAGTCGCAAAATCGTAACCCTAAGGGTTCGGAATCGCTAATGAAGGGTAAGCCTTTAAAGTAATTCAATACTTGCTGGATTACCATCAGCAGGAAATATATAAAGAAAGAAAGAATTTATTCACCACTGAAATAGCAGGACAATACTTATTGTAAATAAAGAGAACACAATAATAATAAATCAAAAACGATTTTATTCATCGTTTTTGATTTATTATTATTGTGTTCTCTTTAGAAATAATAAAATTAATTACATAAATCCAAAAAAAGAAAAGTAGAAGAAAAAAAATTCACTCTTAAATAAGGATTTCATGATTTGATAATCGCAATGCTTAGCGAGTGGATTGGTTGCAGTACTAGACTTGCACCGCGACGCTATTTTTCTTTACCGGTTTAATTAAGAATAAGAATAAGAATAATTTATTTGCATAAAAACTAATTACAATAATCTATTCAATGTTGGGACATCCTTTTAAGCAAATAATTACTTGTGCCAGAATGCCCCGCTCTTCCATAAATGTTGTGTGTGTGTGTGTGTGTGTGTGTGTGTGTGTGTGTGTGTGTGTGTGTGTGTGTGCGTGCGTGCGTGCGTGCGTGCGTGCGTGCGTACGTGCGTGCGTGCGTGTGTGTGTGTGTGTGCGTGCGTGCGTGTGTGTGTGTGTGCGTGCGTGCGTGCGCGTGCGTGCGTGCGTGTGTGTGTGTGTGTGTGTGTGTGTGTGTGTGTGTGTGTGTGTGTGTGTGTGTGTGGGTGTGGGTGTGTGTGTGTGTGGGTGTGTGTGTGGGTGTGTGTGTGGGTGTGTGTGGTTTTATCGTTCGTTTACAGCTTTTTTGACAGTACAGGATAAATGTTTAAAAATCTATTCAATTTACAATATAGATAACCGGATTGACTCTTAAACTGGCGACCGGCAAAATTTGTTTTAACGGGATCTTTTTCTATAAAAATTCTCCGTTTTATGCTAGTATTGGAGTTAAAGAATACTGTTTTATGTTTTCTATTATAAGTTGTAGTATACATCATTTTTAACACTCAATATCCCAGCTATGGAATAAAGTTCTTCTGTAGGAAATCTATAGTGTTTATTCAATAAAACTTTCAATAATAATCGCTGACCACATTCCAATTCTAAAATTTTGATTTAGAAGCTCCACCCCACACCGGAATACAGTATGTCAGAATTGACTGAGCAAGAGCAGTATATACTTGTTTTAAAATTTTAGTGGTTGTCACGTCTCTTAGATTTTTAAAAATCCAGACCAGTTTCCTTATTCTGCTAGTCGTGGCTTCAATATGCGGGTGCCAAGAAAGCCTTTGGTCTACTATTATCCCCAAATACCTAGCGGTAGTTACTTTCTCAATTTCAGGACACGAGCATTTATCACTAAATCCACAACTATGTATTTTGAGTTTCAATGATGTAGAAGGTTGCGTACGTTTATTTATGGAAAAGCATATGTAGTTGGATTTTTTAGTATTTAGTGTTAGTGTATTGTGTTGTAGCCAATTAGCAACTTTAGCCAAACCCGTTTCTGCCGTTTTATGTATTTCTTCCCATGATTTACCAGAAAACACAATTGCGGTATCATCAGCATATGAGTATATATGCCCGTTACCTAGTTTATAATTACATAAATCATTAATGTAGATAAGAAATAAGGTTGGCCCCAAAACACTACCTTGCGGGACACCATGGGTCACGGGAGCGTCGTTACTAATGAAGTCACCTATTTTGATTCTTTGTGTTCGGTCAGTTAGGTAATTTTTAAATAAACACAATTGTGTACCTCTAATGCCGATTCTTTCCAACTTCTGTAATAAAGTTGGTATGGAAACGGTATCAAAAGCCTTTTTAAGGTCCAAAAATACAGCCAAACATTTATTTTTACCATCAAGTTGTTCAACTATATTTGATGTTAGATCCAAAATGACGTCCTGAGTACACTTTTTTTGCCTAAAACCATACTGAGAATCGGATAAAATATTGTACTTATTAAGATAATTTAATCGTCTGATATTTATTAATTTTTCTACTATTTTTGAAATAGCCGGTAGGATAGAGATTGGTCTATAATTACTAACTTCACCTTTATCCCCGCCTTTATAAATAGGAATAATAACAGATTTTTTTAAATAATTTGGAAATTCTCCTGTAGAAAAACAAATATTAGCAAAGTGACAGATGATGGGGACTACAACATTTTTTGATAATTTTAAGAAATTAGTAGATATATTATCCCATCCCGCAGCACTGTTTGTTTTTAAATTCATTAATATGGTATTTACTTCATTATAATCTGTGTCCATTAAGGTAAAAGATGAAGGCCGAGCATCGATTGTTCGAACATAATTAAAATTTTTAACTGTTAACGTATTACGTACTTCTTCGTCGGCAAGTTCTCGTCCAATATTAGAAAAAAAGTTATTTATAGAATTTACTGATTTAAGAGGGCAAGGTTCTAATTGTATGAGCTCATGATAATAAGTTTTGTTTTGTTTAATATTTGTTATATTTTTTATGTTTTGCCATAGCACTTTGGGATTCTTATTCAATAATTGTGATGTTTCATAATTGCGTTTTAGTTTTTTAATTAGTAATGTACAGTAATTACGATATCTTTTATAAGTATTTTTTTGTATTTCATCAAAAGGATTCATTTTAAGTCGTTTCTGCATTTGATTTCTATTCCTTATACAACGCAAAATACCAGGTGTTATCCATGGTTTTATCGTTCGTTTACTACTAGGAACAGATACTGTTTTAGTATTCTCTTCTAAAGATTCCATAATATTATTCATTAATATCTCAATCAGCTGATTAGGATCATTACATAGTAATAAAGTAGATAAGTTTTTATTTGCCAGACTATTGAAAGCTTGATCATAATCAATAAATGTTTTTGTTTTAAGACAAGTCTTTACATCTTTTAATTTAGCCAAGCACACTAACACCATGTTATGATCAGTTACAGTAGTATTCATAACAGCTACGTTAGCATTATTCTTTTTCCTACAAAGCTTTAAAATAACATGATCCAGACAACTATTTTGTCTAGTAGCAATCATATGGCCTGGTAACATACCATATGTAGATAACATACCTAAGTACTTAGTCCTGTTTCTTCGTTCCATGTCAAGTTCATTAGCTTTCGGAATAAGGTTAATATTTAAATCTCCTGTAAGAATAATATTTTTATAATTTTTTATTGTATCCAAATGCGTTTGAAGTGATTCATTAAATTTTTGAGTATTCGCATTGGAAGGCGATCGGTAGATTCAAGAATAATATAAATAAAAATTTCTACTTGTAAGGACGATGCATGTTCTAATTTTATTTCTTTAACTTTGGGTTTAAGATGGTTCTTAATAAACACCGTTACTCCATCGTTTTGATTAAGGTGAAATGTAGTTGCAAAAGACGTGTAGTTATTTATTTGAGGTATACTTTTATTATTATTAAGTCTACATTCAGTTAATATTAAGATGTCAACTTCAAATTTAAGGTGCGATAAAGTTACTTGTAAGTCATCTATATTTTTACATATGCTTCTGACGTTTTGTGTAATAATTGTAAGGTCGTTCTTTTTTCACACAGTTACAGTTAACTGATCTGGCTATTTCGGTATCGTCTATTTCTTTTATGGTTAATAAAGAACTATTCATTGCAGATCCTCAAAAACGAAGTTGTAGGTGATTGACTAGAAATGACGCTGTTGAGATATGAAATCTGTATACGGCTAGTATGTAAAAAACTGTGAATATAACTTAACAATTGAAAAAAACAAGAATAAGTATGATTGAGTGATGCAGAGAATACTATATTGAATGTTGAGTTTAAATGTGTGTAAGTTACTAATAATATAGAGGATAGTTGTTTGGATGAGTTACGTGTGCATTTATGGTTAAGGTATGATAACGTCTTTACGGAATTTGTAGGTTTGAATGAGTGTAGGTGTGTGTATGTGTTATATATAAGATTAATTTTAATAACTATGGTGCGGTACAAAACAACATTATTTATATATCTATGTAACAAAAATATTTTTAGATTATCCAAAACTAGTCAATCACTCTGAAGCAATTTTTGGATTTGTAGCTCATGCTTTATCTGTATTATAGAAGAATTTTCGTTTTTTCCAATATATACTTTACCGTAAGAGGTCCAGCAAAACTTATATGATTTTGACTTGACTAGGTCTCTCCCAAGAAAATGAAGTCGAGATGACTTGGCAGTTAGGTTCTCAGATAAGAATACTGGTGTGTCTTCAGCTATTCGAAGTCCTAGATGTTTTGCACATATTTTTGACTTGTGTTTTATGTTAAATGCTTTGCTCATTTTAAGAAAGTCATTTTTAAGCAAAGTGAAATTAGTTTGAACTATAATAGGTGTATTTCGTACTCCCTCTTTTTTAGTCGTATTCTATATATATCTTTTATACTTTCTTTATTTATTTCGCATCCAATATTTTTATACAAACAAGTGACCATGTGGACAAGGTCTTCTTTTGTTTCATTTTCCTTTTTTGGTACATTTTTAAGTTCAAAACTAGTTTTTCTTATTTCTCTTTGCAAGTCCTCAACTTTGTCTTCTAAAATACTAATGTATCTTCCGTCTTCTTGTTGTTGACTTTCTAATTTTTCTATTTTCTTTCTATATTCTTCGTTTTGAGCAGTGAGGAAAGCCATAGATTTTTCAATATTTTTGTTTGATTGCTGAATATCCGCAAGTGTTGGAGCAATCTTTTTAAGTCATCACCATGGTTGGATATCATAGAGATTATTAAATTTTTCATCTCTTCCCTAAATACAGATAATTCATTGCTTATATCCTCAGTAGCTCTTTTTCTTTTATTTCGGCTTGAAACATATGTAGAAGCGGAAGCAGAATCATCTGAGTTTTTTATGGAGAGGTTTGTCTCAGATAAAGATTTATTCATGTTAGTCTCCATAATGTATTTACAAATAAGAAAATCCAATTAAATTTATTCTTGACTCACCGATTACGGAACAGCTATTAAAAATGCGGATTGTTATTAATGTTATGTAAACGAAGAAAAAAAAATATACGTGTCACTGAGTTTTTGTACTATTTGAAACACTTTAAAACATGTAGCACATCACGAACGATCGTAGCAATGAACCGTATCAGCTGATTTCGTAGACGTAGTTGATGGGTGGGGCATGCATTGAACGTAGCACTTGAATGGATAACTTCTTCTAACTATGAGCTCCTGGTACTTTAAAAATTCTAAAATTCCATATTAAATAACTTTAGTTAACACGATACTAGCGTATGTACATAATTTATGTATTTTCCACAACCTCCGTGGACGAGTCACATCCACACCGGTTTTCATCGTGTCGCGCTGAGGGCCCGGGTTCGATTCCCGGACGTGCCGTTGTGCAATGTTCTTCACTTTCTAGAGCCTGGGTGTCTGAGGTACCTTCGCTGTTTCTGATTCCACAACACAAGTGCTCTCAATACTTACTTTGGGATCAGAGAGATGCATATGGTCTCCCTATCTATGTACGTAATAATGTTTTATTACTTCGGTATAAACCTGATTATAATGATTTCATGTATTAACGCGAATGCTTCACATCCTAAATAAAACGACATCCGTGGTCCCCCTGTAACCACAGATGCAGTAAAGCATCCGAAACGTCGGGAAGTAAAAATAATTTGTTAAAAACTAATTAAAAAAAGCGATAAAATTCAAAAATCGTTTTATTTAAGATATATACCTGATCATTTCGTATGAGGTATTAGGGTACTTTTTCCAAAAACATTAAGCATTACTAGAATGAAGTACTTGTTAGTTTGAAATTGTTAGAAATAGTCAAAACGGGTAGAAATAAGAAAGTTTATATTTTAATTAATCTTCGTGTAATGAAACTAAGGAACAAAACCTATAAATTTCGCCGCTAGGCGTGAAATAAATGAATCTGTTATTACGCAATGTTTCCACGAGGGGGATTTTCTGTCTGCGACAACTTTGATTTATCACAAGTGGCGAAATATGTTGACGGAATAGGTAAGTAACTGCTAGTCAGATTAGTAACTTTTTATATTAAAAATTTACCGTAATGAAAGTGAAAAATATCTATTTAAGAGCAAAACAATGCCTAAGAACTTATAGTACAGTATGATAATTAAAAATAGATATTAAAATCAGACAAAATTATGTTAATAAAAGTACTGTATAACTACCAACAATATTTATCATTACTACTGTATTGTGTCGGCGTTTTACCACCCTCTTTCTATCCTTGGGTGTAGTAAGGGACGAATAAAGGAAAAGTCTTGATAATATCAAAGGCTACGGAAAGATGACATGATTACTGTCTTGACAAATACCAGACGAAAACAAGTAGAGCAGTGACGGGCAGCAGTGAAAAATGCGACAGATATAGTGATTTCTAAGATACAGATATTTAAATTCTTAAATTAGTGATAAAGAACAGTATAACTTGTTGGCGGGTATCGGAATTGTGCTTACCGACCACCATCAACAGAGTTTAAATAAAAATATTAATTATTTAAAAAGTGATCGGTGTATGTATTCTAATTCTAAATAATTCGTAAATAAAAATAGTGACCATCCTAGTATACTAGTCTTAAAACAGTTACAATTTTTTTTAATTAGTAATGAATTATTTTCTCAAAAACAAATTAATTTCCTATACTGGGGGGTAAAGAAAGTACCAAACAATGAAGTCCTTTCAAACCACTCATCATCGAAGCTTACTTTGGGACAATGGCTGGTAAGCCGGTCGCCATCTCAGTGTCCAAGCTAACGGTAGAATAAAATTACACACAAATATATACATAGATCCATGGCTCTAGTACAAACATAATACAAATAACGACAATATTCATAATACAAATAACGGACCTGTAGCGGAATTTGAAGCTGCGACCCTCAAATTCGAAAACAAGGTCACTACCAACTCGGCTATCGCCAATATTTATATATTGGCTTATATTTATATGTACTTAAATTAATAATTTTAAATATTACAAAATTAATAATTACAAAATATATAATATAATTGTCTATATGCAAACTTATTTTTAGTGACATTATCACATTAACACTTTGGCATGAACGAGTGCTACCGCGGAAATGGATAACCAACTTAACGGCCGCGCAATATGGAACAGACTCGTTAAAGTAACGTCTGCTGCAAATACGACGGCTTTGTCTGAATAAATGTTTCATTAAGGTTTGGCGTTAAATTCAGCCGAACGAAATAATTAGTTCAAACCGAAGACGGATAGTATTGACAGAAATGAAGTAGTTATAACTGAGATATCTATTTGCTTATAATAGGTTGATTAATTTTTAACCGACTTAAAAAAAAAGAAGGAGGCTCTTAATTCGTTCGTTTGATCTTTTCCCTTAAGGTTTGTTACCCCATAACTGATATGTGAACAGATTTTGAATTTTTTTTATTTGAAAGAGTATATGTTCCAATTTTATGCATTGTTACCATGTCAGGATTAATTTGTGTTTATTACTGGTAAGAAGTGTTTACTAAAATATTTCATTTAAATAAATAAGTAACAGTTTAGCCAAGAAAGTTATTTTTTGTTTTTTATGAAGGCAGTTCAATTGGTTTTTTTTTTTATTTCAATGCTTTATTAATTTCAATACCTGAAAATTGTTAAATAATGTTTTTTAAACATGTTGTATGTAGTTGTATTCAGTGGTACTTAGATTCATTCTCGGTCTAGCTAAAAATGCCATGTGGCATTTTTAGTAATTATTTACGATTCTGGGATAAAGGAAAGCATTATAACGGGACAGATTATAACTCTTGTATTCATCGCGGAATCTTATTGTAATAACTTCATTGTACACCAAACATAAAAATCACAGAAAGAAAGAAAACGACCTTATCGCTAAAAGTGATCTCTTCCAGGCAACCTTTGGATGGACAGGAATTATAGTATAATAAGACGGTGGTGTACATATAAATAGATAGAAACAAAACAAGTAATATTATTTATACAAAAACTACATATACTTACATATTATATTAACGTGAATTTGAAAATAGAGATAGGTATATAATTATGAGTGGGATGACGTTGTTAGAGTTGACAGATAGTGTTTAGCAACTAGGGATTTGAAAACAGGAAGAGATTTAGCTTGTCGGATAGAGGTAGGAAGAGCATTCCACAGTTTGGTTACCTGCAATGTCAATGAGTTACCGTAAAAAACTGTGGAATGAACAGGAATCTTTATTTGCAAGGTTTCAGATGAGCGTAAGGATCGGATTGGAAAGACGAAGGAACATAAAACGCTCTTTAAGGTACATTGGAGTGGAGGGAATAAAAAGGATGGAATAGAGAAGTGAAAGGATGTGTGCGTTCCGGCGAAGGCGAATAGGTAACCACTTGAGCCTATTGCGGTACTGAGAGACATGGTCATATTTGCGAAGTCCAAATATGAAACGGATAGAGAAATTCTGCAGCCGCTCAAGCTTGTTATATTGGTTTTCAGTTAAATCGGGACAGCAGGCGTCAGCATAGTCAAGAATAGGAAGCATCAGAGATTGTGCGAGCGTAATTTATATTATTAATATTACATCAATTAAACTAAGTAAAATTACATTAATTAATCGTAAATGATAGATTTCTAGAAATTACGACAAGCCGCATCGGCGTAGTGAAGTTGCGATTACAGAAGCCCTTGAAATATATGAAAAAAGGCTTTTGCCTGGAGTGGAAATTTACAAGTTTCCACTTTGCAAGTATGACGAATTCAAACTAAAAGCATTTTCATTTTCAGTTAAATTTATGTTTTATTTATTTTATTTTCTTTTCTTTAATGTTTTACTATAATTTAACATAGGCAATTCACATTGCATATAAAGTGTTATATTCCTGAGAATACAAATTTGTACTCTCCCGATCAACATAACGTATGGTTGTCAATACATCATAGTCATTTCCATATGTATATTTGTGTGCAATAATTACTCAAAGCTCTACATATGGCAATGCCATAAATTCAATTTATATTCTATCAAATCCCCGAAATAATTTCTTGGTTAATCAGACATATGATTCTGGGTGAAATAATAAACCCACTATTCAATCATATTCAAGATGCTCTCGGAAATGAGATGTAGGTTGATTTCCCGATGTAGAACTTATGTATTCTAACTTCGAAAATGCATTCAGAGAGGAGCAATGCATACTGTAATTCATTCCCGTATAATTTACTCGTGCTGATGTAAAGCAGAGATATACTTTATTATTATTGCTTAAAATATCTCCAGAGGACATTATAATATTGGTTCTCTTTAGAATAACATGAAAATGATAAGGAAAATTTATAAATAAAGATGACAATTTCCAACTCCAAATCAGCCTGACATAGTCTGACTTCGGTCATAGAGTTTGGGCGGAATTTGAGTCCTGAGTCCTGAGTTCGATCCCCAGGTTAGGTCAGGTAGCTAGCTTAGGCAATGAGTTTTTTCAAAACCTCGTATGTACGATTTAAACAGTTAGCTAGGACATAAAGAGGGTAACAGGCTCATCTGTCACGTTGTCCAAAAAATGTTTTGGTTACTTGAAAGGATTTATTTGCCTAGACTTCTGTTTACCCCAGTATTGGGAATGTCGTGAATAATAAACTGCAAAAATGTGTCCATTCTTCAAGTCAATCTGCAAACTGCTTTATGAGTTTAGCGACCACGGCCATTGGCAATTTATATTTTCTTTAACTCTAAGATTTGAAGCATAAAATGTTTTATTTCACAGAACAAACATTTTCAGTGCACTCGATGTAGTGACACTCGGATATTATATATGACTTCTTTGTTCTCCGCAGTTCTTTTTACTGTCATAGATCCTTTGAAATGGACTTTGAGACTATAGTAATAGATTTCCGTTCTTTAAAGTCAAGGCTTAATACGTATTTTTGAGTAGGTTACTGTGTCTCATTATCAGCGTTAATCTTTTTTTTCATATTGACTACTTCCGTGGACGTATGGCGTAAACACCGGTTTTCAATAGTCGTTATCTCTGAGGTCCTGGAATCGATTCGGACCGGACCGGACGAGACGAGTATATTTTTGCAGTATATGTGATATCCCTGAATTTAGCATAAATTAAATTGTAATAACATAATTAGAAAAAAAACCTATTTTAAATTAATTCGAATCCACTTTCACTAATTCTACAAATCAATTTATTTTTCATCAAACACCTGACCGATTTCGGCCTTATGGAGTTATTAAAGGCTTAGAAAAATTATTAAAATATATGGACATTGAAAAAACATCTCCCATTAAAAAAAAAACCTTAAAAACTTTCATGTTAAAAAAATTTACTCTTTGATAACTCTTAAAAGGCCTTTTCATAAATAAAATCATTTTGTTTACAATTAGTAGCATAATGCATATTTATAACATAATTGAGTATAATGCATATTTATAACATTATTTATTTTATTTAGGTATTAATTTATGCACACACAAAAATAAAAAAGAAGAAATATAATATAAGGAAAACGTTTGTACAAAGGCACTGCTTATTTTTTAAGAAATTTCTTCTAGCAGACCTGCGACTGGAATGTGGGTAAAAGTAAAGGTAGATTTCGCGTGTACAACTACATATATACATACATACACATACACCATATTCATACATGTATATTTATAAACATGCATATGTAATGAATACAAGTAAAATGCATACAAATACCTACAGACAAAAATAATAATAATAAGACAAATTTATATGCATATAAAATACAATAATATGTTACAATATCAATGACATATAATGTTCTTTGACTCTTCTCTTGAATAGATTTATTATTATTTGTTTAGATTAAAACTGAAAGAAAAAAATTCACAGCATCGTGAAAATTTTTAAACAAATTGCTTCCAGACGAAACATAAAGAGCCCAAAACAATACGTAGCAAAACGGTGTTAAGTCAAGTATTCGAGCCTGATCCCTACAATATGAAATGAAAAAATTCCAATAACGTAAATTTGGAAGTCAGAGAAAAGGAACTACTCAGCGAAAATGTTAACTCACCCTTTTTTGTCTCTTCATTCTGTTCGAATGTAAAGCTTTCAGAATGTTTTTAGTTTTTTTTTTACAAAATCGCGTTTCTTTCACTACAAATATGAACGTTTCTTATAGTACAAAGATTAAAGTTTCGTGCTAAATTAAATTTATCTGAAGCAGTTTTATTAAAAGAAGCACTACTGTATTTTTAGTTTAACAAAAACCGGTCGCACCACAAACTATATTCAAGCTATAGAATGACGTTTAACAATTATTTCAAATCAAAAATGAAAAAAAAATAATAAAAAAAAAATCAAAAATGCATTACTATTAATACTTCATGATAGTTAAAAGACAGTTTTTGTTTAAAGTATTACGTTATATACAACACGCGCCTTACCATCGATTACTGTTCTTGCAGGTAATCAATTATTGTTGTAACCATTTTTGTTTAAAACAAATTAACCGCATACGTTAGAATAGGATTAAAGTGTGAGAAAATACCACCACCTTCGTTCCCGTGGGTGTCGTATGAGGTGACTTATGGAGAAGGCTTTGAAAATGCTAGAGCAGCAGCATCAATATGCAAGGTATATGCCACTGCGATCACTGATCCGTTTGCCGTGGCGATTATATCAAACTCCCCTGAGGGAGAAATTGCAATTGAGATGAACATAGATCTAAGAGTCTTTTTTTTCTGCAGTGGACATTTACAGGCCGTGTTATGTGTGTATGTTAAGAAAGTATTTGTAAACAATTAAATATCAAAAAACCTTTATGGCTATATATAAAGAGGATTATTTTTAGGAGAGGCCTATGACAAGGAATGGATCTTTATACGGCATTAAGAGAAGGTGGAGAGTGTTACACAACTAAACCGACATGGATGCTGCACCGACAAGAACTTAGCTCTTTTTTATGAAGAATTAAAGAAGAGAAGAATTAAACAAATTCATGATCGCTTAAGTTTCAGTCCCCAGGTACAGTCTGCTGAGCCCTTTCGTATGGTCTAGTGGTTTAGGGTGCGGGCAGCGAAATATTACTATGTTATAGGTTCGAACCCACCATTCGACTAATGTCCTAAATAAATATCTTCACGCAATTCACAATACAGGGGTAGAAAGAGGTCTATTCTAGACAATTAAGTCCCTTCGACCCACCTTCCACCTAAGATATTTTTCGGGACAACGTTACAGCTGGTGAGCCCGTCGATGTCTTTTATGTTCACGCCAACGATATAATCGTACATAAGTATTTGAAAAACCCATTGGTACGAGCCTGTCCACTGGGGATCGAACTTGGGTCTATTGGCTCGAAATTCCGACCACCCAACCACTCGGCTACCGTGGCTAAAATTACTGTCCTGAATCAGTTTAAGTTTAGCTGTAGTAGTTAACAGGTAATGTTATTATACATATGGTAGTAATTTATTTTATACTAGAAATATTATTTAGCATTGTTTCTATTATTTTAGAATAGAAAATTCCTAGATTCTAGAAAGTTACAATAAAAAAAAGTTTCTACAAAAAAGACGTACACAGTTTTCGAGGGATTCAAATTTATCTATTATCCTCCATCTAATCATGAACTTATTTAATGTAATACAGCAAACACCTTAACAGAGTCCCGTCTACGATATCGAAATTAAATAAAATAAATATCTTCACGCAATTCCCAATACAGGGGTAGACAGAGGTCTAGTCTAGACAATTAAGTCCCTTTGGCCCACCTTCCACCGAAGATATTTTCGGGACAACGTGACAGGTGGTGAGCCCATCGCCGCGTTTGTCCAAGCCAACGATGTAATTCGTACATAAGTTTTTGAAAAACTCATTGGTACGAGCCTGCCACTTGGTTATCGAACTCGGGTCTCTTGACTCGAAATTCCGTCCACCGATCCACTCGGCTATCGCGACTCAATACGATACCAAAAGAAGTGACGATATCAAAAGAAAATCAAAATAACGTACGTGTGCTGATTTAAATTGTGCTAACACGTACCTGGTGGCCTAGCAATCCCACGTGTTTTTCTAATAGGATTTATTCTTTTTTCTTATATTTTAGGGCTAGCTAGTATTATCTCTGTCTAGGATCGGACGGATACTTTCTTTTCAGTTTCTCTGCCAATCAGCTGTTTAACTACTGTCTGGCACTAGCTTGAAAAGTAAAAAGCCTGTATAACATGCTGAGAACTGAAACTAAGAGTATAATAACATATCTATATTTGATTGATATACGAGTATTTCGACGTATTTTCATGCTAGACTTTTTCAGACAAGTTTCATTAAGATCATGTATTTATATAATAATAATTAATTAAGTAAATGTATTCACGCAATTCCCAATACAGGGGTAGTCAGAGGTCTTAGTCTAAACAATTAAGTCCCTTTGACCCACCTTCCACCGCTGTATTTATATGCAAACAAAAATTAAATTTTTAGATTGTTATAAGTAATGTTTCATATCTCTTATTCATACATTATTTTAGAAACATCAATTACTATGTTTGTAACAATTACTATGTTTGTAACATCAATTACTCAATTGTACTTGTATGTTGTTATTATATCTTCACTTTATTTCCCAATACCAGAGTAGGTGAAGTCTACAATAACATGAAGTGAGGAGGACAATAAAAAAGTTTAAACCAGTTTCCACCGAAACTTATTTGGTACAACATTCAAGCCAACGTATATATTTATTATTACCTATACATTTTTGTATAGAAAAGGACTCAGATAAACGTCCATGACTCGGGTACAAACATTCATATTCATCACATAAATCATTTGCTCCAGCGGGATCTTATCTTGCGGGGTGCCAAAACAAATTACCGGTGACGGTCAGTACCATGTAAGGTGCCAGGAATCTGGTACGGCGATTGAGAATCCATTTGCCAAGCGCGGCAATTAAATTAAACTGTATTTTATAGATCTACGATGAAACGGGAATATGACATTTAGCGTTCTGAAGTCAAATCATTTATTTATCGAAATAAGAATATAGTTCCGTTTATCAGTAGTCACTTTATAATTTACCACCGTTTCGTAATGAGATTCCTCTAATGGAGAAGAAATAGGCGAAGGATAATCTGTAGGTATCCTCTTTTTTGGTCAACTTTTTTACATACACGTGAACATAAATAAATAAATAAATAGAACTAACTTGCAGTTACTTAATTCGAATATTGGTACTTTTTGAGTAATGATAAAATAATGAATATAAATAAAAAAAATAGAATAAAATTTTACACTACTAGTTATAACATTAGAGAAAGATGAATAATATTATTTCCTTTGACATTCCTTCACAGAGCAATCTTCATTTCTTACTACCTCTGACTATTTTAAACAGCAAATTTGTTTATGATATTGTATAAATTCCGCGGCTGCTAAAATTTTGTTGCTTATTTATTTTTAAAATTCTTGAACATATTCTCGGTTATTTCAATTATTACCTGGAGTTCTTAGTTCAAATAATTTTCAATGTAACTTTAAATAATTTACCATTATTGTTATTATTTGCAACAGACTATAACAAGAGGACACAACACACTATAGAAGAGGAAGGCAAACGAGCAGGTGGCACACGTGATGGTAACATTACCGCCGCCCATGAACATCTACAATACCGGAGGAATAGCGGATGCGTTGCCGGCCTTTGACTAACTTTGTCTTTGGCCGGCCTTTGTCTTTGGTCAACTGTCAAGATACCTCAAATAATATCCAATGATCACAAACTATGACTACCCCAGTATTGTAAATTAATTACAGATCAGAGAAAAGAATAAAATACATAACAAGCAAGCATTTAATTAATACTTCCGAAAAGATAATTCTTCAATAGAAACAATTTTAATGATTACTATGAATTATGGTATAAATTTAAAAAAGAAATGTGTTCAACGATTAAATCGAAACGGGGTACTGTGACACAGTATTGTTTTCTTTTATATTTCTTTTATATTTACACAATAAAGGAAATATCACCACGCCATTCCTAATAAAAGTGTAGATAGAGGTCTAGACAATTAAGTCCTATTGACGGACCTTTCACTGAAGACATGTTTTGGAACAACGTGACAATTGGTGAGCCCTCGCCGTTTTATATCCAAGCCAGTGATTTAAATAGTACATAAGTTTTTTGAAAAAAACCATTGGTACGAGCTTGCCACCTGAGGATCGAACTCTGATCTCTTGACTCGTATTCCGATCACCTAACCACTCAGCTATCGTGACTTAAAAACAATAGAGCGAGTATTTTTTTACACCAAGTGACTACCAATATGTGGTAACAGCGTAAGAATATGCCACCCGTACCCTAACCGTCGTAAAAGGTGACTGAAGGAGATAGCCAGCTTGAATAATGCAAAACAACACACATTTGATTTTTTTAAACCAATGTGTTCTTTATTTGAGATTTTCCTTGGAAGTATTGAAATTTCTCCTTTGTTTTCAATTTGATGCGAGACTTATACTTTATCTTTTGTGCCTTACGCCGGATATAACTGTGGCTCAGAAGAGAGCAATTTCCTATGCGAGCCCAATTTACGCCGTTCAATTTTAGCATGCATGCTATCAACATTAACTTCGAAGTTTATATTTTTTAAAATGTTGTTGAGATATTTGTTTACAATTACTTCGCTTTTAGCTTTAAAGCTTTAAAATAGTTATTTTATTTAATTTCTTATGAAAATTATTAATACTTTGACAGTTATTTAAAGCCATCAACGCACCAAGCATCAATCCACGAGTGCCTTGTACGATTATTAATTTCAATTAGCTGCTCTCCGCGGCTTCGCCCGCGGTTTATCGCAATTCCCAATTCCCAATACAGGGGTAGACAGAGCTCAAGTCTAGACAATTAAGTCTCTTTGACCCACCTTCCACCGAAGATATTTTCGGGACAACGTAATAGGTGGTGAGCCCGTCGCCATCTTTACGTCCAAGCCAACGATGAAGTTCGTACATAAGTTTTTTTTTGAAAAACTCATTGGTACTGCCACCTGGGGATCGAACTCGGGTCTCTCGACTCCAAATTCCGACCATTCCGACCACACTACCATTCGGCTATCGTAGCTATCGTGTCTGGTTTTGGTATTTTTTTAAAGGCCTATTGTAAATCTATTACATACACCATGTTGACAGATGGACGTATACATGTGTATTAAAAATTTACGTGCAAATAAACATATATTTATCTGTCTTAGCTATATTTTTTTAATTATTTAAATAAATAAATACATAAATATCACGCAAATTCTTATATTTTTTATAGTATAATTCGGTATAAAAATCTCCAGGTCTAGACCAGATATCTGGAATTGCATGAAAATAGCGGAATAATAGTTAATCTTAAGAGAATCAAAAAAGAAGCAAAGAGTTTCAGTGTCGATTGTTCTGTTAGTTATTTATATCAACAATAATCAGCGTAGTTTATTTTTTACTTTATAAAAGCTTTGACTTTAAGGAATTTTATTATTCTCTAAAGTCAAAGCTTTTATAAAGTAAATTTCCATTTGTAGCTTAAGATACGCCTAAATGGATTAAAAAAGAAATAGGTATAACACGATTCTTTATTACAACACGATTTAATATTTTACACTCGAAATCCTGACACGGGGGTCACAAATTCATTTTAATTTCGTTAACAAGCCGTTCCAAGACTACGAAAGAATATTAATTTTCCCTTCAAAGGCAAAAAAATGTGTTAAATTTTTTCCTCGTGACAATATGTAATTATTTACACAGGCTGTGTGCAAAGATGAGTCTATTTTATTTGTTTTTATTTGTATTGAACATGTTTGTTAAATTTCTAAGCAAATAATAATCTGCTAAAAGATCTCTTTGACGGTTCACGATGTTACCTGCTTCCTTTTTTATAGTTGCCGATATTTTGACGAAAGAAATTATGTGATGAACCTACAGAATTTCTTATTTTAGGTTTTGTTAGGGTCAATGAACAATTAGTTATAGAAAACAGCGCTTGAGTTCATTATTTGATTCCATTTAATGATTTTTTTAAATATTTATGCCTAGTTTTTAATCCTACATTTTTTGTCCCTACCTATGTATATGTTCATTATTTTTAAAATCTGCTCCTTTCGCCTTAGAATTCTTTGAGGTCACTAATTTTGTTTTTCAGGTAAGACCACTGGAAATAATAATAACAAGTAGAGTGAAAGCATCCAATAATTACCCAATTAAACCCCAACGAGTTCGCTTTTCGTTAACTACGCTTGAGCACTACTCTCTGAATCAAAAGTGGCATAAAACTGTGACCTACTTACTAATTGCAGAACCTCTTTTAGTCAGATTCTTATAGATCAGAACTAAATTAATTTATTTATCCTTTAGGTTGTCTTCTTCAAATTAATCTGATAACATAATTCTGAAATAAGATTATAAAAACGTAATGATTTCTTATATTTTACGCGAATACTACACATTTTAAATAAAACTATTTTCGGCTTTTATCACGTTTTAAATTAGTTTTTAACGTTTTAAAACTAATTAAAAACGCGATAAAATCCGAAAATCGTTTTATTTAAATTTATAAAAACGTAATTCTCCACGTTATCTAACAAATGTTAACGTACATTACTGTGTACATATTGTGTCTGTGTGTATGTATAGTATCGTTGGCTTAGTTGTTAAGATGGCGATGGCACCAGATGTCACGTTGTCCCAAATAATCTTCGGTGAAAGGTGGGTCGAAACTACTTAATAGTTTCGACCTTCTAGATACCCCAGTAACGGAGCTACGTGTCAAGATATTACTGTACCTAAACACCAAAATATACATAAGTACTTGTATATGGAATTACAATACAATTTAGGATACTTTCAAATTGTGACAGACAACTAATGATAACAACTAACCCTTCGTGGTACATTTTCAGGCAACCTTTGGATGGACAGAAATTATAGTATAATAAGACGGTGGTGTACATATAAATGGATAGAAACAAAACTAGTAATATTATTCATACAAAAACTATATATACTTACTTATTATATTACCGTGAATTTAAAAATAGATGTAGATATATAATTATGAGTGGGATGACGTAGTTAGAGTTGACAGATAGTGTTCAGCAACTACGGATTTGAAAACAGGAAGGGATTTAGCTTGTCGGATAGAGGTAGGAAGAGCATTCCACAGTTTAGTTGCCTGCAATGTGAATAAGTTACCGTAAAAAACTGTGGAATGAACAGGAATCTTTATTTGCAAGGTTTCCGATGAGCGTAAGGATCGGAGATTGGCAAGATGAAGAACATTGGATAAATATCTAACCTAACATTGGAAATGTGTGAAGATATTAAAAAGGGATATTAAAAACTCTTTTATAAGTTATAACCTTCAACCCCAGTGTCCCACCGACAACACTGCGTATTACACACACACTTACTTTTTATTCTGCTGTAGTTTAGAATCAGCCTATTGCCTTGAGAACGTGAACAATATCATTTGTAACTTAGTTACAATAATCGTCATGTTTCAGCTAATTTACACATAACCCAAATATATACACTTAAGTCCTATCCGAGAACCACTATATCCCATAGAGTTAAACGTATGAAATTTTGTTCACAAGTTTTTCAGTTTATCGCGTTCAAACTGAAAAACAAATGTGGCGGAAGAAATCCATTTTATAATGATAAATAAATAAACATTTAGGGACAATATCTAAAAGATTATTCTGAAAAAGAAAAAGCATTTTCATCCAATCCAAGAATCCAAAGAAAGTAGCATTTGTGTTATAGAATCGAAAACAACGACAATCAAAATAACACCCGAGACAATGAAGAAAAAGTGTTTTTATACGTTGACCCACCCGGGAATTGAACACAGGACTTCAGAGCTGACGATACCATAAAACCGGTATTGAAACCGTTCTCAGATTATCAAAGTGATGATACACTATGTAAACGAGTGGTGTATACGACGTTTTTTATAGTGATAACAGTTCTGAGGTCCTGGGCCCGATTCTCGATCGAGTGAATGTAGTAAGAAAGAGGAAGAAAGATATTTGTAGTAAACAGCTTTTCTACATTTTCTCAGTTCTCGGTGTTTGTGGTAATTAAATTAACTCTAATTCCATTACACAAGTGCTTACGAGTGAGCAAATGCTAACTTTGGGATCAGAGCAGTGTATTTGATGTTGTCCCTATCTATATGTGTATTGATTTATTGTGTGTGGTTTATTTTAAGGTACCATATGGTTACGGTGTAAGAATATTGCCACTCCCTTTCTTACGTAGGTGACGTAAGAGACGACTCAGGGAAACAGCCCAGAATTTCGTTAAGGCAACCGATGCATTGCGCGATAACCATTTCTAAAAATATTAGACCAAAACATCGGACCGAACATTGGCAGCAGCGTCTGAGGTGTAAGTGGTCTCCTACTTCAATCGCCGATCTGCTTGCCACGCGTGGCGATTATGGCATATCCACCCTATGGGAGAGGCCAGTCTCCTGCAGAGGATTTTAATAATCCGTTATGTATGTATGTTATCTAAGTGTATTTTAAGAACGTGTTAATACAATGAGCATCGTCAGTAAATCACTTTCCAAATATATAGGTAATTTAATCTGCTCGGTCAAATGTAACGTTGATTAATTTTCGAGCATTAATCATACACAAAGCACGGCATTGCTATGGCCTTTCGGAGTCGTATGTATTGTTTGCACAGATGAATGGAGATAATATATAATAAAAAAAATATCTTCACGCAATTTCCAACACAGGGATAGACAGAGGTCAAGTCTAGACAATTAAGTCCCTTTGACCCACCTTCCACCGAAGATGTTTTCGGGACAACGTGACAGGTGGTGAGCCCGTCGCCGCCTTTATGTCCAAGCCAACGATGAAATTCGTACATAAGTTTTTGAAAAACTCATTGGTACTGCCACCTGGGGATCGAACTCGTGTCTCTCGACTCGAAATTCCGATCACCCAACAACTCGGCTATCGTGACTTTATGGAGATAATGTTAAACTAATATAATTATATATTTGGAAACAATCCTGTCTATAATAATCCATATTTGTCTATAAAAATTCTGTGTTTATTATGTGTTACCTTGAAAAAAAGTCTACAATAAGTGAGTATAATAAAACCTACAGGTAACTGCTAGTAACATGCAAATAATGAGTTACCGTGTATATTTGTTTGTTATATAAAGACTGTTAAATTTAGAATATTTATCGTCATAATCACGATAGCCTAGTGGTTGGGTGATCAGAATTCTTCGGTATTTCGGTATTTAGATTCAGAATTATTTCGGTAATTATTGGATGCCACCACTCTACTTGTTATTACTATTTCCAGTGGTCTTACCTATAAAAAAAAAAAATCAGTGACCTATTATAATTGTGAGGCGAAAGATGCAGATTCTAAAAATAATAAAAGATCCATAGATAGGGACAAAAGATGTAGGATTAAAAACTAGAAATAAAAATTTAAAACAATCATTAAAAGGAATCATATAATTAACGCAAATGCTGTTTTCTATAACAATTGTTCATTGACCCTAACAAAACCTAAAATAAGAAATTCTGTGAGTACATCACAGAATTTATTTCGTCAAAACATCGGCAACTTTAAAAAAAGGAAGCGGATACCACCGAGATGTCTAAGAGATCTTTTAGCAGATAATTCTTTGCCTAGAAATTTAACAAACATGTTCAAAACAAATAAAAACGATAAAATAGACAAATCTTTGCACACAGTCTGTGTAAATAATTACATCTTGTCACAAGGAAAAAATTTAACATATTTTTTTGCTTTTGAAGGGAAAATTAATATTCTTTCGTAGTCTTGGAAAGGCTTGTTAACGAAATTAAAATGAAATTGTGACCCCCGTGTCAGGATTTCGAGTATAAAATATTAAATCGTGTTGTAATAAAATAATCGTGTTATACCTATTTCTTTTAAATCCATTGAGGCGCATCATAAGCTACAAATGGAAGGATTTTATTATTCTCTAAAGTCAAAGCTTTTATAAAGTATTCTTAGTACATAATTTTTTATAGAAAAGGGTGGCAAACGAGCAGGTGGTCGCACGTTATTACCGCCACCCATGAACACCTGCAATACCAGAGGCATAGCAGATGCGCTGCCTCCCTAAGAGTGCCCTCCACCCCCAGAATTGAGGGAAGAGGGTGTGTGGGTTCTCCGGTTACCTGCACTCACCAGACGAAACGCAGAAGTTTGTTAGACTTATATATATATATATATATATATATATATATATATATATATATATATATATATATATATATATATATATATATATATATATATATATATATATATATATATATATATATATATATATATATATATATATATATATATATATATATATATATATATATATATATATATATATATATATATATATATATATATATATATATATATATATATATATATATATATATATATATATATATATATATATATATATATATATATATATATATATATATATATATATATATTATTTGCGTGAAGATATTTATTTATTTATTTAATATGAATGTTATTTCTCGAGTCATGGATATTTGTATGTATATATGAATATTTTGGTAGAATTTCAAATAATAAGACGGCGTCATCTTCAGCACAGGGCACGATGTCGCAAATAGGCTATGAAAGTATGGGTGCGAAATTACTTAATTGGATTGGAATTACTCCCTTGTTTTGGAAATAGCATTTTATAAAAGATTCATGAGAAAATATGCTTTTTATGTTTTGCTAACAGACTCAAAAATAGGAGGACGTTCTTAATTCAGTCTTATTTTTATTTTCCTATCTAAACCGATTTCTAAATACTTTATTTTGTTTCGAAGGAACACTTCCAATTTTATCCATTATTAACACGTCAGGATCTGATTATGGAATGCGAAGAAAATCAACAAAGTTAACAAAGTTATTCTCAATGCGGTTTTTTGTTTATTTGGCGTTTACATTAAAAAATATAATACAAATAATCTCGACCTTCGTGAAAAATAACTCAGTGTTGTCCTCTAGTCCTGTTAATGTTTTTTATTTCCTTCTGATGAGTAAGGCAAATTTTGATATAATCACCACGAAAGTTTTTCGTTTAACACTTATTAGAGTAAGAGTTAGAGTAGGTAGAGAAAATGATATCAAATTATTTTTCCTTAATCTCTTTTCACAATAGGTGAGTGGTTGGGTGGTCGGAATTTCGAGTCAATAGACCCGAGTTAGATCCCAGTTGGCAGGCTCGTACCAATGGGTTTTCGAAACATTATGTACAAATTATATCGTTAGCTTGGACATCAAGGCGGCGACAGGCTCAACACTTGTCACGTTGTCCCAAAATATGTTCGGTGGAAGGAGGGTCGAATGGACTTAATTGTATCGATTAAAATCTCTGTCTACCCTGTATTGGAAATTGAGTGAAGATTTGAATTTGCCTATATCACAGGATTTAAAAAAATGTAAATAAATATTTACAATTTTTAATGTCTTGTGATATAGGCAAATTTAAATCCACTTTGAAGATATATCGGTATAAATGTTTTTAGGAGCGGAACACACGTCGTAATACAAAAGTGTATCGTAACGGAATTAAAACAAATATTTTGTTTTCAGAATAATGTGTCACCTTATTTCCTTTTTGCAATTTCGTCATATAATTTTCAATTTATTTTAGCTGATGCTTTCAAACATCCGTGAAGTTATATCTGATGACAATAGGTATGAAGTATACAATAAATTTAACTAGCATTTGCCTGCGGTTTGTGCGCATGGAAATAAAGATATTTTTTGTATATTTACATTTGCGAAGAAGCTTACTTGTATAAGTATGTATGTCACTTTAAGAATGATATACATAGGACAGAGATATCCCAAAGTAAGTAGCTAAAGCACTAGTGTGATGGAATTGGAAACAACTAACTACAAACTAGTAGACCAGAGAAAATGTGGAATAAGTGGCTTTCTATATTGACTACGCACGATTTTTATTGAAGAGTGACGTATGCACCGCTTTTCATGGTATCGCCTTCTGAGAGGTCTCGGGTTCGAGTCCCGGTCGGGTCGGCACTTTTTCTACCTTTTCTCTGGTCTGGGTGTTTCTGGTACCTTCATTGTTTCCGATTTCATACTACAAGTACTTAGCGTTTACTTTGGGATCAGATCAATTTATGTGATGTTCGTCTTATTCTCAGTATTATTGGAACGAAGTTCCTTATAGGACAATACAGAGGGGTATCCGAGGGTAACCGGAAAAATGTCCGTAACGTAAAATAAAATAATAAATATCTTCACGCAATTCCCAATACAGGGGTAGACAGAGGTAAAGTCTAGACAATTAAGTCCCTTTGACCCACCTTCCACCGAAGATATTTTCAGGACAACGTGACAGGTGGTGAGCCCGTCGCCGCCTTTATGTCCAAGCCAACGATGAAATTCGTTTTGAAAACTCATTAGTACTGCCACCTGGGGATCGAACTCAGGTCTCTCGACTCGAAATTCCGACCACCCAACAGCTCGGCTATCGTGTCTTTTTCCGTAACGTAAGATTTTTATTATTTATGTATAGTCTTTGTATTATGGCTATACAGTGTTTAATGTATTGTCTACGTGATGGCGGTTATTATTACATATAAATCATAGCAAATAAATTAAAGTTGATAAATTTGTAAAGTAGTAGTATTTTTATGTAGTAGGTCACGATAGTCAGTGGTTGGGTGGTCGGAATTTCGAGTCAATAGACCCGAGTTAGATCCCCAAGTGGCAGGCTCGTACCAATGGGTTTTCGAAACATTATGTACAAATTATATCGTTAGCTTGGACATCAAGGCGGCGACAGGCTCAACACTTGTCACGTTGTCCCCAAAATATGTTCGGTGGAAGGAGGGTCGAATGGACTTAATTGTTTAGACTAGACCTCTGTCTACCGCTGTATTGAATTGCGTGAAGACATTTATATTTATTTATATGTATTTTATTATTTATGTATAGTCTTTGTATTATGGCTATACAGTGTTTAATGTATTGTCTACGTGATGGCGGTTATTATTACATATAAATCATAGCAAATAAATTAAAGTTGATAAATTTGTAAAGTAGTAGTATTTTTATCAATAATAAAATCATAATAAGAATATACAGTTCTTATATTATCTATAGCAAATAATTATTTTCTATATACCTCGAATAGAACTTAAAATTAATATTTTTTATAATAAGTAACTACTTCGTTCCTATCCGGTGTCCCACGACACCACACGTTTTATTTATTAAAAAATCAAACTCAGTACCTCAGAGCTGTCACCTTGAAAACCAGGATATCCCTCATTCAGATGTCAAAAATTGTTAAATATTTAGGATATTATTATATAATAACAATATAATTACAAATGCAATGGGAGCCCGTAAATCTTTAGTTACGTTTAGAGTTAATGTTGTAAATCTGTTGCAATTGCGTAAGTTACATTATATGCTTAATTGCACCATTGATTAATTACGAGCATTAATCATCCTCAAAGCCTCAGCATCTCAGCCCCTACTGGAATTGGTTAATATTGTTTTCGTGGTTGAATAGAAATTATATCGTTAGCTTGGACATCAAGGCGGCGACAGGCTCAACACTTGTCACGTTGTCCCGAAAATATCTTCGGTGGAAGGTGGGTCGAAGGGACTTAATTGTTTAGACTAGACCTCTGTCTACCGCTGTATTGGGAATTGCGTGAAGACATTTATATTTATTTATATGTATTTTATTATTTATGTATAGTCTTTGTATTATGGCTATACAGTGTTTAATGTATTGTCTACGTGATGGCGGTTATTATTACATATAAATCATAGCAAATAAATTAA
Organism: Sericinus montela; assembly: GCA_029286605.1. Taxonomy (NCBI): domain Eukaryota; kingdom Metazoa; phylum Arthropoda; class Insecta; order Lepidoptera; family Papilionidae; genus Sericinus; species Sericinus montela. The sequence goes on from JAGSMR010000044.1 coordinate 9,077,950, forward strand.
AGTTGATAAATTTGTAAAGTAGTAGTATTTTTATCAATAATAAAATCATAATAAGAATATACAGTTCTTATATTATCTATAGCAAATAATTATTTTCTATATACCTCGAATAGAACTTAAAATTAATATTTTTATTATAAGTAACTACTTCGTTCCTATCCGGTGTCCCACGACACCACACGTTTTTTTATTTATTAAAAAAAATCAAACTCAGTACCTCAGAGCTGTCACCTTGAAAACCGGGATATCCCTCATTCGAATGTCAAAAATTGTTAAATATTTAGGATATTATTATATAATTACAATATAATTACAAATGCAACGGTAGCCCGTAAATCTTTAGTTACGTTTAGAGGTAATGTTGTAAATCTGTTGCAATTGCGTAAGTTACATTATATGCTTAATTGCACCGTTGATTAATTTACGAGCATTAATCATCCTCAAAGACTCGGCATTTCAGCCCCTATTGGAGATTGGTTAATATTGTTTTCGTGGTTGAATAGAGAATTATATCGTTAGAGTGCGTAGCGTAATTTGCTGACACAAGATTGAATTGCAGTGAAAGTTATTATTTCTTAGCTTATTCATTACTTCTGTTATCATTGTAATATTATGTTTGTTTTTTACGATCCTTAATAGTTTTGTTGTATAGTAACTTATCATCTCCTTTGATATTTTGAAAGAAAGAAAATTCATTGTACGCAATAAATTGCGAACATAATAATTTAAACAATAAAACAAATTTAGAGACGAAATTATAGTAATTACAATACTTATAAACAAAAATAAAAATAACAAGAAAAAAAACAGTTGTTTTATATTAGTCACACGAGTCGTGGTGCAATCAGAAAGAGACCAACTCAGCTTAATGCCGATGTCCAAGTAAAACTGTAACGCTGGTTTTCAATCAGCCTTAGTTGCAGTGACATACGGATTTATTACTTCTATTATTATTATTTAGACAATCTATCACTTCTTCTTTATCTTCTTTACAACTCATAAAGAGTCCACTACTAAATACAGGACTCCCTAAAGTGTGCCACAATGTACGGTCTCAGCCACCTGTTACCATGGACTCCTCGCAGCATTTTGCCGGTCATCACTTCATTTTTGAGATGTCGTCCTACACTATGGTTGCCTACACTATTTATTTTAAAAATCAAACTCAGTACCTCAGAGCTGTCACCTTGAAAACCAGGATATCCCTCATTCGAATGTCAAAATTGTTAAATATCCTAACCAATATAAATACAAAAATAGCCCATAAATAGTTTGTTACGATTAGAGTTGATGTTGTAAATCTGTTGCAATTGCGTAAGTTACATTATATGCTTAATTGCACCGTTGATTAATTTCCGAGCATTAATCATCCTTAAAGCCTCGGCATCTCAGCCCCTACTGGAGATTGGTTAATATTGTTTTCGTGGTTAAATAGAGAATTATATCGTTAGAGTGCGTAGCGTAATTTGCTGACACAAGATTGAATTGCAGTGAAAGTTATTATTTCTTACCTTTTTATGCTTTACATCTTTTTCACTGTCATAATGTATCTGTTTTTAAGTTTTTTTGAAAAATGCTATCTAAGATATTTGTGTGGTATAACAACTTCTTTGATATTTAGAAAGAAAGAAATTAACATTCATTGCACACAATGCACTATGAACGTAATAAATTAATAAATAAGATTGAACTAAATTAAAATTAATAAATAATAATTAAACGATACTTAAAATTTTAAAATTTTGTGACGAAATTGTACTAATTACACGAAAAAAAAATACGACAAACAACAGTTGTTTACCTTTATCACACGAGTCGTAGTGCAATCAGAAAGAGACCGACTCAGCTTAACGCCGATGCCCAAGTAAAACTGTAACGCTGGTTCTCAATCAGCCTTAGTTGCAGTGACATACGGATTTATTACTTCTATTATTATTATTTAGACAATCTATCACTTCTTCTTTATCTTCTTTACAACTCATAAAGAGTCCACTACTAAATACAGGGCTCCCCTAAAGTTTTCCACAATGTACGGTCTCAGCCACCTGTTACCATGGACTCCTCGCAGCATTTTGCCGGTCATCACTTCATTTTGTGAGAGGTCGTCCTACACTGTGGTTGCCTACACTATTTATTAAAAAAAATCAAACTCAGTACCTCCGAGTTGTTACCTTAAAAACCTGGATATCCTTCATTCGACTGTCAAAAATTGTTAAATATCCTAACCAATATAAATACAAAAATAGCCCATAAATAGTTTGTTACGATTAGAGTTGATGTTGTAAATCAGTTTGCAATTGCGTAAGTTACATTATATGCTTAATTGCACCGTTGATTAATTTCCGAGCATTAATCATCCTTAAAGCCTCGGCATCTCAGCCCTTACTGGAGATTGGTTAATATTGTTTTCGTGGTTAAATAGAGAATTATATCGTTAGAGCGCGTAGCGTAACTTGCTGACACAAGGATTGAACTGCAGTGAAAATTATTGTTTCTTACCTTTTTTATGCTTTACATCTTTGTTCACTGTCATAATGTATCTGTTTTTTAAATTTTTTTTGAAAAAATGCTATCTAAGATATTTGTGTGGTATAACAACTTCTTTGATATTTAGAAAGTAAGAAATTAACATTCATTGCACACAATGCACTATGAACATAATAAATTAATAAATAAGATTGAACTAAATTAAAATTAAATAAATAATAATTAAACGATACTTAAAATTTTAAAATTTTGTGACGAAATTGTACTAATTACACGAAAAAAAAAAATACGACAAACAACAGTTGTTTACCTTTATCACACGAGTCGTAGTGCAATCAGAAAGAGACCGACTCAGCTTAACGCCGATGCCCAAGTAAAACTGTAACGCTGGTTCTCAATCAGCCTTAGTTGCGAGTGACATACGGATTAGTAATTCTATTATTATTATTTAGAAAATCTATTACTTCTTCTTTATCTTCTTTACAACCTATATAGAGTCCACTACTAAATACAGGACTCCCCTAAAGTTTGCCTCAATGTACGGTCTCAGCCACCTGTTTCCTCGCAGCATTTTGCCGGTCATCACTTCATTTTGTGAGAGGTCGTCCTACACCGTGGTTGCCTACACTATTTTCCTTAATACATCCTACGGATATAGTGTGATTTAAGCTGTAGATTTAAACTCCAGAATCTTTATGTCTACACTTGAATTAAAGAAAATTTTCAAACAAGTTTTAAATGTGACGTCTCAAAACTTACTCTAACTTGGACGGAATTAAAGATTATAATAAAACTTTGTTAATTGTATCTACACAATAGATTTAATAATTAATTCCCAACACTGGAGTGGAAATAGGTCTAGACAATAAATTACTTTTGATTCACCTCTCACCAAAGACATTTTTTGGGAAACCTGATAAAATAATTTTTAAACTTTATCACTACAAACACCCGGACATGAAATGTAGAAAAAGCATTATCTACATTGACCCATCCGGTAATCGAACCCGAGACCTCAGAGATGGCATTACCATAAAAACCGGTGTCCGCCACTCGTCGACGGAGGTCGTCACATATCGTCATATTAACAGAAACAGCGTTGAGGTTGTCAATTGTTGCGTAATTTAGTTCCACATTGTCTGTAGTTATTTAGCATAAAACGGGAATGATTGACAAAATGTCCTTTCAAGTAATAGATACGCCATTAACTAGAAGGACAATTGTCAGTAAATTAAATTATTGATTATCCATTACGCTTCTTTACAGGCAGTGAGGCTTATTTCACGTGTCAATATTTCCAATGTAAATTGAATTTAAATTACATTACATCCTAATTTTATTTGCCTTTTACTTGTCAATTAAGTCTTACGAGTAGAATATTTAACAATGTTTTTGCCAGATAATAACCGAGCCCAAATTGCAAAAAAAAAATTAAAATAAAGTGGTCTATTTTTTAAAAAAAAAAACATCGTGAAAAATTTTCTTAGATTAGCTGTATTTTTATATTTGTAACATGTTTTCCTTCACTCACTTTGATAGATAAATATAATCCTTTAGTAAACGGTGAACATGCACACGTATGAACATGGATATTATACTTAAATAATACACATAGGTTAATTGATAGTTTTCTTGATAGTGATATTTACTATAGAATGTGGAACCTTAATAATAGAATGAGGTAAAGTGAATTTGAAATACAATTTTGATATTTTGTCCTCTACATTCTACAGTAAATAGAGCGCGCAAACAATTTTTCCGCTTATTTTTATATGTTAGAATATTTGTTAAAGGAAGTAATTCAGACACATCATGGAGTTCAAACCCCACCCGGGTTTGAACTCCCACCTCGTCGTGCCGTAGCGATTCTCTTATCATTGAACTATTCACTCGCCCATAGTTAGCCTTTTTAAATATAATTTTATTTAATACCGATATTTTAAATCATAAAAATAAGGTTTTTCAAAACTTATGTACGAATTATATCGTTGGCTCGAACACAAAAGACGGCGACAGGCCCACCTTACCACCTGTCACGTTGTCTCGAAAATATGTTCGGTGGAAGGTGGGTCAAAGGGACTTAATTGTCTAGACTAGACCACTGTCTACACCTATATTGGGAATTGCGTGAAGTTGTAATTTATTTTTTTTTAAAAATGTATTTAAAATTACAAGGAAGCCTTGGGTACCGTTGTGGTCTAAGCCCTATTTCAGAAGGCGCACCCTGGTTCGATATCCGGGCCATCACCAATAAAACTATCGTTAAGCTCACCATGTGTCACGTTATCTGAAATATATATGAATAATATATGGCTCCAAAGTAAAATAGAAATAGAATATCTATGTACGTAATAATGTTTTATTACTTCGGTATAAACCTGATTATAATGATTTCATGTATTAACGCGAAAGCTTCACATCCTAAATAAAACTACATCCGTGGTCCCCCCGTAACCACAGATGCAGTAAAACATCCGAAACGTCGGGAAGTAAAAATTATTTGTTAAAACCTATTTAAAAACGGGATAAAATCCGAAAATAGTTTTATTTAAGATATATACCTGAAAAGTTCTTATGATGTATTAGGATACTTTTTCCAAAAACATTAATCATTACTAGAATGAAGTACTTGTTAGTTTGAAATTGTTAGAAATAGTCAAAACGGGTAAAAATAAGAAAGTTTATATTTTAATTAATCTTCGTGTAATGAAGCTAAGGAACAAAACCTATAAATTTCGCCGCTAGGCGTGAAATAAATGAATCTGTTATTACGCAATGTTTCCACGAGGGGGATTTTCTGTCTGCGACAACTTTGATTTATCACAAGTGGCGAAATATGTTGATGGAATACGTAAGTAACTGCTAGTCAGATTAGTAAATTTTATATCAAAAATATACCGCAATGAAAGTGAAAATATCTATTTAAGAGCAAAACAATGCCACAGAACTCATAGTACAGTACGATAATTAAAAATATATATTAAAATGATACAAAATGATGTAAATAAAGGTACTGTATAACTACCAACAATATTTATCATTACTACTGTATTGTGTCGGCGTTTTACCATCCTATTTCTATCCTTGGGCGTAGTAAAGGACGAATAAAGGAAAAGTCTTGAGAATATAAAAACGCATTGGTGCCCTCCCTCTAGGGATCGAACTCAGGTCTCTTGACTTGAAATTCCGACCACCCAACCACTCGGCTATCGTGACTTTTTAAATTAAAGTAATAATTATTTAAAAAGTGGTCGGTATATGTGTTTTAAATCATTCTGTCAGTTGTCAAATTATCGATTTTACTAATTCTAAATAATACGTAAATAAAAATAGTGACCATCCTAGCATACTAGTCTTAAAACAGTTACAATTTTTTTAATAGTGATGAATTATTTTCTCAAAAACAACATTTCCTATATTGGGGGTAAAGAGAATACTAAACAATGAAGTCCTTTCAACCCACTTATCACCGAAGCTTACTTTGGGACAACGTGATAGTTGGTAAGCCGGTCGCCATCTCAGTGTCCAAGCTAACGGTACAATAAAATTACATACATAAATATTGGCTCTAGTACAAATATTCATATTCATCATTCAAATAGCGGACTTCTAGCGGAACTTGAAACCACAACTAGTAGCTTCGAAAACAGGGTGCAACCAACTCGTCCATTGGGTGGCCAATATGTAAACTTAAATTAATAATTACAAAATTTTATAATAACATATAATTGTGATATGCAAAATTATTTTTAGTAACATTATCACATTAACACTTTGGCATGAACTAACACGAGTGCTACCGCGGAAATGGATAACGTAACCAACTTAACGGCCACGCAATATGGAACAGACTCGTTAAAGTAGCGTCTGCTGCAAACACGACCGCTTTGTCTGAATAAATGTTTCATTAAGGTTTGGCGTTAAATTCAGCCGAACGAAATAATTAGTTCAAACCGAAGACCGATAGTATTGACGGAAATGAAGTTGGCATAACTGAGAGATCTATTTGTTTATAATTGGTTGATTTGTTTTAAACCGATTTTTAAAAAGAAGGTACTTAATTCGATCCTATTTTAATGTTTGTTACCCCATAACTGATATGTGAACCGATTTCGATTTTTTTTGCAGTTTGTCCATTGTTACCACGTCAAGATTAATTTTTGTTTATTACCGTGGTAAGAAGTGTTTACAAGAATATTTCATTTAAATAAATAAGTAACAAGTTTAACCAAGAAAGTATGTTTTATTCTTTTGTGGACAGTTTATTTTTTTTTATTTCAATGCTTTATTAATTTCAATGCCTGAAAAATTTTTAAATAATGTTTTTATACATGTTGTATGTAGTTGTATTCAGTGGTACTCAGGTTCATGAGAATGAACCTGAGTACCACTGAATCAGGTACTGCATTTTAGTTAGACCGTGAGGTCTAACTAAAATGCCATGTTCCATTTTTAGCAATGTTTTACGATTCCGGGATAAGGAAAGCATTATAGCGGGACCGATTATAGCGATTATAACTCTTATATTCATCGTGGAATCAGACACGTGCATATAACATCAATTAAACTAAGTAAAATAACATTAATTAAACGTACATGATAGATTTCTAGAAATAACGACAAGCCGCATCGGCGTAGTGAAGTTGCGATTACAGAAGCCCTTGAAATATATGAAAAAGGCTTTTGCCGGGAGTGGAAATTTGCAAGTTTCCACTTTAAAAGTATGACGAATTCAAACTAAAAAGCATTTTCATTTTCAGTTAAATGTATGTTTTATTTATTTTATTTTGTTTTCTTTTATTTTTCACTACAATTTAACATGGGCAATTCACATTGCATATAAAATGTTATATTCCTGAGAATACAAATTTGTACTCTCCCGATGAACATAACGTATGGTTGTCAATACATCATAGTCATTTCCATATGTATATTTGTGTGCAATAATTACTCACAGCTTACATATGGCAATGCAGTAAATTCAATTTATATTCTATCAAATCCCCGAAATAATTTCTTGGTTAATCAGACTTATGAATCTGGGTGAAATAATAAACCCACTGTCCCTTTGGCCCACCTTCCACCGAAGATATTTTCGGGACAACGTGACAGGTGGTGAGCCCGTCGCCGCGTTTGTCCAAGCCAACGATGTAATTCGTACATAAGTTTTTGGAAAACTCATTAGTACGAGCCTGCCACTTGGTTATCGAACTCGGGTCTCTTGACTCGAAATTCCGACCACCGATCCACTCGGCTATCGTGACTCAATACGATACCAACAGAAGTGACGATATCAAAAGAAAATCAAAATAACGTACGTGTGCTGATTTAAATTGTGCTAACACGTACCTGGTGGCCTAGCAATCCCACGTGTTTTCTAATAGGATTTATTCTTTTTCTTATATTTTAGGGCTAGCTAGTATTATCTCTGTCTAGGATCGGACGGATACTTTCTTTTCAGTTTCTCTGCCAATCAGCTGTTTAACTACTGTCTGGCACTAGCTTGAAAAGTAAAAAGCCTGTATAACATGCTGAGAACTGAAACTAAGAGTATAATAACAAATCTATATTTGATTGATATACGAGTATTTCGACGTATTTTCATGCTAGACTTTTTCAGACAAGTTTCATTAAGATCATGTATTTATATAATACTAATTAATTAAGTAAATGTATTCACGCAATTCCCAATACAGGGGTAGTCAGAGGTCTTAGTCTAGACAATTAAGCCCCTTTGACCCACCTTCCACCGCTGTATTTATATGCAAACAAAATTAAATTTTTAGATTGTTATAAGTAATGTTTCATATCTCTTATTCATACATTATTTTAGAAACATCAATTACTATGTTTGTAACAATTACTATGTTTGTAACATCAATTACTAAATTGTACTTGTATGTTGTTATTATATCTTCAATTTATTTCCCAATACCAGAGTAGGTAAAGTCTACAATAACAAGAAGTGAGGAGGAAAATAAATAAGTTTAAACCAGTTTCCACCGAAACTTATTTGGTACAACATTCAAGCCAACGTATATATTTATTATTACCTATATATTTTTGTATAGATAAGGACTCAGATAAACGTCCATGACTCGGGTACAAACATTCATATTCATCACATAAATCATTTGCTCCAGCGGGATTCGAACCGCAACCCTTAACTATTATTCTTATATTCGTCCGAAAATTCATATTATTTGAACTTCCTATACATTGGCCTGACTGGGAATCGAAACCCAATTCCGGAGCCGGCGTCGCTATGAACACCGCTGTGTACAGCCACTCGACCACAAATGCCGTCAAGTTGTTTTATTATTTCTCAGAACTGATTTTCGAGTTTCCATGCGATGCAGCGATAGCATTTAACACATATATGCGTTCCGTGGATGTCAGTAAAGTTGTCGTCTTATCTTGCGGGGTGCCAAAACAAATTACCGGTGACGGTCAGTACCATGTAAGGTGCTAGGAATCTGGTACGGCGATTGAGAATCCATTTGCCAAGCGCGGCAATTAAATTAAACTGTATTTTATAGATCTACGATGAAACGGGAATATGACATTTAGCGTTCTGAAGTCAAATCATTTATTTATCGAAATAAGAATATAATTCCGTTTATCAGTAGTCACTTTATAATTTACCACCGTTTCGTAATGAGATTCCTCTAATGGAGAAGAAATAGGCGAAGGATAATCTGTAGGTATCCTCTTTTTTGGTCAACTTTTTTACATACACGTGAACATAAATAAATAAATAGAACTAACTTGCAGTTACTTAATTCGAATATTGGTACTTTTTGAGTAATGATAAAATAATGAATATAAATAAAAAAAAAATAGAATAAAATTTTACACTACTAGTTATAACATTAGAGAAAGATGAATAATATTATTTCCTTTGACATTCCTTCACAGAGCAATCTCCATTTCTTACTACCTCTGACTATTTTAAACAGCAAATTTGTTTATGATATTGTATAAATTCCGCGGCTGCTAAAATTTTGTTGCTTATTTATTTTTAAAATTCTTGAACATATTCTCGGTTATTTCAATTATTACCTGGAGTTCTTAGTTCAAATAATTTTCAATGTAACTTTAAATAATTTACCATTATTGTTATTATTTGCAACAGACTATAACAAGAGGACACAACACACTATAGAAGAGGAAGGCAAACGAGCAGGTGGCACACGTGATGGTAACATTACCGCCGCCCATGAACATCTACAATACCGGAGGAATAGCGGATGCGTTGCCGGCCTTTGACTAACTTTGTCTTTGGCCGGCCTTTGTCTTTGGTCAACTGTCAAGATACCTCAAATAATATCCAATGATCACAAACTATGACTACCCCAGTATTGTAAATTAATTACAGATCAGAGAAAAGAATAAAATACATAACAAGCAAGCATTTAATTAATACTTCCGAAAAGATAATTCTTCAATAGAAACAATTTTAATGATTACTATGAATTATGGTATAAATTTAAAAAAGAAATGTGTTCAACGATTAAATCGAAACGGGGTACTGTGACACAGTATTGTTTTCTTTTATATTTCTTTTATATTTACACAATAAAGGAAATATCACCACGCCATTCCTAATAAAAGTGTAGATAGAGGTCTAGACAATTAAGTCCTATTGACGGACCTTTCACTGAAGACATGTTTTGGAACAACGTGACAATTGGTGAGCCCCTCGCCGTTTTTATGTCCAAGCCAGTGATTTAAATAGTACATAAGTTTTTTGAAAAAAACCATTGGTACGAGCTTGCCACCTGAGGATCGAACTCTGATCTCTTGACTCGTATTCCGATCACCTAACCACTCAGCTATCGTGACTTAAAAACAATAGAGCGAGTATTTTTTTACACCAAGTGACTACCAATATGTGGTAACAGCGTAAGAATATGCCACCCGTACCCTAACCGTCGTAAAAGGTGACTGAAGGAGATAGCCAGCTTGAATAATGCAAAACAACACACATTTGATTTTTTTAAACCAATGTGTTCTTTATTTGAGATTTTCCTTGGAAGTATTGAAATTTCTCCTTTGTTTTCAATTTGATGCGAGACTTATACTTTATCTTTTTGTGCCTTACGCCGGATATAACTGTGGCTCAGAAGAGAGCAATTTCCTATGCGAGCCCGAATTTACGCCGTTCCAATTTTAGCATGCATGCTATCAACATTAACTTCGAAGTTTATATTTTTTAAAATGTTGTTGAGATATTTGTTTACAATTACTTCGCTTTTAGCTTTAAAGCTTTAAAATAGTTATTTTATTTAATTTCTTATGAAAATTATTAATACTTTGACAGTTATTTAAAGCCATCAACGCACCAAGCATCAATCCACGAGTGCCTTGTACGATTATTAATTTCAATTAGCTGCTCTCCGCGGCTTCGGCCGCGGTTTATCGCACCCCACCCCAATACAGGGGTAGACAGAGGTCAAGTCTAGACAATTAAGTCTCTTTGACCCACCTTCCACCGAAGATATTTTCGGGACAACGTAACAGGTGGTGAGCCCGTCGCCATCTTTACGTCCAAGCCAACGATGAAGTTCGTACATAAGTTTTTTTTGAAAAACTCATTGGTACTGCCACCTGGGGATCGAACTCGGGTCTCTCGACTCAAATTCCGACCATTCCGACCACACTACCATTCGGCTATCGTGGCTATCGTGTCTGGTTTTGGTATTTTTTTAAAGGCCTATTGTAAATCTATTACATACACCATGTTGACAGATGGACGTATACATGTGTATTAAAAATTTACGTGCAAATAAACATATATTTATCTGTCTTAGCTATATTTTTTTAATTATTTAAATAAATAAATACATAAATATCACGCAAATTCTTATATTTTTTATAGTATAATTCGGTATAAAAATCTCCAGGTCTAGACCAGATATCTGGAATTGCATGAAAATAGCGGAATAATAGTTAATCTTAAGAGAATCAAAAAAGAAGCAAAGAGTTTCAGTGTCGATTGTTCTGTTAGTTATTTATATCAACAATAATCAGCGTAGTTTATTTTTACTTTATAAAGCTTTGACTTTAGAGAATTTTATTATTCTCTAAAGTCAAAGCTTTATAAAGTAAATTTCCATTTGTAGCTTAAGATACGCCGAAATGGATTAAAAAGAAATAGGTATAACACGATTCTTTTATTACAACACGATTTAATATTTTACACTCGAAATCCTGACACAGGGGTCACAAATTCATTTTAATTTCGTTAACAAGCCGTTCCAAGACTACGAAAGAATATTATTTTCCTTCAAAGGCAAAAAATATGTTAAATTTTTCCTCGTGACAATATGTAATTATTTACACAGGCTGTGTGCAAAGATGAGTCTATTTTATTTGTTTTTATTTGTATTGAACATGTTTGTTAAATTTCTAAGCAAATAATAATCTGCTAAAGATCTCTTTGACGGTTCACGATGTTACCTGCTTCCTTTTTTATAGTTGCCGATATTTTGACGAAAGAAATTATGTGATGAACCTACAGAATTTCTTATTTTAGGTTTTGTTTGGGTCAATGAATAATTAGTTATAGAAAACAGCGTTTGAGTTCATTATTTGATTCCATTTAATGATTTTTTTAAATATTTATGCCTAGTTTTTAATCCTACATTTTTTGTCCCTACCTATGTATATGTTCATTATTTTTAAAATCTGCTCCTTTCGCCTTAGAATTCTTTGAGGTCACTAATTTTGTTTTTCAGGTAAGACCACTGGAAATAATAATAACAAGTAGAGTGAAAGCATCCAATAATTACCCAATTAAACCCCAACGAGTTCGCTTTTCGTTAACTACGCTTGAGCACTACTCTCTGAATCAAAAGTGGCATAAAACTGTGACCTACTTACTAATTGCAGAACCTCTTTTAGTCAGATTCTTATAGATCAGAACTAAATTAATTTATTTATCCTTTAGGTTGTCTTCTTCAAATTAATCTGATAACATAATTCTGAAATAAGATTATAAAAACGTAATGATTTCTTATATTTTACGCGAATACTACACATTTTAAGTAAAACTATTTTCGGCTTTATCACGTTTTAAATTAGTTTTTAACGTTTTAAAACTAATTAAAACGCGATAAAATCCGAAAATCGTTTTATTTAAATTTATAAAAACGTAATTCTCCACGTTATCTAACAAATGTTAACGTACATTACTGTGTACATATTGTGTCTGTGTGTATGTATAGTATCGTTGGCTTAGTTGTTAAGATGGTGATGGCACCAGATGTCACGTTGTCCCAAATAATCTTCGGTGAAAGGTGGGTCGAAACTACTTAATAGTTTCGACCTTCTAGATACCCCAGTAACGGAGCTACGTGTCAAGATATTACTGTACCTAAACACCAAAATATACATAAGTACTTGTATATGGAATTACAATACAATTTAGGATACTTTCAAATTGTGACAGACAACTAATGATAACAACTAACCCTTCGTGGTACATTTTCAGGCAACCTTTGGATGGACAGGAATTATAGTATAATAAGACGGTGGTGTACATATAAATGGATAGAAACAAAACTAGTAATATTATTCATACAAAAACTATATATACTTACTTATTATATTAACGTGAATTTAAAAATAGATATAGATATATAATTATGAGTGGGATGACGTAGTTAGAGTTGATAGATAGTGTTCAGCAACTACGGATTTGAAAACAGGAAGGGATTTAGCTTGTCGGATAGAGGTAGGAAGAGCATTCCACAGTTTAGTTGCCTGCAATGTGAATAAGTTACCGTAAAAAACTGTGGAATGAACAGGAATCTTTATTTGCAAGGTTTCCGATGAGCGTAAGGATCGGAGATTGGCAAGATGAAGTACATTGGATAACTATCTAACCTAAGATTGGAAATGTGTGAAGATATTAAAAGGGATATTAAAACTCTTTTTATTAGTTATAACCTTCAACCCCAGTGTCCCACCGACAACACTGCGTATTACACACACACTTACTTTTTATTCTGCTGTAGTTTAGAATCAGCCTATTGCCTTGAGAACGTGAACAATATCATTTGTAACTTAGTTACAATAATCGTCATGTTTCAGCTAATTTACACATAACCCAAATATATACACTTAAGTCCTATCCGAGAACCACTATATCCCATAGAGTTAAACGTATGAAATTTTGTTCACAAGTTTTTCAGTTTATCGCGTTCAAACTGAAAAACAAATGTGGCGGAAGAAATCCATTTTATAATGATAAATAAATAAACATTTAGGGACAACACCTAAAAGGTTATTCTGAAAAAAGAAAAAGCATTTTCATCCAATCCAAGAATCCAAAGAAAGTAGCATTTGTGTTATAGAATCTAAAACAACGACAATCAAAATAACACCCGAGACAATGAAGAAAAAGTGTTTTTATACGTTGACCCACCCGGGAATTGAACACAGGACTTCAGAGCTGACGATACCATAAAAACCGGTATTGAAACCGTTCTCAGATTATCAAAGTGATGATACACTATGTAAACGAGTGGTGTATACGACGTTTTTTATAGTGATAACAGTTCTGAGGTCCTGGGCCCGATTCTCGATCGAGTGAATGTAGTAAGAAAGAGGAAGAAAGATATTTGTAGTAAACAGCTTTTCTACATTTTCTCAGTTCTCGGTGTTTGTGGTAATTAAATTAACTCTAATTCCATTACACAAGTGCTTACGAGTGAGCAAATGCTAACTTTGGGATCAGAGCAGTGTATTTGATGTTGTCCCTATCTATATGTGTATTGATTTATTGTGTGTGGTTTATTTTAAGGTACCATATGGTTATGGTGTAAGAATATTGCCACTCGCTTTCTTCCGTAGGTGACGTAAGAGACGACTCAGGGAAACAGCCCAGAATTTCGTTAAGGCAACCGATACATTGCGCGATAACCATTTCTAAAAATATTAGACCAAAACATCGGACCGAACATTGGCAGCAGCGTCTGAGGTGTAAGTGGTCTCCTACTTCAATCGCCGATCTGCTTGCCACGCGTGGCGATTATGGCATATCCACCCTATGGGAGAGGCCAGTCTCCTGCAGAGGATTTTAATAATCCGTTATGTATGTATGTTATCTAAGTGTATTTTAAGAACGTGTTAATACAATGAGCATCGTCAGTAAATCACTTTCCAAATATATAGGTAATTTAATCTGCTCGGTCAAATGTAACGTTGATTAATTTTCGAGCATTAATCATACACAAAGCACGGCATTGCTATGGCCTTTCGGAGTCGTATGTATTGTTTGCACAGATGAATGGAGATAATATATAATAAAAAAAATATCTTCACGCAATTTCCAACACAGGGGTAGACAGAGGTCAAGTCTAGACAATTAAGTCCCTTTGACCCACCTTCCACCGAAGATGTTTTCGGGACAACGTGACAGGTGGTGAGCCCGTCGCCGCCTTTATGTCCAAGCCAACGATGAAATTCGTACATAAGTTTTTGAAAAACTCATTGGTACTGCCACCTGGGGATCGAACTCGTGTCTCTCGACTCGAAATTCCGATCACCCAACAACTCGGCTATCGTGACTTTATGGAGATAATGTTATACTAATATAATTATATATTTGGAAACAATCCTGTCTATAATAATCCATATTTGTCTATAAAAATTCTGTGTTTATTATGTGTTACCTTGAAAAAAAGTCTACAATAAGTGAGTATAATAAAACCTACAGGTAACTGCTAGTAACATGCAAATAATGAGTTACCGTGTATATTTGTTTGTTATATAAAGACTGTTAAATTTAGAATATTTATCGTCATAATCACGATAGCCTAGTGGTTGGGTGATCAGAATTCGAGTAAAGAGACCCGAGTTTGATCTTAAGGTGACCGCAAGCTTCTTTTTTTTAAAGACCACATTGGTACAAGACCAATGGGGTCTATAAAAAAAAAGTGTAATTGTGGTGTTGTTTTCGGGAACTTTCGGAAATCGGTCCTATGTACATTAAAAATTCAAGGCGCTTGAGCGAAGCTAATGAGTATCAAGACGAAAATAATGGGTCACTACATGTTATAAAAGTAGAAGTAGAAGACATGGAGTTAATAACAAGAGAGCATTGAAATACCGGCGTTTTCTTATCCCCAACCCATGTAACAACACGACTTACAACTTGGATGTCTCTTAAAATGAATTAGGCACTTCAAAATAAATTTACTTTCGCATGGAGTTTGGAATGGGCGTGTCGAGATAATGGTGCCGTCAATTACTGTAAATGCGATGTAATGGATAATCAATAACTAATGACATCGCATCCATCATTTGAAAAATTTTTGTTCTTTCTTTTCTATTTCTATTTTACTTTGGAGCCATATATTATTCATATATATTTCAGATAACGTGACACGTGGTGAGCTTAACGATAGTTTTATTGGTGATGGCCCGGATATCGAACCAGGGTGCGCCTTCTGAAATAGGGCTTAGACCACAACGGTACCCAAGGCTTCCTTGTAATTTTAAATACATTTTTAAAAAAAAAATAAATTACAACTTCACGCAATTCCCAATATAGGTGTAGACAGTGGTCTAGTCCAGACAATTAAGTCCCTTTGACCCACCTTCCACCGAACATATTTTCGAGACAACGTGACAGGTGGTAAGGCGGGCCCGTCGCCGTCTTTATGTTCGAGCCAACGATATAATTCGTACATAAGTTTTTGAAAAACCTTATTTTTATGATTTAAAATATCGGTATTAAATAAAAATTATATTTAAAAAAGGCTTAGATAACATACATAACAGCATTTAGATAACATACATACATAACGGCTTATTAAAATCCTCTGCAGGAGACTGGCCTCTCCCATAGGGAGGATATGCCATAATCGCCACGCGTGGCAAGCAGATCGGCGATTGAAGTAGGAGACCACTTGCACCTCAGACACTGCTGCCAATGTTCGGTCCGATGTTTTGGTCTAATATTTTTAGAAATGGTTATCGCGCAATGTATCGGTTGCCTTAACGAAATTCTGGGCTGTTTCCCTGAGTCGTCTCTTACGTCACCTGCGGGAAGAAAGGGAGTGGCAATATTCTTACACCGTAACCATATGGTACCTTAAAATAAACCACACACAATAAATCAATACATATATAGATAGGGACAACATCAAATACACTGCTCTGATCCCAAAGTTAGCATTTGCTCACTCGTAAGCACTTGTGTAATGGAATTAGAGTTAACTTAATTACCACAAACACCGAGAACTGAGAAAATGTAGAAAAGCTGTTTACTACATTCACTCGATCGAGAATCGGGCCCAGGACCTCAGAACTATTATCACTATAAAAAACGTCGTATACACCACTCGTTTACATAGTGTAACATCATTTTGATAACCTGAGAACGGTTTCAATACCGGTTTTTATGGTATCGTCAGCTCTGAAGTCCCGTGTTCAATTCCCGGGTGGGTCAACGTATAAAAACACTTTTTCTTCATTGTCTCGGGTGTTATTTTGATTGTCGTTGTTTTCGATTCTATAACACAAATGCTACTTTCTTTGGATTCTTGGATTGGATGAAAATGCTTTTTCTTTTTTCAGAATAATCTTTTAGATGTTGTCCCTAAATGTGTATTTATTTATCATTATAAAATGGATTTCTTCCGCCATAGGCTGATTCTAAACTACAGCAGAATAAAAAGTAAGTGTGTGTGTAATACGCAGTGTTGTCGGTGGGACACTGGGGTTGAAGGTTATAACTTATAAAAGAGTTTTTAATATCCCTTTTTAATATCTTCACACATTTCCAATCTTAGGTTAGATAGTTATCCAATGTACTTCATCTTGCCAATCTCCGATCCTTACGCTCATCTGAAACCTTGCAAATAAAGATTCCTGTTCATTCCACAGTTTTTTACGGTAACTTATTCACATTGCAGGCAACCAAACTGTGGAATGCTCTTCCTACCTCTATCCGACAAGCTAAATCCCTTCCTGTTTTCAAATCCGTAGTTGCTGAACACTATCTGTCAACTCTAACTATGTCATCCCACTAATAATTATATATCTACATCTATTTTTAAATTCACGTTAATATAATAAGTAAGTATATATAGTTTTTGTATATATAATATTACTAGTTTTGTTTCTATCCATTTATATGTACACCACCGTCTTATTATACTATAATTCCTGTCCATCCAAAGGTTGCCTGAAAATGTACCATGAAGGGTTAGTTGTTATAATTAGTTGTCTATCACAATTTGAAAGTATCCTAAATTGTATTGTAATTCCATATACTAGTACTTATGTATATTTTGGTGTTTAGGTACAGTAATATCTTGACACGTAGCTCCGTTACTGGGGTATCTAGAAGGTCGAAACTATTAAGTAGTTTCGACCCACCTTTCACCGAAGATTATTTGGGACAACGTGACATCTGGTGCCATCGCCATCTTAACATCTAAGCCAACGGTACTATACATACACACAGACACAATATGTACACAGTAATGTACGTTAACATTTGTTAGATAACGTGGAGAATTACGTTTTTATAAATTTAAATAAAACGATTTTCGGATTTTATTGCGTTTTTAATTAGTTTTAAAACGTTAAAAACTAATTTAAAACGTGATAAAAGCCGAAAATAGTTTTATTTAAAATGTGTAGTATTCGCGTAAAATATAAGAAATCATTACGTTTGTATAATCTTATTTCAGAATTATGTTATCAGATTAATTTGAAGAAGACAGCCTAAAGGCTAAATAAATTAATTTCGTTCTGATCTATAAGAATCTGACTAAAGAGGTTCTGCAATTAGTAAGTAGGTCACAATTTTATGCCACTTTTGATTCAGAGAGTAGTGCTCAAGCGTAGTTAACGAAAAGCGAACTCGTTGGGGTTTAATTGGGTAATTATTGGATGCTTTCACTCTACTTGTTATTACTATTTCCAGTGGTCTTACCTGAAAAAAATTAGTGACCTCAAAGATTTCTAAGGCGAAAGGTGCAGATTTTAAAAATAATGAACATATACATAGGTAGGGACAAAAAATGTAGGATTAAAAACTAGACATAAATATTTAAAACAATCATTAAATGGAATCAAATAATGAACTCAAGCGCTGTTTTCTATAACTAATTTTTCATTGACCCTAACAAAACCTAAAATAAGAAATTTTGTCGGTTCATCACATAATTTTTTTCGTCAAAATATCGGCAACTATAAAAAAGGAAGCAGGTAACATCGTGAACCGTCAAAGAGATCTTTTAGCAGATTATTATTTGCTTAGAAATTTAACAAACATGTTCAATACAAATAAAAACAAAGAAAATAGACTCATCTTTGCACACAGCCTGTCTAAATAATTATTATATTGTCACGAGGAAAAAATTTAACATATTTTTTTGCCTTTGAAGGGAAAATTAATATTCTTTCGTAGTCTTGGAACGGCTTGTTAACGAAATTAAAATGAATTTGTGACCCCCGTGTCAGGATTTCGAGTGTAAAATATTAAATCGTGTTGTAATAAAGAATCGTGTTATACCAATTTCTTTTTTAATCCATTTAGGCGTATCTTAAGCTACAAATGGAAATTTACTTTATAAAAGCTTTGACTTTAGAGAATAATAAAATTCCTTAAAGTCAAAGCTTTTATAAAGTAAAAAATAAACTACACTGATTATTGGTGATATAAATAACTAACAGAACAATCGACAATGAAATTCTTTGCTTCTTTTTTGATTCTCTTAAGA
The DNA here is from genome assembly GCA_029286605.1 of Sericinus montela. Lineage (NCBI taxonomy): Eukaryota > Metazoa > Arthropoda > Insecta > Lepidoptera > Papilionidae > Sericinus > Sericinus montela. The sequence goes on from JAGSMR010000044.1 coordinate 9,097,182, forward strand.
TTAACTATTATTCCGTTATTTTCATGCAATTCCAGATATCTGGTCTAGACCTGGGGATTTTTATACCGAATTATATTATAAAAAATATAAGAATTTGCGTGATATTTATGTATTTATTTATTTAAATAAGTAAAAAAAATATAGCTTAGACAGATAAATATATGTTTATTTGCACGTAAATTTTTAATACACATATATACGTCCATCTGTCAACATGGTGTATGTAATAGATTTACAATAGGCCTTTAAAAAAATACCAAAACCAGACACGATAGCCACGATAGCCGAATGGTAGTGTGGTCGGAATGGTCGGAATTTGGAGTCGAGAGACCCGAGTTCGATCCCCAGGTGGCAGTACCAATGAGTTTTTCAAAAAAAAAACTTATGTACGAACTTCATTGTTAGCTTGGACGTAAAGATGGCGACGGGCTCACCACCTGTTACGTTGTCCCGAAAATATCTTCGGTGGAAGGTGGGTCAAACGGACTTAATTGTCTAGACTTGATCTCTGTCTGTTTTGGGAATTGAGTGAAGATATTTTTTTTTGTTTAGTAGAGCATATTATTGTAAATATCTCATACTGCTGAGATAAACACCCTTAGTACATAGCCGAAGTATATTGAATTGAGTCTCGTAGGTACATTGCTGGGACCTTATGGAGCTGCGATACTAACATCTTGAAAAATTTATTTTTATAGAATTTCAGATGTATTTTCAGGTAATTATATAATAAGTTAGACGATTAAAAGTTTAATTCTGGTGTTATAGAATACCAGCATGTGCTTTAAATGAAATTTTCGTTAATGACTAGGAAATATTGCATGTTATATTCATGATAGCAGCTAAACAAAGCGTGTATCATTATTTATCGCTATCTATAAATATCTCAATAGGGAGGCTTAATAACATTCTGTTACTGTGGAATATGTTATAAGCTTGAACGAGTTAATAAATTAGCTCGAAAATATTTTAAATGTTCTAGATAATTTATATTATAACTATCTAAGGGAGCCGACTAATATCAAATAACATACAGCAGGCTACATAACAGGCATTAAATTTAAATACATATATATAAAATTCATGTCTGTATGTAATTCTAATTAATAGCTTTTCACTAAATGCATATATGTTTGTCTTTCTGTTGTGTGTTTGTCCTGTCTAATCTCTTAAACGGCTGGACCGATTTCAACGGGACTTTCACTAGCAGATAGCTGATACTTTAGGGATTAATACAGGCTACTGTTCGAAGAAGTAAATTTTATTTTACAAAAAATAATTAGGGTTCCGTGTCAAGCGATAAACCGCGGGCGAAGCCGCGGAGAGCAGCTAATTGAAATTAATAATCGTACAAGGCACTCGTGGATTGATGCTTGGTGCGTTGATGGCTTTAAATAACTGTCAAAGTCGTAATAATTTTCATAAGAAATTAAATAAAATTTTGGTTATTAACTATTTTAAAGCTTTATAGCTAAAAGCGAAGTAATTGTAAACAAATATCTCAACAACATTTTAAAAAATATAAACTTCGAAGTCAATGTTGATAGCATACATGCTAAAATTGGAACGGCGTAAATTCGGGCTCGCATAGGAAATTGCTCGCTTCTGAGCCACAGTTATATCCGGCGTGAGGCACAAAAAGATAAAGTATAAGTCTCGCATCAAATTGAAAACAAAGGAGAAATTTCAATACTTCCAAGGAAAATCTCAAATAAAGAACACATTGGTTTAAAAAAATCAAATGTGTGTTGTTTTGCATTATTCAAGCTGGCTATCTCCTTCAGTCACCTTTTACGACGGTTAGGGTACGGGTGGCATATTCTTACGCTGTTACCACATATTGGTAGTCACTTGGTGTAAAAAAATACTCGCTCTATTGTTTTTAAGTCACGATAGCTGAGTGGTTAGGTGATCGGAATACGAGTCAAGAGATCAGAGTTCGATCCTCAGGTGGCAAGCTCGTACCAATGGTTTTTTTCAAAAAACTTATGTACTATTTAAATCACTGGCTTGGACATAAAAACGGCGAGGGGCTCACCAATTGTCACGTTGTTCCAAAACATGTCTTTGGTGAAAGGTCCGTCAATAGGACTTAATTGTCTAGACCTCTATCTACACTTTTATTAGGAATGGCGTGGCGATATTTCCTTTATTGCGTAAATATAAAAGAAATATAAAAGAAAACAATACTGTGTCACAGTACCCCGTTTCGATTTAATCGTTGAACACATTTCTTTTTTAAATTTATACCATACTTCATAGTAATCATTAAAATTGTTTCTATTGAAGAATTATCTTTTCGGAAGTATTAATTAAATGCTTGCTTGTTATGTATTTTATTCTTTTCTCTGATCTGTAATTAATTTACAATACTGGGGTAGTCATAGTTTGTGATCATTGGATATTATTTGAGGTATCTTGACAGTTGACCAAAGACAAAGGCCGGCCAAAGACAAAGTTAGTCAAAGGCCGGCAACGCTATTATATATATATAACTATTCCTCCGGTATTGTAGATGTTCATGGGCGGCGGTAATCAGTTACCATCACGTGTGCCACCGGCTCGTTTGCCTCCCTCTTCTATAGTGTGTTGTGTCCTCTTGTTATAGTGTGTTGCAAATAATAACAATAATGGTAAATTATTTAAAGTTACATTGAAAATTATTTGAACTAAGAACTCCAGGTAATAATTGAAATAACCGAGAATATGTTCAAGAATTTTAAAATAAATAAGCAACAAAATTTTAGCAGCCACGGAATTTATACAATATCATAAACAAATTTGCTGTTTAAAATAGTCAGAGGTAATAAGAAATGAAGATTGCTCTGTGAAGGAATGTCAAACGAAATAATATTATTCATCTTTCTCTAATGTTATAACTAGTAGTGTAAAATTTTATTCTATTTTTTTTATTTATATTCATTATTTTATCATTACTCAAAAAGTACCAATATTCGAATTAAGTAACTGCAAGTTAGTTCTATTTATTTATTTATGTTCACGTGTATGTAAAAAAGTTGACCAAAAAAGAGGATACCTACAGATTATCCTTCGCCTATTTCTTCTCCATTAGAGGAATCTCATTACGAAACGGTGGTAAATTATAAAGTGACTACTGATAAACGGAATTATATTCTTATTTCGATAAATAAATGATTTGATTTCAGAACGCTAAATGTCATATTCCCGTTTCATCGTAGATCTATAAAATACAGTTTAATTTAATTGCCGCGCTTGGCAAATGGATTCTCAATCGCCGTACCAGATTCCTAGCACCTTACATGGTACTGACCGTCACCGGTAATTTGTTTTGGCACCCGCAAGATAAGACGACAACTTTACTGACATCCACGGAACGCATATATGTGTTAAATGCTATCGCTGCATCGCATGGAATCTCGAAAAATCAGTTCTGAGAAATAATAAAACAACTTGACGGCATTTGTGGTCGAGTGGCTGTACACAGCGGTGTTCATAGCGACGCCGGCTCCGGAATTGGGTTTCGATTCCCAGTCAGGCCAATGTATAGGAAGTTCAAATAATATGAATTTTCGGACGAATATAAGAATAATAGTTAAGGGTTGCGGTTCGAATCCCGCTGGAGCAAATGATTTATGTGATGAATATGAATGTTTGTACCCGAGTCATGGACGTTTATCTGAGTCCTTATCTATACAAAAATATATAGGTATTAATAAATATATACGTTGGGTTGAATGTTGTACCAAATAAGTTTCGGTGGAAACTGGTTTAAACTTATTTATTGTCCTCCTCACTTCTTGTTATTGTAGACTTTACCTACTCTGGTATTGGGAAATAAATTGAAGATATAACAACAACATACAAGTACAATTTAGTAATTGATGTTACAAACATAGTAATTGTTACAAACATAGTAATTGATGTTTCTAAAATGATGTATGAATAAGAGGTATGAAACATTACTTATAACAATCTAAAAATTTAATTTTTGTTTGCATATAAATACAGCGGTAGAAGGTGGGTCAAAGGGGCTTAATTGTCTAGACTAAGACCTCTGACTACCCCTGTATTGGGAATTGCGTGAATACATTTACTTAATTAATTAGTATTATATAAATACATGATCTTAATGAAACTTGTCTGAAAAAGTCTAGCATGAAAATACGTCGAAACACTCGTATATCAATCAAATATAGATTTGTTATTATACTCTTAGTTTCAGTTATCAGCATGTTATACAGGCTACTTACTTTTCAAGCTAGTGCCAGACAGTAGTTAAACAGCTGATTGGCAGAGAAACTGAAAAGAAAGTATCCGTCCGATCCTAGACAGAGATAATACTAGCTAGCCCTAAAATATAAGAAAAAAGAATAAATCCTATTAGAAAAACACGTGGGATTGCTAGGCCACCAGGTACGTGTTAGCACAATTTAAATCAGCACACGTACGTTATTTTGATTTTCTTTTGATATCGTCACTTCTGTTGGTATCGTATTGAGTCACGATAGCCGAGTGGATCGGTGGTCGGAATTTCGAGTCAAGAGACCCGAGTTCGATAACCAAGTGGCAGGCTCGTACCAATGAGTTTTCAAAAACTTATGTACGAATTACATCGTTGGCTTGGACAAACGCGGCGACGGGCTCACCACCTGTCACGTTGTCCCGAAAATATCTTCGGTGGAAGGTGGGCCAAAGGGACAGTGGGTTTATTATTTCACCCAGATTCATAAGTCTGATTAACCAAGAAATTATTTCGGGGATTTGATAGAATATAAATTGAATTTACTGCATTGCCATATGTAAGCTGTGAGTAATTATTGCACACAAATATACATATGGAAATGACTATGATGTATTGACAACCATACGTTATGTTCATCGGGAGAGTACAAATTTGTATTCTCAGGAATATAACATTTTATATGCAATGTGAATTGCCCATGTTAAATTGTAGTGAAAAATAAAAGAAAACAAAATAAAATAAATAAAACATACATTTAACTGAAAATGAAAATGCTTTTAGTTTGAATTCGTCATACTTTTAAAGTGGAAACTTGCAAATTTCCACTCCCGGCAAAAGCCTTTTTTCATATATTTCAAGGGCTTCTGTAATCGCAACTTCACTACGCCGATGCGGCTTGTCGTTATTTCTAGAAATCTATCATGTACGTTTAATTAATGTTATTTTACTTAGTTTAATTGATGTTATATGCACGTGTCCGATTCCACGATGAATATAAGAGTTATAATCGTTATAATCGGTCCCGCTATAATGCTTTCCCTTATCCCGGAATCGTAAAACATTGCTAAAAATGGAACATGGCATTTTTAGTTAGACCTCACGGTCTAACTAAAAATGCGGTACCACGGTTCAGTGGTACTCAGGTTCATTCTCATGAACCTGAGTACCACTGAATACAACTACATACAACATGTATAAAAAACATTATTTAAAAATTTTTTCAGGCATTGAAATTATTAAGGCATTGAAATAAAAAAAATTAAACTGTCCACAAAAAGAATAAAAACATACTTTCTTGGTTAAACTTGTTACTTATTTATTTAAATGAAATATTCTTGTAAACACTTCTTACCACGGTAATAAACAAAAATTAATCTTGACGTGGTAACAATGGACAAAACTGCAAAAAAAAAATCGAAATCGGTTCACATATCAGTTATGGGGTAACAAACATTAAAATAGGATCGAATTAAGTACCTTCTTTTTAAAAATCGGTTTAAAACAAATCAACCAATTATAAACAAATAGATCTCTCAGTTATGCCAACTTCATTTCCGTCAATACTATCGGTCTTCGGTTTGAACTAATTATTTCGTTCGGCTGAATTTAACGCCAAACCTTAATGAAACATTTATTCAGACAAAGCGGTCGTGTTTGCAGTAGCCGCTACTTTAACGAGTCTGTTCCATATTGCGTGGCCGTTAAGTTGGTTACGTTATCCATTTCCGCGGTAGCACTCGTGTTAGTTCATGCCAAAGTGTTAATGTGATAATGTTACTAAAAATAATTTTGCATATCACAATTATATCTTATTATAAAATTTTGTAATTATTAATTTAAGTTTACATATTGGCCACCCAATGGACGAGTTGGTTGCACCCTGTTTTCGAAGCTACTAGTTGTGGTTTCAAGTTCCGCTAGAAGTCCGCTATTTGAATGATGAATATGAATATTTGTACTAGAGCCAATATTTATGTATGTAATTTTATTGTACCGTTAGCTTGGACACTGAGATGGCGACCGGCTTACCAACTATCACGTTGTCCCAAAGTAAGCTTCGGTGATAAGTGGGTTGAAAGGACTTCATTGTTTGTATGTTTTTGAGAAAATAATTCATCACTATTAAAAAAAATTGTAACTGTTTTAAGACTAGTATGCTAGGATGGTCACTATTTTTATTTACGAATTATTTAGAATTAGTAAAAATCGATAATTTGACAACTGACAGAATGATTTGAAACACATATACCGACCACTTTTTAAATAATTATTACTTTAATTTAAAAAGTCACGATAGCCGAGTGGTTGGGTGGTCGGAATTTCAAGTCAAGAGACCCGAGTTCGATCCTAGAGGGAGGGCACCAATGCGTTTTTATATTCTCAAGAGTTTTCCTTTATTCGTCCTTTACTACGCCCAAGGATAGAAATAGGATGGTAAAACGCCGACACAATACAGTAGTAATGATAAATATTGTTGGTAGTTATACAGTACCTTTATTTACATCATTTTGTATCATTTTAATAAATATTTTTAATTATCGTACTGTACTATGAGTTCTGTGGCATTGTTTTGCTCTTAAATAGATATTTTTCACTTTCATTGCGGTATATTTTTGATATAAAAATTTACTAATCTGACTAGCAGTTACTTACGTATTCCATCAACATATTTCGCCACTTGTGATAAATCAAAGTTGTCGCAGACAGAAAATCCCCCTCGTGGAAACATTGCGTAATAACAGATTCATTTATTTCACGCCTAGCGGCGAAATTTATAGGTTTTGTTCCTTAGCTTCATTACACGAAGATTAATTAAAATATAAACTTTCTTATTTTTACCCGTTTTGACTATTTCTAACAATTTCAAACTAACAAGTACTTCATTCTAGTAATGATTAATGTTTTTGGAAAAAGTATCCTAATACATCATAAGAACTTTTCAGGTATATATCTTAAATAAAACTATTTTCGGATTTTATCCCGTTTTTAAATAGGTTTTAACAAATAATTTTACTTCCCGACGTTTCGGATGCTTTACTGCATCTGTGGTTACAGGGGACCACGGATGTGGTTTTATTTAGGATGTGAAGCTTTCGCGTTAATACATGAAATCATTATAATCAGGTTTATACCGAAGTAATAAAACATTATTACGTACATAGATATTCTATTTCTATTTTACTTTGGAGCCATATATTATTCATATATATTTCAGATAACGTGACACGTGGTGAGCTTAACGATAGTTTTATTGGTGATGGCCCGGATATCGAACCAGGGTGCGCCTTCTGAAATAGGGCTTAGACTACAACGGTACCCAAGGCTTCCTTGTAATTTTAAATACATTTAAAAAAAAAAAAATTACAACTTCACGCAATTCCCAATATAGGTGTAGACAGTGGTCTAGTCTAGACAATTAAGTCCCTTTGACCCACCTTCCACCGAACATATTTTCGAGACAACGTGACAGGTGGTAAGGTGGGCCCGTCGCCGTCTTTGTGTTCGAGCCAACGATATAATTCGTACATAAGTTTTTGAAAAACCTTATTTTTATGATTTAAAATATCGGTATTAAATAAAAATTATATTTAAAAAAGGCTAACTATGGGCGAGTGAATAGTTCAATGATAAGAGAATCGCTACGGCACGACGAAGGTGGGAGTTCAAACCCGGGTGGGGTTTGAACTCCATGATGTGTCTGAATTACTTCCTTTAACAAATATTCTAACATATAAAAATAAGCGGAAAAATTGTTTGCGCGCTCTATTTACTGTAGAATGTAGAGGACAAAATATCAAAATTGTATTTCAAATTCACTTTACCTCATTCTATTATTAAGGTTCCACATTCTATAGTAAATATCACTATCAAGAAAACTATCAATTAACCTATGTGTATTATTTAAGTATAATATCCATGTTCATACGTGTGCATGTTCACCGTTTACTAAAGGATTATTTTTATCTATCAAAGTGAGTGAAGGAAAACATGTTACAAATATAAAAATACAGCTAATCTAAGAAAATTTTTCACAATGTTTTTTTTTTAAAAAAATAGACCACTTTATTTTAATTTTTTTTTTGCAATTTGGGCTCGGTTATTATCTGGCAAAAACATTGTTAAATATTCTACTCGTAAGACTTAATTGACAAGTAAAAGGCAAATAAAATTAGGATGTAATGTAATTTAAATTCAATTTACATTGGAAATATTGACACGTGAAATAAGCCTCACTGCCTGTAAAGAAGCGTAATGGATAATCAATAATTTAATTTACTGACAATTGTCCTTCTAGTTAATGGCGTATCTATTACTTGAAAGGACATTTTGTCAATCATTCCCGTTTTATGCTAAATAACTACAGACAATGTGGAACTAAATTACGCAACAATTGACAACCTCAACGCTGTTTCTGTTAATATGACGATATGTGACGACCTCCGTCGACGAGTGGCGGACACCGGTTTTTATGGTAATGCCATCTCTGAGGTCTCGGGTTCGATTACCGGATGGGTCAATGTAGATAATGCTTTTTCTACATTTCATGTCCGGGTGTTTGTAGTGATAAAGTTTAAAAATTATTTTATCAGGTTTCCCAAAAAACTGTCTTTGGTGAGAGGTGAATCAAAAGTAATTTATTGTCTAGACCTATTTCCACTCCAGTGTTGGGAATTAATTATTAAATCTATTGTGTAGATACAATTAACAAAGTTTTATTATAATCTTTAATTCCGTCCAAGTTAGAGTAAGTTTTGAGACGTCACATTTAAAACTTGTTTGAAAATTTTCTTTAATTCAAGTGTAGACATAAAGATTCTGGAGTTTAAATCTACAGCTTAAATCACACTATATCCGTAGGAAATATTAAGGAATATTAAGGAAAATAGTGTAGGCAACCACGGTGTGGGACGACCTCTCACAAAATGAAGTGATGACCGGCAAAATGCTGCGAGGAAACAGGTGGCTGAGACCGTACATTGAGGCAAACTTTAGGGGAGTCCTGTATTTAGTAGTGGACTCTATATAGGTTGTAAAGAAGATAAAGAAGAAGTAATAGATTTTCTAAATAATAATAATAGAATTACTAATCCGTATGTCACTCGCAACTAAGGCTGATTGAGAACCAGCGTTACAGTTTTACTTGGGCATCTGCGTTAAGCTGAGTCGGTCTCTTTCTGATTGCACTACGACTCGTGTGATAAAGGTAAACAACTGTTGTTTGTCGTATTTTTTTTTTCGTGTAATTAGTACAATTTCGTCACAAAATTTTAAAATTTTAAGTATCGTTTAATTATTATTTATTTAATTTTAATTTAGTTCAATCTTATTTATTAATTTATTACGTTCATAGTGCATTGTGTGCAATGAATGTTAATTTCTTTCTTTCTAAATATCAAAGAAGTTGTTATACCACACAAATATCTTAGACAGCATTTTTTCAAAAAAAAACTTAAAAAACAGATACATTATGACAGTGAAAAAAGATGTAAAGCATAAAAAAGGTAAGAAACAATAATTTTCACTGCAGTTCAATCCTTGTGTCTGCAAGTTACGCTACGCGCTCTAACGATGTAATTCTCTATTTAACCACGAAAACAATATTAACCAATCTCCAGTAAGGGCTGAGATGCCGAGGCTTTAAGGATGATTAATGCTCGGAAATTAATCAACGGTGCAATTAAGCATATAATGTAACTTACGCAATTGCAACAGATTTACAACATCAACTCTAATCGTAACAAACTATTTATGGGCTATTTTTGTATTTATATTGGTTAGGATATTTAACAATTTTTGACAGTCGAATGAAGGATATCCAGGTTTTTAAGGTGACAACTCGGAGGTACTGAGTTTGATTTTTTTTAATAAATAGTGTAGGCAACCACAGTGTAGGACGACCTCTCACAAAATGAAGTGATGACCGGCAAAATGCTGCGAGGAGTCCATGGTAACAGGTGGCTGAGACCGTACATTGTGGAAAACTTTAGGGGAGCCCTGTATTTAGTAGTGGACTCTTTATGAGTTGTAAAGAAGATAAAGAAGAAGTGATAGATTGTCTAAATAATAATAATAGAAGTAATAAATCCGTATGTCACTCGCTACTAAGGCTGATTGAAAACCAGCGTTACAGTTTTACTTGGACATCGGCATTAAGGTGAGTTGGTCTCTTTCTGATTGCACCACGACTCGTGTGACAAATATAAAACAACTGTTTTTTTTTCTTGTTATTTTTATTTTTTGTTTATAAGTATTGTAATTACTATAATTTCGTCTCTAAATTTGTTTCATTGTTTAAATTATTATGTTCGCAATTTATTGCGTACAATGAATTTTCTTTCTTTCAAAATATCAAAGGAGATGATAAGTTACTATACAACAAGAATATTAAGGATCGTAAAAAACAAACATAATATTACGATGATAACAGAAGTAATGAACAAGCTAAGAAATAATAACTTTCACTGCAATTCAATCTTGTGTCAGCAAATTACGCTACGCACTCTAACGATATAATTCTCTATTCAACCACGAAAACAATATTAACCAATCTCCAATAGGGGCTGAAATGCCGAGTCTTTGAGGATGATTAATGCTCGTAAATTAATCAACGGTGCAATTAAGCATATAATGTAACTTACGCAATTGCAACAGATTTACAACATTAACTCTAAACGTAACTAAAGATTTACGGGCTCCCATTGCATTTGTAATTATATTGTTATTATATAATAATATCCTAAATATTTAACAATTTTTGACATTCGAATGAGGGATATCCCGGTTTTCAAGGTGACAGCTCTGAGGTACTGAGTTTGATTTTTTTAATAAATAAAAAAACGTGTGGTGTCGTGGGACACCGGATAGGAACGAAGTAGTTACTTATTATAAAAATATTAATTTTAAGTTCTATTCGAGGTATATAGAAAATAATTATTTGCTATAGATAATATAAGAACTGTATATTCTTATTATGATTTTATTATTGATAAAAATACTACTATAAATAATAAAAATACATATAAATAAATATAAATGTCTTCACGCAATTCCCAATACAGCGGTAGACAGAGGTCTAGTCTAAACAATTAAGTCCCTTCGACCCACCTTCCACCGAAGATATTTTCGGGACAACGTGACAGGTGGAGAGCCCGTCGCCGCCTTTATGCCCAAGCCAACGATATAATTCGTACATAAGTTTTTGAAAAACTCATTGGTACGAGCCTGCCACTTGGGGATCGAACTCGGGTCTCTCGACTCGAAATTCCGACCACCCAACCACTCGACTATCGTGACCTACTACATAAAAATACTACTACTTTACAAATTTATCAACTTTAATTTATTTGCTATGATTTATATGTAATAATAACCGCCATCACGTAGACAATACATTAAACACTGTATAGCCATAATACAAAGACTATACATAAATAATAAAAATCTTACGTTACGGAAAAGACACGATAGCCGAGCTGTTGGGTGGTCGGAATTTCGAGTCGAGAGACCCGAGTTCGATCCCCAGGTGGCAGTACTAATGAGTTTTTCAAAAACGAATTTCATCGTTGGCTTGGACATAAAGGCGGCGACGGGCTCACCACCTGTCACGTTGTCCCGAAAATATCTTCGGTGGAAGGTGGGTCAAAGGGACTTAATTGTCTAGACTTTACCTCTGTCTACCCCTGTATTGGGAATTGCGTGAAGATATTTATTATTTTATTTTACGTTACGGACATTTTTCCCGGTTACCCTCGGATACCCCTCCGTATCGTCCTATAAGGAACTTCGTTCCAATAATACTGAGAATAAGACGAACATCACATAAATTGATCTGATCCCAAAGTAAACGCTTAAGTACTTGTAGTATGAAATCGGAAACAATGAAGGTACCAGAAACACCCAGACCAGAGAAAAGGTAGAAAAAGTGCCCGACCCGACCGGGACTCGAACCCGAGACCTCTCAGAAGGCGATACCATGAAAAGCGGTGCATACGTCACTCTTCAATAAAAATCGTGCGTAGTCAATATAGAAAGCCACTTATTCCACATTTTCTCTGGTCTACTAGTTTGTAGTAAGTTGTTTCCAATTCCATCACACTAGTGCTTTAGCTACTTACTTTGGGATATCTCTGTCCTATGTATATCATTCTTAAAGTGACATACATACTTATACAAGTAAGCTTCTTCGCAAATGTAAATATACAAAAAATATCTTTATTTCCATGCGCACAAACCGCAGGCAAATGCTAGTTAAATTTATTGTATACTTCATACCTATTGTCATCAGATATAACTTCACGGATGTTTGAAAGCATCAGCTAAAATAAATTGAAAATTATATGACGAAATTGCAAAAAGGAAATAAGGTGACACATTATTCTGAAAACAAAATATTTGTTTTTAATTCCGTTACGATACACTTTTGTATTACGACGTGTGTTCCGCTCCTAAAAAAACATTTATACCGATATATCTTCAAAGTGGATTTAAATTTGCCTATATCACAAGACATTAAAAAAATTGTAAATATTTATTTACATTTTTTTTAAATCCTGTGATATAGGCAAATTCAAATCTTCACTCAATTTCCAATACAGGGGTAGACAGAGATTTTAATCGATACAATTAAGTCCATTCGACCCTCCTTCCACCGAACATATTTTGGGGACAACGTGACAAGTGTTGAGCCTGTCGCCGCCTTGATGTCCAAGCTAACGATATAATTTGTACATAATGTTTCGAAAAACCCATTGGTACGAGCCTGCCAACTGGGGATCTAACTCGGGTCTATTGACTCGAAATTCCGACCACCCAACCACTCACCTATTGTGAAAAGAGATTAAGGAAAAAATAATTTAATATCATTTTCTCTACCTACTCTAACTCTTACTCTAATAAGTGTTAAACGAAAAAACTTTCATGGTGATTATATCAAAATTTGCCTTACTCATCAGAAGGAAATAAAAAAACATTAACAGGACTAGAGGACAACACTGAGTTATTTTTTCACGAAGGTCGAGATTATTTGTATTATATTTTTTTAATGTAAACGCCAAATAAACAAAAAAAACCGCATTGAGAATAACTTTGTTAACTTTGTTGATTTTCTTCGCATTCCATAATCAGATCCTGACGTGTTAATAATGGGATAAAATTGGAAGTGTTCCCTTCGAAACAAAATAAAGTATTTAGAAATCGGTTTAGATAGGAAAATAAAAAAATAAGACCGAATTAAGAACGTCCTCCTATTTTTGGAGTCTGTTAGCAAAACATAAAAAGCATATTTTCTCATGAATCTTTTATAAAATGCTATTTCCAAAACAAGGGAGTAATTCCAATCCAATTAAGTAATTTCACACCCATACTTTCATAGCCTATTTGCGACATCGTGCCCTGTGCTGAAGATGACGCCGTCTTATTATTTGAAATTCTACCAAAATATTCATATATACATACAAATATCCATGACTCGAGAAATAACATTCATATATATATATATATATATATATATATATATATATATATATATATATATATATATATATATATATATATATATATATATATATATATATAAGTCTAACAAACTTCTGCGTTTCGTCTGGTGAGTGCAGGTAACCGGAGAACCCACACACCCTCCTCCCTCAATTCTGGGGGTGGAGGGCACTCTTAGGGAGGCAACGCATCTGCTATGCCTCTGGTATTGCAGGTGTTCATGGGTGGCGGTAATCACGTGCGACCACCTGCTCGTTTGCCACCCTTTTCTATAAAAAAATATATACTAATAATACTTTATAAAAGCTTTGACTTTAGAGAATAATAAAATCCTTCCATTTGTAGCTTATGATGCGCCTCAATGGATTTAAAAGAAATAGGTATAACACGATTCTTTTATTACAACACGATTTAATATTTTATACTCGAAATCCTGACACGGGGGTCACAAATTCATTTTAATTTCGTTAACAAGCCGTTCCAAGACTACGAAAGAATATTAATTTTTCCTTCAAAAGCAAAAAAATATGTTAAATTTTTTCCTTGTGACAAGATGTAATTATTTACACAGGCTGTGTGCAAAGATGAGTCTATTTTATCGTTTTTTTTGTATTGAACATGTTTGTTAAATTTCTAGGCAAAGAATATTCTGCTAAAAGATCTCTTAGACTGTTCTCGGCGGTATCCGCTTCCTTTTTTTAAAGTTGCCGATGTTTTGACGAAAGAAATTCTGTGATGCACTCACAGAATTTCTTATTTTAGGTTTTGTTAGGGTCAATGAACAATTGTTATAGAAAACAGCAGTTGCGTTCATTATATGATTCCTTTTGATGATTGTTTTAAATATTTATTTCTAGTTTTTAATCCTACATCTTTTGTCCCTATCTATGGATCTTTTATTATTTTTAGAATCTGCATCTTTCGCCTCACAATTATTATAGGTCACTGATTTTTTTTTTATAGGTAAGACCACTGGAAATAGTAATAACAAGTAGAGTGGTGGCATCCAATAATTACCGAAATAAACCCCAACGAGTTCGCTTGTCGTTAACTACGCTTAAGCACTACTCTCTGAATCAAAAGTGGTATAAAACTGAGACCTACATACTAATTGCAGCACCTCTTTTACTCTGATTCTTATAGATCAGAACGAATTAATTAATTTTTTTTTTTAAGGTGTCTTGTTCAAATTAATCTGATGACATTATTCTGAAATCAGATTATAAAAACGTAATGATTTCTGGTATTTACGCCAATAAGCGATTTTAAATAAATCGTTTTAGTTACGATTGAAGCGATTAGTTTTCAACAAACAATTTTTTTACTTCCCGACGTTTCGGATACTTTACACTATCCGTGGTCATAAAGCAGCTCGGTTAAAAATTGTTTCTTAAAAACTATTTAATAACGCGAATGTATCCGAAAATCGTTTTATTTAAAATTATAAAACGAAATTCTCCTCGTTATCTTACAAATGTTAACGTACATTACTGTGTATATATTGTGAGTCTGTGTATGTATTGTACAAATGGCTTAGATGCTAAGATGGCGATGGCACCACATGTCACGTTGTCCCAAATAGTCTTCGGTGAAAGGAGGGTCGAAAGTACTTAATAGTCTCGACCTTCGAGATACCCCAGCAACGGAGCTACGTGTCAAGATATTACTGTACCTAAACACCAAAATAAGTACTTGTATATGGAATTACAATACAATATAGGATGCTTTCAAATTGTGATAGACAACTAATGATAACAACTAACTCTTCGTGTTAAATTTGCAGACCTAATCAATTAGATGAACAAGAAGTGATTTAAAAAGTCATGAAACTTAGTAACGTAAAATTTAAAGCAACTATCTAACCTAACATTGGAAATGTGTAAAGTTATAAAAAGGGCAACTCCCTTTTTATATCTTCAACCCTGGTGTCCCACCGACAACAGAACGTATGAGCCTTACTTTTTATTCTGCTCTTGTTTAGTATCAGCCTATTGGCTTGAGAACGTGAACAATATCATTTGTTACTTAGTTACAATTATCGTTATATTGCAGCTAACTTCCACATAATATTCCAAATATACACTTAAATCCAATCCGAGAAACACTCTATCCCTAGAGGGAAACGTATGAAATTTTGTTCAATAGTTTTGCAGTTTATCGCGTGCAATCTTGAAAAACAAACGGCGGAAGAAATCCATTTTATAATGATAAATAAATACACATTTAGGGACAACATTAGATGTTACATTACTCTGATTAGATTATTCTGATCCCAAAGAAGGTAGCATTTGTGTTATAAAATTGGAAACAATGACAATGAAAACAATACCCGAGGCAATGTAGATAAAGTGTTTTTATACGTTGACTCACCCGGGAATTGAACACGGGACTTCAGAGCTGACGATACCATAAAAACCTGTATTTACACCGTTCGTAGGTTATCTAATTTAAGTTATACTATGTAAACAAGTGGTGTATACAAAGTTTTTTTTGTGATGACACTTCAAAAGCCCTGGGCCCGATTTCCGATCGTGTGAATGTAGTAAACTGTTTTTCTACATTTTCTCAGTTCTCGATGTTTGTGGTAATTAAGTTAACCCTAATTCCATTACACAAGTGCTTAATAGTGAACAAGTGCTAACTTTGATACAGAGCAGTGTATTTGATGTTGTCCCTATCTATATATGTGTATTTTAAGGAACCATGTGGTTACGGTGGCAGAATATTGCCACTCCCTATCTTCCCGTAGGTGACGTAAGACACGACTCAGGGAAACAGCCCAGAATTTCGTTACGGCAACCGATACATTTCGCGATAACCATCTCTAAAAACATTAGACCAAAACATCAGACCGAACATGGGCAGCAGCATCTGAGGTGCAAATGGTCTGCTACTTCAATCGCCTATCTGCTTGCTACGCGTGGCGATTATGGCAAATCCTCCCTACGGGACAGGCCTGTCTCCTGCAGAGGATTTTAATAAGCCCTTCTATGATAATAAACCCGTATGGGGTTTGAACTCCGTAATGTGTCTGAATCACACCCTTTAACAAATATTTTTACATATAAAAATAACCGGAATAATGTTTGCGCGCTCTGTTTACTGTAGAATGTAGGGGACATAATATAAAAACTGTTATTCAAATTCACTCTACCACATTCTTTTATTAATGTACTACATTCTATAATAAAATATCACTATCAAGAAAATTATCATAATACACAAAGGTTATTTGTGTATTATGTAACGTATCCATGTTCATACATTTACATGGTCATCGATTACTAATGAATTATTTTTATATGTCTAAGTGAGTGTGTAAAAATGCACTTAATCTAGGTAAAATTTTTCGCGATGTTTTCTTTATAAAAAAAATAAGGTCATTTCAATTGTTTTGTAAATCTGGCTCTGTTATTATCTGGCAAAAATATTATTAAATATTCTATTCGTAAGACTTAATTGACAAGTAAAAGGCAAATATAATTAAGATATAATGAAATTTAAATTCCATTTACATTGGAAATATTGACAAGTGAAATAAGCCTCACTACCTGTAAAGAAGCGTAATGGATAAAAATAGACCACTTTATTTTAATTTTTTTTTTTGCAATTTGGGCTCGGTTATTATCTGGCAAAAACATTGTTAAATATTCTACTCGTAAGACTTAATTGACAAGTAAAAGGCAAATAAAATTAGGATGTAATGTAATTTAAATTCAATTTACATTGGAAATTTTGACAAGTGAAATAAGCCTCACTGCCTGTAAAGAAGCGAAATGGATAATCAATAATTTAATTTACTGACAATTGTCCTTCTAGTTAATGGCGTATCCATTACTTGAAAGGACATTTTGTCAATCATTCCCTCTTTATGTTATATAATTACAGACAAAGTGGAACTAAATTACGCAACAATTGATAACGTCAACGTCTTTACTATTAATAAGACGATATGTGACGACACTCTGTGGACGAATGGCGTGCACACCGGTTTTCATGGTGATGCCATCTCAAAGGTCCCGGGTTTTATTACCGGGCGGGTCAATGTAGAAAACATTTTTTCTACATTTCCTCGGGTCTTCGTGTTTGTAGTGCTTTTTGTTTCCGATACAATAACACAAGCTTTAGCTGCTTATTTTGGGATAAGAGCTATGTATATGATATTGACCCTACTTGTATATACCTACCTTGTATATATTATGCCAGTATGTCTTCAAAGGTAGTAGACCCCTCCTCCGTCTATGAGTCATCTGGGTTAGTATCAGATTCTAATTTTGCCGCCATATAGCAGTTTAATAATTATTTTGTTTGCCCTCCACCGGCTACGATGTCCCAAAAATGTCTTCGGTAAAAGGTTAGTCGAAAGAACTTTATTGTCTAGGCCACTGTCCACTACAGTATTGGGAATGGCATGATCAAAAAATTGCAAAATTCTGTCAAAATTTCGTGTCACTACAAACTGATTTTTGAGTAGTGGCCAAAAGTGGTTGAGTATTGTGGCCACAAACATACGGAAGCTTTATTTACTTTAACTACAAGATTTTAATCATAAAATGTTTTATTTCATAGAACAAACATTTTCAGTGCACTCGATGTAGTGACACTCGGATATTATATATGACTTCTTTGTTCTCCGGAGTTCTTTTTACTGTCATAGATCCTTTGAAATGGACTTTGAGACTACAGTAATAGATTTCAGTTCTTTAAAGTCTGGGCTAAATTTGTATTTTTGAGGAGGTTACTGTATCTCATTATCTTATCAGCGATAATTTTATTGTTATGAGTAACCAATAACCATAAGGTAAATAAATAATAAATAAATAAATAGATATAAATATCCTCACGCAAATCCCAAGATAAGGGTAGACAGAGGTCAAGTCAAGACAAGTAAGTTCCTTTGACCCATCTTCCTCCGAAGATATTTTCGGGACAACGTGACAGGTGGTGAGCCCGTCGCCGTCTTCATGTCCAAGCCAACGATATAATTCGTACATAAGTTTTTGAAAAACCCATTGGTACGAGCCTGTCACCTGGGGATCGAACTCGGGTCTCTTGACTCGAAATTCCGACCACCCAACCACTCGGCTACCGTGACTTATAAGGTGGACAGTTTTGAAAATACTCCTATAAAAATACACATAGATAGGGACAACATCACATACATTGCTCAGATCCCAAAGTAAGTAGCTAAATCACTTGTATTATGAAATCAGAAACAACGAAGGTAACACAAATATACAGCCTCGAGAAAATGCAGACAAAGTGTTTTCTAAATTGACCTGACCGGGAATCGACCCCGGGAACTCGGAGCTGGCTGGAGCTGGTATGTGCGCCACTTATCCACGGAGGTCATGAAATATATGCAAGCAAATTACTTAATACCTCGAACTGTAATACATACTAAGACTACTATTAATTTGTCCACAAAAACACACATACATGAGTAACATAGTTCTAGTATATATTCTGAGGACATTCGACGGGGTATGGACAATAAGCAGCTCACTGTGCTGGTCTTATTAGACTTCAGCAATGCTTTTAATTTTGTAGATCCTGACATCCTGTTGTGTCTGTTAAGTTCTATTAACATATCTCCACCAGTGGTTGGTTGGTTTCAAAGTTATCTAAAAGGCCGACGGCAGCGTATTTGCATCGAAGATGAGATCTCATCTTGGCGTGAATTGGTTGCTGGAGTACCTCAAGGTGGTGTGTTGTCTCCTTTACTCTTCGCTATCTTCATTAATTCAATTTCTCATAAAATAACTTCTCCCTATCAAATGTATGCAGACGATTTTCAACTGTACGCTCAGTCAACTCTTGAAAACTCTTGATTAATGGCATCAACAGCAGTGGGCACGCCACTGCTGTTGATGCCATTAATCAGGACCTAATAGCTATAAGTAGTTGGAGTAAAAGCTATGGCCTTACAATTAATCCTCACAAGTCAAAAGCTATAATTATTGGTGGAGTTGGCTTCATTTCGAGAGTTGACTGGGGTAATCTCCCGTCAGTAGTACTGAATGGTGTTGTGGTACCATACAGTAAGACAGTTAAAAATCTCGGTGTCCACTTCGATACTACTTTCTTATGGTCGTACCAGTTAAAGGAAGTTAGTAAGAAGGTATTTGCTGCCATGGGTTCTTTGCGGCGCTTACGTTCTTTTCTTCCCATTCCTACTAAGATTATGTTAGCACAATCCTTGCTTCTTTCCATTCTCGATTATGCGGATGCAAGCTATCTTGACTTAGCCGAGGATCAATTAAATAGGCTTGAGCGAATTCAAAACTTAGCTATTAGATTCATTTTTGGTCTTCGCAATGACCATGTCTCTGAATTTCGTTTTAAGCTCAAGTGGTTACCCATTCGCTTTCGCCGGAATCTTCATACTGTTTCTCTTCTGGACTGTGTATTATTCAATCAAACAATCAAATCAATATTCATTCAATCAAATCCTACGTCCCCTAGTTATTTGAAGGATAACTTTAAGTTTATAGGACACGACCGTCCTGATCGAGTTTTGCGATCAGCTGGAGAACTTATTCTTGCCCCACACGCGTATCGGACCAATTACTTTAAGCACTCCTTTACTGTTCAAGCCATCTGCTTGTGGAACGAGCTACCTCCGCATATTCAACGCGCGAAAACCTTAGAAAAGTTTAAAACTGATGTGATGAATTATTATCTGTCACTGTGTGAACACTAACTGTTTTTGACGACATTTGGATTTTTATTTTTCGCTTATGATAAATTTATGTGTATATTATGTTTATTTAGTTTTTATGTATGTTTATTATATATTATTTGATATTTATTAATGTTTTATTTTATGGTATTATTTTAATTTAATTATGGTTTAGTATATTTAGATATAAGTATGTATGTTTATCATTTACACCACCTACCGCAGTCTAACATTGTAATAATTCTTAGCCTTAAGGTTGTCTGGAAGAGATCGCTCTTTAGCGATAAGACCGCCTTTTTGTATCTACCTCATAAGTTTGTTATTTTCCTTTGTAAACTTTCCTCTGATTTCCTTTTTTCTGTGGTGTACAATAAAGCATAAATAAATAAATAAATATTCTATACTAGGCAGCTTGGGTCGATATTTATTTTAGCTATTTTACGATATTTATTTTGTAGCTAAATATATTTTCCCCAGTAAAGTACATTATCTAAATTAATTTTTGCTGTATATGTGATATCTCCGAATTTAACATAAATTAAATTGTAACAACATTGTTAGAAAAAAACATATTTAAATTAATTCGAATTCACTTTCACTAATTCCACAATTTATTTATTTTTCATCAAACACCTGACCGATTTCGGCCTTATGGAGTTATCAAAGGTTTAAAAAAAACATTAAACTATATCGAGATTGAAAACACTTCAACAAAAACTTAAAACTTTTCATGTTACAGAAATTTTACTCTTTGATAACTCTTAAAAGTAAAAAGGCTATGTAGCCTTTTAATAAATTAATTTACTTTGTTGCAAATTTTTTTGTTTTTAACAGTTTTAGTATTATAAGTAACAAAATGCATATTTGTTTCATAATTGATTAACGATAACCGAATGGTTGGGTGATTGAGATTCGCGACAAGAGACCCGAGTTCGATTCCCAGATGACACGCTCGTACCAACAGCTCACCACTAAAGTCGAAAGACTTACTTATCCAGTCCTCTGTCTACCCCTGTGTTGGGAATTGCGTGAAAATATTTATTTTTATTTTTTTAGTAGCATAATTATAACAAAGTATCAAACTTAAAGATTTACGTCACTATGCAAACTATTGTGTGCGTAGAGTGTAACATTTACATCAAAGATAAACTGACGTAAAATAAACGCATTTGCCATTACACCCGACAGTGACGTACGCGTAGTAATGTTTCATAACATAAATTGTAGTTGCTACTGTTTGAATAGAATTAATATATGGTGAAATGGACAGCCTTAATAGAAATACCAATTCTTAGGATGTAATTTGTATAATGTTTATTTATATCCTAACTAAAAAAATATATAATATCTTCACGCAATTCACAATACAGAGGTCTAGTCTAGACAATTAAGTCCCTTCGACCCACCTTCCACCGAAGATATTTTCTGGAAAACGTGACAGGTGGTGAGCCCGTCGCCGACTTTATGTCCAAGCCAACGATGTAATTCGTACATAAGTTTTTGAAAAACTCATTGGCACGAGCCTGCCACCTGGGGATCGAACTCGGGTCTTTCGACTCGAAATTCTGACGACCCAACCACTCGGCTATCGTGACTTATATCCTAACTAATGTTATAAAAACCAAATTGATTTTATTTATGATGTATTTGATTTCTAAAGCATATATCGCGGTGGACTTTTTGTTAAAGATAAATTTGAGAAGAATAGAATAAAATGGAATAGACTAGGAATAAACATTTATTTAGCACAAGCAGTTCATACATATGTTAGTATAAAAACATATTAAGTTTAAAAATAAAATAATCTGATCGCATTGTACCGAAAAGGGGTTGGCTCAGCATGTTCCATGTGAGTATTGCCTCACTCAGCGCTGATTTGAAGCCAAGAAACCGGTTCATTAGCGAGGATTTGGATCCGCGACTTCTGCCGTAACGTAGCATCAACCTTACCTCCAAGCTACAGTGTATCAGCTGCTTTTTTTAAATCTCTCTTCCGTATGTCTCTTAGGGCGTTGACGACTCTGTCATAAATTATCCAAATTTCTAACTTTATTGTTACTTTTATATTTATTTAATATTTTAATAATAATTATTATATGTCACAATAGATGAGTGGTTTGGTGATCGATGTTCGAGTCAAGGGCCCGAGTTCGATCCTCAGATTGTAGGCTAGTACAAATGTTTTTTATGTACGTTTTATAAACTTCGCTTCGACATAAAAACGGCGTCAGGTTCAACACCTCCCACGTTGTCCCAAAAATGTCTTCAGTCGACGGTGGGTCGAAAACACTTTATTTTCTAGAACTCTTTCGTATTAGGAATCGCGTGAAGATATTTTTTATCATTATTATTTGTTTAGATTAAAACCGAAAGAAAAAATTCACAGCATCGTTAAAATTTTTAAATAAATTACATCCAGACAAAACATAAAGAGCCCAAAACAATACGTAGCAAAACGAAGTTAAGTCAAGTACTGATCCCTACAATATGAAATGAAAAAATTCCAATAACGTAAATTCGGTAGTCAGAGAAAAGGAACTACTCGGCAAAAATGTTAACTCACCCTTTTTTGTCTCTTCATTCTGTTCGAATGTAAAGCTTTCAGACTGTTTTTATTTTTTATTTTTTTTTACAAAATCGCGTTTCTTTCACTACAAAGATGAAAGTTTCTTTTAGTACAAAGATTAAAGTTTCGTGCTAAATGAAATTTATCTGAAACTGTTTTATTAATAAAAGCACTACTGTATTTTTAGTTTAACAAAAACCAGTCGCACCACAAATAATATTCAAGCTATAGAATGATGTATAACAATTATTTCAAAAACGCAATACTATTAACACTTCGTGATAGTTAAAAGATAGTTTTTGTTTAAAGTATAACGTCATATACAACACGCGCTTTACCAACGGTTACTGTTCTTGCATGTAATCAATTGTTTTTGTAACCATTTTTGTTTAAAACATATTAACCGCTTACGTTAGGATTGTGTTAAAGTCTACGAATATACCACCACCTTCCTTCCCGTGGGCGTCGTAAGAGATGGCTTAAGGGTAAGGCCTTGAAAATGCTAGAGCAGCAGCATCAATATGCAAGGTATATGCCACTGCGATCACAGATCCGTTTCCCAATCGTGGCGATTATATCAAAAGTCCCCTGTGGAAGAAATTGCAATTGAGATGAAATTAGATTTAAGAGTCTTTTTTTCCTGCAGTGGACATTTAAAGGCCGTGTTAAGAAAGGATTTTAATTATATATATATATATATATATATATATATATATATATATATATATATATATATATATATATATATATATATATATATATATATATATATATATATATATATATATATATATATATATATATATATATATATATATATATATATATATATATATATATATATATATATATATATACATATATATATATATATATATATATAAATATATATATATATATATATATATATATATATATATATATATATATATATATATATATATATATATATATATATATATATATATATATATATATATATATATATATATATATATATATATATATATATATATATATATATATATGTGTATATATATATACATATATATATTGCTATACATAAAGAGGATTACTTTTTAGGAGACAAGTGTTGTTTTTAGTCTTAGAAATGGACCTTCAAAGGCATTAAGAGAAGATGGAGAGTGTTGCACAACTAAACCGACGTGGATGCTGCACCAACAAGAACCTAGCTCGTTTTCTATGAAGAATTAAAGAAATTCATGATCGCGTAAACGTTTCAGTCCCCAGGGATAGTGTGCTCAGCCATTTTGTATGGCCTAATGGTTTAGGGTGCAGACGGCAACCCGCAATTTGACTAGTGTCCTGAATCAGTTTAAGTTTAGTAGTAGTTAACAGGTAATGTTAATACATATAAAAGTAATGTATTTTATACTAGTAGTGCTATTTAGCATTGCTTGTATTATTTTAGAATAGAAAATTCCTAGAATCTAGAAAGCTACAATAAAAATTTTCTTTCCACAAAAGACACGTACACAATTTTCGATGGAATCAAATTTATCTATTTTCTTCCATCTAATCATGAATTTATTTAATATCGAATTAATGTTTTATATCTCTTATCTATACATTATTTTAAAAACATCAATTACTATGTTTGTTACTTCTACTTGTATCTTGTTAGTACCTTCACTTTTTTTCCCAATACCAGGGAAGGTGACGTCTACAATAAGAAGAAATGACGAGGACAATAACAAAGTTCTTTCTTACCCAGTTTTCATCGAAGCTTATTTCGTACAACATTTAAGCCTACGTATATATTTATTATTGTGTATATATTTTTGTATAGATAGGACTCAGATATACGTCCATGACTCGGTTACAAACATTCATATTCAGCATATAAATTATTTGCCCTAGCGGGATTCGAATTCGCAACACTAAACTTGTATTATTATATTCTTCCGAAAATTTACATTATTTGAACTTCCCATACATTGGCCAGACTGGGAATCGAAACCCAATTCCGGAGCTGGCGTCGCTATGAACACCGCTGTGTACAGCACTCGACCACGAAAGTTGTTTTATTATTTTTCAGAACAGATAGAAACAATTTTAATGATTTGTATGAAGTTTTGTATAAAAATATAAAATAAAACACATAAATTTATATTGATTGGAAACGAATACTACGTTGGTGAACCAAAGGGCTCAGCTCTAACAACAATAGTAGAGTTGTGAAGATATAATTTTCTTTTGTTGCCTTTTTGACAAGGTCGTAAAAGAAACGTGTTTAACGATTAAATCGACTCGGGGTACTCTAACAGTGTTGTTTCTTTTATATTTAGATATAATAAAGAAAATGTCTCCACGCCATTCCTTATACAAGTGTAGATAGAGGTCTAGACAATTAAGTCCTTTCGACGGACCTTCCACCGAAGACATGTTTTGGAACAACGTGAACAATTGGTGAGCCCGTCGCCGTTTTTATGTCCAAGCCAGTGATATAAAACGTACATAAGTTTTTTGAAAACAACCATTGGTATGACCTTGCCACCTGAGGATCGAACTCTGGTCTCTTGACTCGTTTTCCGATCACCTAACCACTCGGCTATCGTGACTTAGAAACAAAAGAGCGAGCATTTTAAACACCAAGCGCAAGTATATGCCACCCGTACTCTTACCGTCGTAAAAGGTGTCTGAAGGAAATAGCCAGCTAGAATACTAATTGTGAAGGGTAGTTGGCAGGATAACCTTGTGATAGCGGCATCTAAGGGGTTTAATACTGCGATCGCCAAATCGATTACCATGTAGAGCGAATTATGGCAAACCCTATATTTCCTGCAATGTTTAACCCTATAGAATTTATGAGTTGGATAACAAAATAAACAATGTAAATATCCCTTATTGATAAATTCGATTTCGTTTTTGCATGCATAGAAAACAAAATTCAGCAAATATTCATTCGAATCGCTCAAAAAAAATGAGGACTCGTCGTTTCTGCGTACTGAATACGTAATGTAGTACCCAGGTCTTATCTCTTTAAAATTACATTGAATATTTCTGTTACCTGAATTTTCTTTTTATCTAAGAAGGACTTAAAATAATTTATACACTATACTCGTAAATATTGTTTCTTTTTAATAGAATTTATTAGCTGAATTTTTAGCAGGACAGTAATTTTTATATAATTAATTTGTATAATAATCCAATATTGACATACTTCACTGTTAGAAAGATCTTACTTAATGACTTGCTAAAATCAAAAGCAGCGCCTGTTCACAAGCTGTGTGAACAGCATGTTTCAACTGTGTGCTCATTCAC
Source organism: Sericinus montela (assembly GCA_029286605.1). Taxonomy (NCBI): domain Eukaryota; kingdom Metazoa; phylum Arthropoda; class Insecta; order Lepidoptera; family Papilionidae; genus Sericinus; species Sericinus montela. Next base: position 9,123,432 of record JAGSMR010000044.1, read on the forward strand.
AAAATACATGTTGTGTCAGCAAAGTGAAGAAATATGCAGAAAAATTCTTTTAATTTTTTCACAGGGACATACCCATTTAGGATCATTTTAGATAGTTGTTTAATGATCAAGACTTGTAGTCGAAAAACAAATTTTTAGTTAAATTTAAATATTAATTCATTCTATTTACTGTCATCAAAATAGGTTCGCTATGATTTTAATTGCTGATTTGACCCATGCTGTATTTGAAAGGAATTAGGAAATATATAAACTTTATACCCGTCTCAAATGTGACAGGACGTATCTGCTTATCTCTTGGAATAGAAAATGTGTCTGTAATATGGTGATAGGATACAAAGGTTAAAGATTTTATTTATATTTATAAAAAATATCTTCACGCAATTCCCTATACAGGGGTAGACAGAAGTCTAGTCTAGGCAATTAAGTCTCTTCGATCCATCTTCCACCGAAGATATTTTCGGGACAACTTGATAGGTGGTGAGCCCGTCGCCATCTTTATGTCCAAACCAACGATATAACTCGTACATAAGTTTTTGAAAAACCCATTGATACCAGCCAGCCACCTGGGGATCGAACTTGGGTCTCTTGACTCGAGATTCCGACCACCCAACCACTCGGCTATCGTGACCTATCTATATATGTATTTATTTATTGTGTGTTGTATATTTTAAGGTACCATGTGGTTACGTTATATATACTGCCACTCCCTTTCTTCCCGTAGGTGACGTAAGAGGCGACTTAGGAATACAGCCCAGAATATCGTTATGGCTACCGATTCACGGCGCGATTACAATCTCTAATAATATTAGACCAAAACATCAGACCGAACATGGACTGCAGCGTCTGAGGTGCAACTGGTCGGCTACTTCAATCGCCAATCTGCTTGCTTCGCGTGGCGATTATGGCATATCCTCCCTATGGGAGAGGCCTGTCACCTGCAGAGGATTTTAATAAGCCGTTATGTATGTGTGTTATCTAATTATATATTTGTCTATAAAAATTCTGTCTGTCTGTTATACTTTACCTACACTTACCTTACAGCTAACTGCATGTTACTAACATGTAAATAATATGTTACTGTGTATATTTGTTTGTTATATAAAGACCTGTTAATATTAGAATATTTATCGTCCAGTAAAATTCGTTGGTAAATTTTACGCGTACGTAAATCCGCAGGTTGCAGCTTTGTTATAAAGCTGATGAGTTACGGCAAAATTGCCTACATCTATTTCCAATACTCTAACGCCGATATAAGCTGCATGTTAGAATGTCTTGTGATTGGCCGGGATTGCCAGTCGTTGTTGGCAATTAGCTTCCGTCTTATTGGGTGGTTGTGAGGGGAAAGGCAAATAGGATACTACCGTCAAAAAAGAAGGGTCTAACAGCAGAAGCTAGAGCAGTTCGTGGTTGCATACTGTAGTGATTCCTACAGTACCGGACATATAGCTGAACGAAGCACCGTCTGAACAACAACATAATAAGACAGCAACCGGCTTACCACCTGTCCCTTGTCACTAACAAAATCTAGCGTAAAACTCCGGGAAAGGTAAGTCGACATAACTCTATTGTCTATACCTCTAGGTACTTCAGTATTGGCGTGAAAATTAATAAATATATATCTGACTATTAAAAACATCAATCATACATGAACAACTATTTGTAGTAGCTGGACTAATTTCCTTTCGGCAATGTGTTGGTTTTAAGTTAACAATTAGCGAGCGTGAGATAAAACCTTCACACAGGATGCTAAGCTATCCCCTTGTTGAAATACTTTTACTTTACTTACTTTTCAATCTTTATGAACTGTGCTTATGTAAGAGCTAGTGCACGTATTTTCGCTTAGAAGGGTAGGCAGAGGTCTATATAAGGAAGTCCTGTAGACCCATATATATATATATATATATATATATATATATATATATATATATATATATATATATATATATATATATATATATATATATATATATATATATATATATATATATATATATATATATATATATATATATATATATATATATATATATATATATATATATATATATATATATATATATATATATATATATATATATATATATATATATATATATATATATATATATATGTATATATATATATATATATATATATATATACATATATATATATATATATATATATATATATATATATATATATATATATATATATATATATATATATATATATATATATATATATATATATATATATATATATATATATATATATATATATATAAGCTAATGAGTTTCAAGATGAAAATAATGGGTCTCTTTACTTGTTCTAAAAGTAGAAGTAGAAGGTATGGAGTTGAATAACAAGAGAACATTGAAATATCGTATTTTTCTTACCTCCAGCCCATGTAACAACACTACTTACCACTTGGATGTCTCTTAAAATGAATTAGACACTTCAAAATAAATTTACTTTCGCATGGATTTTGGACTGAATGAAACAGACGAGCCCTCGATATCTCATTATCAATTCCTGGAATAACTTTTATTGAAATACTAGTAGCGCTTCGCGGTTACACCTTTCGTTTTACTGCTAAATCGAAGAGTCTTTCGCTTTCCAAAAAATCTATTTTAAGTCATATATCCGATGATGAGTGATATATGTACATGAAAGATTTCACTGAAATCCAATCAGTCTTTACAGCGTTAAAATAACAAAATTTGCGTTGATTTTCACGTACATAATTAATCTTAATCTTGACTGATTTCGTATACTGGGACTGTAAAAGGTCTAGACAATATAATTCTTACAATCCAAGTTTCACTTCGGAGCCTATTTCAGATAACGTGACTCGTGGTGAGTCTAACGATAGTTTTATTGGTGCTGGCCCGGGGATCGAACCAGGGTCCACCTCCTGAAATAAGGCTTAGACCACAACGGTACCCAAGGCCTCCTTGTAATTTTAAATATATTTTCATTAAAAAAATAAATTACAACTTGACGCAATTCCCAAAACAGGGGTAGACAGTGGTCTCATCTAGACAATCCCCCCCTTTGACCCACCTTCCACCGAAGATATTTTCGGGACAACGTGACAGGTGGTGAGCACATCGTCGTCTTTATGTCCAAGCCATTAATATAATTCGTACATGATTTTTTGAAAAACCCATGGGTACGAGCCTGCTACCTGGGGATCGAACTCGGGTCTCTTGACACGTAATTCCGACCATCCAACCACTCGGCTATCGTGACTTATTTTTATGATTTGAAATATCGGTATTAAATAAAAATTATACTTAAAAAGAGCTAACTATGGACGAGTAAATAGTTCAATGATAAGAGCATCGCTACGGTGCGACGAAGGTGGGAGTTCAAACCCGGATGGGGTTTGAACTTCATGATGTGTCTGAATCACACCCTTTAACATATATTTTTACAAATAAAACTAAATGGAATAATGTTTGCGCGCTCTGTTTACTGTAGAATGTAGGGGACAAAATATGAAAACTGTTATTCAAATTCACTCTACAACACATTCTATTATTAATATACTACAGTCTATAATAAAATATCACTATCAAAAAAATTATCAATTTGCTTTTGTGTTTTTTTTTTTTTAGGAAAAGGGAGGCAAACGAGCAGGTGGCTCACGTGATGGTAAATCTACGAATCTAGGAAATTTTTTCACGATGTTTTTATTTTTTTTAATTAGGCCTCTTTATTTTTTTATTTTATTTTTTTGTAAATCGGGCATGTTATTATCTGGCAAAAGCATTGTTTTTTTTTTTTTTTTTTTTATTTTATTTAGAAACCAACTGCGTTACAGAAAGTATTTTACATCAAGTATGGTTATAAATCCAAAAGTACGGCTAATAACAGGTTTCCCTTACATAAACCAAATATTTAAGACAGTGATAATATTGACAGAGTCGATCTTAAGTGATGAAAAATACAAAAAGAAATCATTATATAAAACAAAAACAACGATAATCAACTTGATATGATATGTACACATTATTTATATAAAATATACAAGTAGTAGTTTCAAAAATAAATTTTAATAACATTTTAAATTTATTATGTTACATTTATTAAAATTTACGTAAGTTTATTACGTTATGGTTTTAATTAACAACATACACTTATGTACACTTTTTGAGAATTTTTATTGCTTTATTCTTTACTGTGTTTTACTTTGAGAAAACAGATCAATATCTTTAAATGTATCATTGTAAGTTCGGGGCAGACGGGAGATAGGAGCGTTATGTGCATAATTTGTAAAAGCCAGAGGAGGCAATAATAATGGTGGAGGTCGCCTACGAGAGCGGCAGGACGGGACCCTATAAGCAATAGTTTGTACTAATTCAGCGCAATCCACATGACCTCGTACTATATCAAACAGAAAACTTAAGTCCATTAATTTACGCCTCTTTTCTAGCGATAATAAATTATATTGTTCACAACTTTCTTCATATGTACCCGAACTTGGTTTATGAAAACGATAGTTTAAGTTTTTGACAAATATTTTCTGAAGTCTTTCTAGACGATCTATATAAGTAGCATATTGCGGGGACCATATAGGACTAGCGTATTCGATTACACTACGAACATATGCGAAGTACAAAGTTTTTATTGTATTGACATTTGAAAATGGCTTGCATGTGCGAATTACAAATCCCAAATTTTTGAAGCCTTTATCTAATATTTTGTGTATATGATCTCTGAAAAGCATTTTGTCGTCAAAATATACGCCCAGATCTCTAACCAATGATGTTCTGCGAATTAGGTTACCGTTCAATTTATAAGGAAAGATTACAGGTCTGATTTTGCGAGTAAATGTGATACATTCACATTTGCTAACATTGACAGTTATGTTGTTTTTTATAATACTTAGATAGATTATCCAAATCTGCTTGCAACTTATTACAGTCGCCTTCATCATTAATTTTGATATATATTTTTTATCATCTGCGTACATTAAGCATCGGGCTGATGAGAAGCAATGTTCTATATCTGATACATAAACGTTATATAACAAAGGCCCTAAGTGTGATCCTTGAGGTATACCTGTTGGAATACTGATGAAGTCAGATCTGTAACCTCCCAAAATGACTGCCTGGGGAGCGATTGCTCAGATAAGATTTAATCCATCTGAGCAAATCGCCGTGTATTCCGAGACCTAGAAGCTTCCTAATAAGAATGGCGTGATCTACACGGTCAAACGCTTTTTCGAAGTCCGTGTAGATCACGTCAATCTGGCCGCCCCTCCATATTAGTCAAAATGTAATTCGAAAAGCATGCTAAATTAGTGAGTGTTGAACGACGCCTGAGGAATCCGTGTTGGCTGTCTGGTAAACCTTTAGTTATAACCGTGTATAAAGAATCGAAAACTAGTTTCTCAAAAGTTTTGGCAAGAGTGTTTAGTATTGAGATACCTCTGTAGTTTTTAATATTTGTTCTGGTCCCCTTTTTATGTATTGGCACTATGTGGGCTTGTTTCCATATGTTTGGAAAGATTCCGCTCCTTAAAGACATATTAAAATTAAACATATGGGATAGCTGAGTGTCTCGGCACAGTTTCTGCCAAAATAGGGGTGGTACACCATCACAGCCAGCACCCTTATGTACATCTAAAAGCTTCAATTTATTTTTAACTGTAGAAGCGGAAATGACGATTTTAGCTAAGGTATCAATATTTATAGAGTTATCTTGTGTACTAATTGTTTCATTAGATGGGGTACCAAATACACTCTGAAAATACTCGCTAAATGCTTTACATATATCTTCACCCATTGTAAACTTTTTGTTCTTGTATGTCAGAGTTTTAGGATAATTAGATCCTCCGCGCATAGATTTAATGTATGTCCAAATAGCTTTTGGGTTGTGCCCTATAGAATCTTCGGCTGTCTTTATAAAATTGGTAAAACATTCTTCTTGAACACATTGTTGCCTTTTGCGTAAAAGTGAAAACTGGTCATAATCTAATAAATTGCCAAATTTTTTCCATTTCTTATGTGCCTTAAACTTTTCCTTTATTATTTTTTAACGCCGTACTATACCAAACTGGATATTTACGACTACCTTGTGTCTTTTATGATATGAAACATGTTGTTCTATCACTTGATTGACAGTTTCATAAAATAATTTAATAGCCTCCTCGGTTGTACATGAATTAAAAAGGAGTTCAATTTACTTCGAGGAATATTTTATTTATAATGCTGTAGTTACATTTTAAAGTCTCTTTTTAAGTATTGACGCCTCCTCTAATGGTGTTATTGTGAGGTCTAATACGTTCAGTGTAAGTGCTGGATGTGCGCGGTCAAGGTGTACTAGTGGTGATGAACACTTAACGACGTTAAGAGGAAGATTTGATATAGCCAAATCCAATGTATTTCCAGCATAGTTCTTAATGGTATTATATTGTGTCAATCCATGAAAACTTAAATCCTCAGTGAATCTAATTGCAGCATTACGTACTTCCGAAGCACCTGCATTTACATGCTCTGGGCCAGTATCACACCAGGATATACATGGTAAATTAAAATCTCCCAATAACAAAACAAAACTATTCCGAAAATGATTCAATAATGATTTCATAACACGTGATACGCAATCTATATCGCATGGGATTCGGTCAATATCAGGAGGATGTAAACTGCGCTGAGATATAGGTCAGATGTAGCAGCCAACACCCGCGCCGGAATTGTCACTATAAGCATTTCGACTTGTTGGTGCAAATCGAAATCATTGCATTGCGAAGCACACAACTCACTGCGTATCAATATCATAACGCCACCCCTTCTTTTTACCACTTATTGGATCTCGATCCTTTCGAAAGACCTCATAACGCGAATCACAAAACTCTCTATCAAAATTCCAGAATGCAACCATGTTTCTGTTATAACGATAATATCATACTCGTAACTTAGTATTTGCAGTCGTAACTCTAAACATTTCGTTCTCAGTCCGCGTACGTTTTGATAATAAATAACTAAATCTTGATTTTCATTATAATAAATCATTTTTACTAAAGAAGATAGCCGTTAATGTTTGCATTAGACGTTTAAAATTATATTGAATATGAGTAAGAGACTGAGAATTTTTATATTAAATGTGTGAGTTATAGAGAATATATTTAGGTCATACAGCGGTAATATTATAAGAATAAAACTTTGTATGATAAAATAATTAATATATATCTTTGAAGATGATTTGTGGCGGTAAGTTACCTTTCCACAAATACATAAAATAATAAGTTTATGGTTGCATTTAGTTTGAAGGTATTCAAGAAAAATTGTAAACGTGATCATTTGTGTTATCAAAATGTGCATTCATAGGCATGATACACTCAACGTAAAGGGTGCGACATAGAATACGTCGGCGAGAATCTGGTCAACACTACGCACAATATGGTAATGATTTGGAAAACTACAGTCATCTCCAGAAAAGATTATTAGAATAAGCTTTCCGAATACGAAAATGCAGTGAATCAATTTGATTTGATGAATCGTAAATAATTTATCCTTTATAAAACCATATTTTAAAGTAAAAATTAATAAATGTAACATATTGATACAAAATGAACAAAAAGCATATCTAATAAAAAGAACGAACTTATTATATACATAGTATAGGATTGGTGGATAACAACATTTCGGTGCACATTAAATGTACGTATAATTAATACGAACTGCGTTGTTTTTGTACGTACCATAGACTGTGAAAGATAAATAGAAATGACAATATTATAAATGATAATATTATAGGCTATTTTATGAGTGTGTTTAGTGTATTTAAAATAATAAATATTAATAATCGTGTATAATACACTAAGAGGAATTAAATAAAAAAAAATAAAAATCAACCTGGAATAAGCCCGAGCATGGTTTACTTCACTGGGAGGGTTTTTCTTTAAGTCCTCTTCTTTGAATATTTGTATAGCTGGAGAGGTATCGTTTTGTCGTAGAAAGATTCTGCCGTTTTGTCCAAGCATACCGGTATTCTTTATTTTTACCAATTCCTTGCATTTTTCAGAAGTAATTTGTTATAAGATGTCAGGTGTTCGTTAATAAATATTTGCCTAATCTCACCAGGAAGACCGATATCTTTAGTGAAAAGTTTATTTTTTCGTGCAAGGGATATCACATTATCTTTTATGAGCCTGGTCCTCATTTTAGCGACTACCACCCTAGGACGTCCTGCTGACTTCAATTTTGGTGAGACACGATTTACTTGTAAGATGTCACTGGGTGAAATATCCATTGCTACATGCTTACATATTTTCAAGATAAGGCTTCCCAAGTCTTCATTCTTGTTTTCGGGTATTCCAACTACTTCGATATTTAATAATCTATCTCTCTGTTCATTCGAATTCATTTGTTGTTTTATTTGCTGATTTTCAATTGTTAATTTTTCCATTTCTATTTTCAAATTATCTATAATTTTTACCTTATTAGAGAAAGAATCAATCATCTTACTATGTTCATTTTGTAAGTCGGATGTGAATTGCATGGATTGCTGGAGTTCTGTCATTTCTTTTTTCATTTCTCTTTGTTGCTTGTCCAATTTTCCGATACTTATTTTAATTTCACTATATTCCTTTCGAATATTTTTCATTTCTTCTTTCAATTCCGTAGTGTCTTGTTTCAATTTAATTAAATCTTCTTTAATAACATTATTTAAAGTTTCATTGATTTGAGCTAGATTTTTATTAAATTCAAATTTCCAGCACTCCATTTTCTTCAGGAATTCTTCTATAAATGACTTGAGTGACTCTGTGTTCTCATGGTCATGTTTTCGTTTGCGAGCGGTTATGTTCGATAAATCTGGGTCTGAATCGTAACGCTTATTCGAGGGCGGAGTACGTTGCATAATTACAAATGAAATTCACTTCTAAACTTTAGACGGTCTATGGTCGTGACGCAGCTCTGTATATAGTAGAAACAGTTGTGGATACCGTCAATTTTTCATTGTGAGTGGTGCAATTGCACAGGTACTAATTGCGAACTTCTCTTCTATGGTTTACGGTTTTATTTTGAATGCTAGTGAATTATTAAAGTATTTTCGAATTTATTAAAACGAGACACGTCTGTCTTAAATGCGCGCGCGTAGAATGAATATTCTATTCGTAAGACTTAATTGACAAGTAAAAGGCAAATAAAATTAGGATGTAATGTAATTTAAATTCAATTTACATTGGAAATATTGATAAGTAAAATAAGCTTCCGTGCCTGTAAAGAAGTGTAATGGATAATCAATAATTTAATTTACTGACAATTGTCCTTCTAGTTAATGGCTTATCCATTACTTGAAAGGACATTTTGTCAATCATTTCCGTTTTATGTTTAATAGTTACAGACAATGTGGAACTAAATTACGCAACAATTGACAATGTCAACGCTGTTTCTGTTAATATGACAATATGTGACGACCACCGTGGACGAGTGGCGTACACACCGGTTTTTATCGTAATGCCATCTCTGAGGTATTGGGTTCGTTACAGGACGGGTCAATGTAGAAAATACTTTATCTACATTTCCTCATGTCCGGGTGTTTGTAGTGCTTTCGTTGTGTTAGGATGGCGCTTCGGGAGTCCTTTTTAAAAAACTACATACTACTACGACTACAAACTTTTACTGCACAAAACTTTGGTTGAAAATTACATGTGTTACTTACAATTGGTTGCGGCAGACTGACTCTACTTTACATAAAGAAATCAGTTTTATATATAATTTGAAAAAGCTTATGTAGCATTTACTTCATATTACACTGACATCAGTTTTATATATAATTTGAAAAAGCTTATGTAGCATTAAAAGAAATCAGTTTTATTGAAAAAGCTTATGTAGCATTAACTTCATATTACACTGACATCAGTTTTATTGATAAGGCTTATGTAGCATTAACTTCATCTTACACTGACATCAGTTTTATATATAATTTGAAAAGCTTATGTAGCATTAACTTCATATTACTATTGTTCATAACATCTCCCCCCTTTAAAACTGAGATATAATCTTTTGAGAAATATCGAAGTAAAAGAAATTTACAAGTATAATAAAGACTGTAAATAACATTGAATTAAAGTTAACTTGAAAATTATAAAAATCGTAAACAATTAAAAGTTTATAAAATAATAGTCATTATATTTTATAAAATGCAAAAGCTAATTCCCCAAACCAAACTAAATCTAACAAAAGTAAGTCCCCATAAGTAAAACAAATAATCAAGATCATTACTAACTATAAGGTAAACATATTTAAAATATTAACTTTAGAAATTACTAATATTTCGAAAAGACTTCTTTTATTTTTACTTATTTCTATCTCTGGGAGACTTTTGGTTGACTTCCTGTCGCATTCAACAGATTGAATGCGACAGGAAGTCAAAGCCTCTGAACACAACAATTCTATAGAATTACTAACTGAGGTTTTAGTATTATTTAATCTTTTTCCATAACATTGATTATAAATTTGTATGCAAGAAGATGTCTTACACTTTGAAGAAAGTTTATTATAAATTTTATAAATGATGTAGCTAATAATTAACACTATAATAACATAAGTAGTTGCGGAATAGTATTTACCATATTTAATAATATGCGATTCGTTTTCCGCTTTATAAATTTGATTTTCTAAACTGTCTAATTTATGAGAAGCTACATTAAGAGATTCTAGATCTATATTTGTTAAAGTCATTGACAAGATTGAATTTACAACAGTCGTCTTCTAAAATATCAAAATTAATTGTTAATTGATTTGGCAAAGTAGTTTTATATTTAACTGATGGATAAAATTGTAAAGTTTGAAAATAGGCAACACAATCTTTCTCAAGGCTTAATATTCCTGTGCCTTGTAAATTATAATCCTTAATTTCTTTGTTACATTTTAATGTTAATTTATTATGTTTTGACTGAACATAAATATACTTTCCATCATTAACTTTTTGCCATAAGTTAATATTTCCATAAATTACTCTAGATTCACAAATATCAGGAAGTGAAACAGTCGCTTCTGTTAACAATTTAGTTTCACATGTAGGATTATTTAAAGTAGACAAAATAGAAGGAAGGGGACAAATAACATAATCTAAATTAGCATTTTTACAATCACTTAAACTATCTAATAGAACATAGCTTAATCTGTCATCCGTTACAGCCACATATAACTTAGTAGGATGAATAAGGACAAAAACATGATCCATTTGACGTGGTGTTGGTAACGTTAAATTCTTATAAACGATAAATTTAGTAGGATTAATTAAAGGGATTTCAATAACAAATATTATCTTATTATTAAAATAGTACGACGTTAACTTAGATAAATCTATAATAGTATGAATATTGTCCAAAGTCAATTGAGCAGGAAATTCTAAGTTTCTTTTAGGTATTTTACTCTCTGAGAGCTCATTAAATAGTTTCGTAGGAGTTAAAACATACGGATGCAAAATATTTGCTTTTGCAAATAAAATAGAATTTAAAGTCGTATCTAAAATATTCGATATTGATAATAGTGATCCTTCAAGGACATTAATGATAGAATTTATTTTTTCAGAATTGATTACTTTTAAGTTATTTTTAGAATAGTTAGATATTAGGTAATCGAGTTTGTCAATTCCATTATTAAGTTTAATTTCATTATTATTTAATTTAAGAATAGAAACGTTAAAATTATTAATAGTTGATTGAACAACGTGTATGTTGTCTTTCATAAGCGAAAATGTTTTCCTTTCATTTTCTTCCCAATCGGTTATAGCTTCATCATATTTTCTAGCATCCTCGGCGTCTAAAGTGCCGAAAAAGAATTTCAAAACTTCTCCACCGAATTCTAAAGCTCTTTTAAAACGAGTTGGAGGATTTTCGGAAATTAGACGAGACAGAGAATCATATTTAAGGTAATTAATATTGATTAAAATTTCTAAAGGTTTAATCATATCTTTACAATCTATATTTATAATACTTCATTTTATTGTTTATCCTGCAAAAATTAGAAAGACTTGTAATTGATTTTTCTACTTTAGTTAAATAAGGTTTAATGGGAAAAATATCTATGAAAATAATAAATATTCCAATAATCATTGTAGAAATACGCTATATTAGTTGGATCAAAATAAATTCCTGGGCTGTGTAAAACAGGCACAATAGGATCCATAGAAATAAATTTGGAGTAAAATAAAATAATATAGACGGCGATGCTCTGGAACATAATTCTGCTACGTAGGCGAACTGGCGACTCACAGAGTCGTATTGCAGCGTTGTCCTCGTAGTCGGTAGAAGTTCTCACGGGAACTTTATAAAAATGCTTATGCCGTAGAGTGAGGTGATGATGAAATTGAGTCAAACCTTGATAGTTTTGGCAGTTGCAGTATGTATCCTAGGTGCGGGCTCACATTCGAAAGTGGAGACTTATCGTCGACCAATGGTCTGTAGAGTATGCAGCGGCGTCATGATGCGGGCTCACACTAAACAAGTGGAGACTGATCGTCAATCCTGTTGAACGTCCTGAGGTAGGTGCGGGCTCACATTCGAAAGTGGAGACTTATCGTCGACCAATGGTCTGTAGAGTATGCAGCGGCGTCATGATGCGGGCTCACACTAAACAAGTGGAGACTGATCGTCAATCCTGTTGAACGTCCTGAGGTAGGTGCGGGCTCACATTCGAAAGTGGAGACTTATCGTCGACCAATGGTCTGTAGAGTATGCAGCGGCGTCATGATGCGGGCTCACACTAAACAAGTGGAGACTGATCGTCAATCCTGTTGAACGTCCTGAGGTAGGTGCGGGCTCACATTCGAAAGTGGAGACTTATCGTCGACCAATGGTCTGTAGAGTATGCAGCGGCGTCATGATGCGGGCTCACACTAAACAAGTGGAGACTGATCGTCAATCCTGTTGAACGTCCTGAGGTAGGTGCGGGCTCACACTAAACAAGTGGAGACTGATCGTCAATCCTGTTGAACGTCCTGAGGTAGGTGCGGGCTCACACTAAACAAGTGGAGACTGATCGTCAATCCTGTTGAACGTCCTGAGGTAGGTGCGGGCTCACACTAAACAAGTGGAGACTGATCGTCAATCCTGTTGAACGTCCTGAGGTAGGTGCGGGCTCACACTAAACAAGTGGAGACTGATCGTCAATCCTGTTGAACGTCCTGAGGTAGGTGCGGGCTCACACTAAACAAGTGGAGACTGATCGTCAATCCTGTTGAACGTCCTGAGGTAGGTGCGGGCTCACATTCGAAAGTGGAGACTTATCGTCGACCAATGGTCTGTAGAGTATGCAGCGGCGTCATGATGCGGGCTCACACTAAACAAGTGGAGACTGATCGTCAATCCTGTTGAACGTCCTGAGGTAGGTGCGGGCTCACATTCGAAAGTGGAGACTTATCGTCGACCAATGGTCTGTAGAGTATGCAGCGGCGTCATGATGCGGGCTCACACTAAACAAGTGGAGACTGATCGTCAATCCTGTTGAACGTCCTGAGGTAGGTGCGGGCTCACACTAAACAAGTGGAGACTGATCGTCAATCCTGTTGAACGTCCTGAGGTAGGTGCGGGCTCACATTCGAAAGTGGAGACTTATCGTCGACCAATGGTCTGTAGAGTATGCAGCGGCGTCATGATGCGGGCTCACACTAAACAAGTGGAGACTGATCGTCAATCCTGTTGAACGTCCTGAGGTAGGTGCGGGCTCACATTCGAAAGTGGAGACTTATCGTCGACCAATGGTCTGTAGAGTATGCAGCGGCGTCATGATGCGGGCTCACACTAAACAAGTGGAGACTGATCGTCAATCCTGTTGAACGTCCTGAGGTAGGTGCGGGCTCACATTCGAAAGTGGAGACTTATCGTCGACCAATGGTCTGTAGAGTATGCAGCGGCGTCATGATGCGGGCTCACACTAAACAAGTGGAGACTGATCGTCAATCCTGTTGAACGTCCTGAGGTAGGTGCGGGCTCACACTAAACAAGTGGAGACTGATCGTCAATCCTGTTGAACGTCCTGAGGTAGGTGCGGGCTCACATTCGAAAGTGGAGACTTATCGTCGACCAATGGTCTGTAAGTATGCAGCGGCGTCATGATGCGGGCTCACACTAAACAAGTGGAGACTGATCGTCAATCCTGTTGAACGTCCTGAGGTAGGTGCGGGCTCACATTCGAAAGTGGAGACTTATCGTCGACCAATGGTCTGTAAGTATGCAGCGGCGTCATGATGCGGGCTCACACTAAACAAGTGGAGACTGATCGTCAATCCTGTTGAACGTCCTGAGGTAGGTGCGGGCTCACATTCGAAAGTGGAGACTTATCGTCGACCAATGGTCTGTAAGTATGCAGCGGCGTCATGATGCGGGCTCACACTAAACAAGTGGAGACTGATCGTCAATCCTGTTGAACGTCCTGAGGTAGGTGCGGGCTCACATTCGAAAGTGGAGACTTATCGTCGACCAATGGTCTGTAAGTATGCAGCGGCGTCATGATGCGGGCTCACACTAAACAAGTGGAGACTGATCGTCAATCCTGTTGAACGTCCTGAGGTAGGTGCGGGCTCACATTCGAAAGTGGAGACTTATCGTCGACCAATGGTCTGTAAGTATGCAGCGGCGTCATGATGCGGGCTCACACTAAACAAGTGGAGACTGATCGTCAATCCTGTTGAACGTCCTGAGGTAGGTGCGGGCTCACACTAAACAAGTGGAGACTGATCGTCAATCCTGTTGAACGTCCTGAGGTAGGTGCGGGCTCACATTCGAAAGTGGAGACTTATCGTCGACCAATGGTCTGTAGAGTATGCAGCGGCGTCATGATGCGGGCTCACACTAAACAAGTGGAGACTGATCGTCAATCCTGTTGAACGTCCTGAGGTAGGTGCGGGCTCTCGCTTGAGAAGCGGAGACTTATCGTCGATCTACTCGTGTCTTAAGGACTGTTTCCGAAGCTCACACAAATCAGCAACAGACGACTATCTCGCGATGCGCCTATCACCAAATTTCGATTCCAGTACTTGATGAAGGTCTTTCCTGGAATCCCACTTCTGACACCAGATTTGTTAGGATGGCGCTTCGGGAGTCCTTTTTAAAAAAACTACAAACTACTACGACTACAAACTTTTACTGCACAAAACTATGGTTGAAAATTACAAGTGTTACTTACAATTGGTTGCGGCAGACTGACTCTACTTTACATAAAGAAATCAGTTTTATATATAATTTGAAAAAGCTTATGTAGCATTAAAAGAAATCAGTTTTATTGATAAGGCTTATGTAGCATTAACTTCATATTACTATTGTTCATAACAATAGTAATATGAAGTTATATGTTTTCAATACCATAACACAAGCTTTAGCTGCTTACTTTGGGATGAGAGCAATGTACGAGAGGTAGTCTCTATCTATCTATATATTTATTATGCGAGTATGTTGACCTCACCGCTGTATAGGAGACGTCTGGGTTAGTATCAGATTGTAACTTATTTTTGCCGAAAAATAGTAGTTTAAAAATAATTTTATCACGTTGTCCCAAAAAATGTTTTTGGTGAGAGGCAAATCAAAAGGAATTTATTGTCTAGACCTATTTCCACCCCAAAGCTGGGAATGGCGTGAACATATTGTTTTATTAATTTTTGTAGAATATTTTAGATCGAAGAGGCTATTTCCATCTTTTTCCTAGGGAGAGAGAATAGATTTGCGTTTGTAATTTTTTTTCGTTCGTTAAGAGTATGTTCTACTCTATGTTATATAAAAACATATAAACTAAGTTGTAGGCATCTTGATGGAACATTGTTCTATTGCGCATTACTTAGTGGAACTTCTTATCTAGTTGGAATGTGGACTTGCGTTCCGCGTACTCGTGCTGCGCAGCAATAACTTGTTTTTGCACACGTGACGTCATTACTTCTAAGTTCATAACGTCATATCAGCTAGACTGGCAATACTGTGAAAGTCAAGTGAATGAAATGGCAACGACTGAACACCTATACAGAACTCTATGGTAGTGCTTTGAAGAGCTTTCCTTAGTTTCCCTTATGAATCAGAGTTTTCTTCACCTATGAAAGAGACTGGGGTAACTTCTAATACATAATACTTTCGATAAAGTTTTAACATAATTACATCGTTAACAAGTAAGTTAGAATATCTAATAAATTAGTAAATCTATTGTGTAGATAAGATTAACAAAGTTTTATTATACTCTGTAATTCCGTCTGAGTTAGAGTAAGTTTTGAGACGTCACATTTAAAACTTGTTAGAAAATTTTCTTTAATTCAAGAGTAGACACAAAGATTCCAGAGTTTCTCAGACGACCTCTCACAAAATGAAGTGATGACCGGCAAAATGCTGCGAGGAGTCCATGGTAACAGGTGGCTGAGACCGTACATTGTGGCAAACTTTAGGGGAGTCCTGTATTTAGTAGTGGACTCTTTATGAGTTGTAAAAAAGATAAAGAAGAAGAATGATAGATTGTCTAAATAATAATAATAGAAGTAATAAATCCGTAAGTCACTCGCTACTAAGGCTGATTGAAAACCAGCGTTACAGTTTTACTTGGACATCGGCATTAAGCAGAGTTGGTCTCTTTCTGATTGCACCACGACTCGTGTGACTAATATAAAACAACTGTTTTTTTTTCTTGTTATTTTTATTTTTTGTTTATAAGTATTGTAATTAGTATAATTTCGTCTCTAAATTTGTTTCATTGTTTAAATTATTATGTTCGCAATTTATTGTGTACAATGAATTTTCTTTCTTTCAAAATATCAAAGGAGATGATAAGTTATTATACAACAAAACTATTAAGGATCGTAAAAAACAAACATAATATTACGATGATAACAGATGTAATGAATAAGCTAAGAAATAATAACATTCACTGCAATTCAATCTAGTGTCAGCAAATTACGCTACGCACTCTAACGATATAATTCTCTATTCAACCACGAAAACAATACTAACCAATCTCCAATAGGGGCTGAAATGCCGAGTCTTTGAGGATGATTAATGCTCGGAAATTAATCAACGGTGCAATTAAGCATATAATGTAACTTACGCAATTGCAACAGATTAACAACATTAACTCTAAGCGTAACTAAAGATTTACGGGCTACCGTTGCAATTGTAATTATATTGGTTAGGATATTTAACAATTTTTGAATTTAACAAAACATTCGAATGAGGGATATCCCGGTTTTCAAGGTGACAGCTCTGAGGTACTGAGTTTGATTTTTTTTTAATAAATAAAAAAGTGTGGTGTCGTGGGACACCGGATAAGAACGAAGTAGTTGCTTATTATAAAAATATTAATTTTAAGTTCTATTCCAGGTACAAAGAAAATAATTATTTGCGTAAACAGTTCTTTTTATGATTTTATTATTGATAAAAATACTACTACTTTACAAAATAAATTATAAATAATAATAATAATAATAATAATAATAATAATAATAATAATAATAATAATAGAAGTAATAAATCCGTAAGTCACTCGCTACTAAGGCTGATTGAAAACCAGCGTTACAGTTTTACTTGGACATCGGCATTAAGCAGAGTTGGTCTCTTTCTGATTGCACCACGACTCGTGTGACTAATATAAAACAACTGTTTTTTTTTCTTGTTATTTTTATTTTTTGTTTATAAGTATTGTAATTAGTATAATTTCGTCTCTAAATTTGTTTCATTGTTTAAATTATTATGTTCGCAATTTATTGTGTACAATGAATTTTCTTTCTTTCAAAATATCAAAGGAGATGATAAGTTATTATACAACAAAACTATTAAGGATCGTAAAAAACAAACATAATATTACGATGATAACAGATGTAATGAATAAGCTAAGAAATAATAACATTCACTGCAATTCAATCTAGTGTCAGCAAATTACGCTACGCACTCTAACGATATAATTCTCTATTCAACCACGAAAACAATACTAACCAATCTCCAATAGGGGCTGAAATGCCGAGTCTTTGAGGATGATTAATGCTCGGAAATTAATCAACGGTGCAATTAAGCATATAATGTAACTTACGCAATTGCAACAGATTAACAACATTAACTCTAAGCGTAACTAAAGATTTACGGGCTACCGTTGCAATTGTAATTATATTGGTTAGGATATTTAACAATTTTTGAATTTAACAAAACATTCGAATGAGGGATATCCCGGTTTTCAAGGTGACAGCTCTGAGGTACTGAGTTTGATTTTTTTTTAATAAATAAAAAAAGTGTGGTGTCGTGGGACACCGGATAAGAACGAAGTAGTTGCTTATTATAAAAATATTAATTTTAAGTTCTATTCCAGGTACAAAGAAAATAATTATTTGCGTAAACAGTTCTTTTTATGATTTTATTATTGATAAAAATACTACTACTTTACAAAATAAATTATAAATAATAATAACCGCCATCAAGTAGACAATACATTAAACACAGTGTAGCCATAATAAACAGACTATACACAAATAATAAAAATCTTACGTTACGGACATTTTTCCCGGTTACCCTCGGATACCCCTCCGTATCGTCTTGTAAGGAACTTCGTTCCAATAATACTAAAAATAAATAAATAATACATACATATATAGATAAGACGAACATCACATAGATTGATCTGATCTCAAAGTAAACGCTTAAGTACTTGTAGTATGAAATCGAAAACAATGAAGGTACCACAAGGTCTGGTGTTTACCCAGACCAGAGAAAAGGTAGAAAAATTCTTTCTTTTTACCTTTTCTCTTTTAGACAATTTACTTTTATGCCACCCAATTTCACACCCAAACAGCTATCTTTCAGATACAGTATGAACAGCCAGGAAGACATGACACCACCCTGTTTTACGCCCGTTTGGACGCTAAACATGGGTGACAGGTCATGCCCTACCCGCACACAAGCTTTACAGTCACAGTAAAGTGACTGCACATCCCATAGCAATCGACCATGCACACCATACCCCGGCAACAGTTCCTACATTTTCTTCCTTACAACCTTATCAAATACTTTCTCAAGATCCACAAAAGCACAGAAAATCTTTTGGTTAGTAGCCAGAAGCTTCTCCGTGACCATGCGGAGAGAAAACATTTGATCCATGCATCCTCTTCCAGGTCTAAATCCGCATTGTGCCTCCCATAGAAATCTTTCCGATTTCTCTTGCATCCTACGTGTCAAAATCTTCGAGTAAACTTTACTTGCTAAACTGGTCAAGCTGATCGCCCGATAGCACCCGCAGTCATTATGTGAACCCTTATCTTTATATAAAGGCACAATGACCACAGATCGCCAATCATCCGGAACAGCCCCCGTTCGCCAGCACAAATTGCACAGGAGATGAAAGCTGTCCCAGACGCAAAGACCACCATACTTGACCATTTCAGCAGTAACTCTGTCTAGTCCCGCAGCCCTACCACATTTCAAACTTCTAATCGCACATTCAATCTCTTTCATATTGATGACCTCAGTGTCATCGAGGTCCGAATCTGACGTGCCAGTCACGGCGTCACCCCCAGATTCCTCACTAAGATAATCACACGCATACATCTCTCTATAAAATTCGCTCCATCGCTGCATGACGTCCGATTTTTCTGAGAGTACGTCATTGGTTCTCTAAAGCACTTTGTTCATTCTTAAGGCTGTCGCACCACTCCGGGTCCTCCCAACCTCTTTCCAGAAGAGTTTGGAGTTCTCCTTGAAGTTGTGCGACAACATTTCGTCCGCTTCCATTCTATTCCTTTCACGCGCTTCCTCAATCAATGCTTTCGTGTGAACTTTCTGGAGCTTATATCTTTCTGTCCTCTTCTCTCTCATATCCTTATCATTACTAGAGCCCAAGTAGTCTAACCATGCTTTCTTCTTCTTATTTACTGCTTCTTTCACTTCGTCATTCCACCATGCATCACCCTTTTTACTACTACCTCTTTTCACAGTTCCACACACGTCTTCCACTGCAATAACCATTCCATCTCAATCTCTGCTCAAGGCTCTGCCATATTTCTTCCACACATTCTTTCCTTACATCGATGATATCCAGCTTTTCGGCTACCCTTGCTTGATATTTATCCCAAGTGTCCGCTTCCTGAAGCTTCCAGCTTCGGATGCTGCCGACCGACTGTGTTTCTGGTATCGCCGACGGGTGGCGCCAACCCGCGAACAGACCCCTAAATCTAGTAATCACTAGATAGTGATCCGTTCCCAGGTCAGCACCCCGGAACACTCGCGTATCCATCACCTGTTCACGCAGTCGGTCATCCACCAGGAATAAATCGATCATACTTCTCACATTCTCTCTTTCTCTAGTATACATATGGATCTTCTTGTGACTAAACATAGTATTTGTTACAAGAAGACCCTTTTCCTTGCATACAGCCAGTATAAGCTTGCCAGCATCGTTAACCCTTTTATCGCCAAACATTCCAAGCACCGACTCGTACCCTGGCCGAGCGGTACCAACCCATCCATTCAAATCACCACATACAACAATTTTTTCGTTTCCTCTAACCAAGTCTAGAACTTCTCTTACATTCTCCCAAAACTCCTCCAGCTCAGCTCTGGACGACGTAGTTACCAGTGCATAAACAGCCAAAAGGAATAACTTCGTCAGTCCCAATTTAAAGCGAACCCAGAGAAGTCTCGAGTTCACAACCTTATATTCAGTCATAACATCGACCAACCGAGACGACAGCAGCACCTCCACTCCCTGGCAGGCGCTCTCGCTCTCCGGGACTCCGGACCATAGAGCTATCGCCCCGCCAGTGAGCTCTTCAGTACCGCTGCCCTTCCGCTTGGTCTCCGACAAACACACGACATCTAATTCTCTTTCTTTCATTATTTTGATCAACTCATTCGTCTTATCTCTTATGCCTCCTCTAACATTCCACGTGCCAACTCTGCACTCCGTCTTCCACCTTCCGCCATGTCGGGCTGTGCGTGACGGGTGGCGGTACTCATCGCCGCTTTGCTAGCTGCATTCCACACCAACGGGGACGAACTGGTGTGCGTCGCCTTGAGGAGACGCCCTAACCCTCGCCAGCGTCCTAGACAACGGTACAAAATACTTACTGTATATTATCATACATAAATATTCATAGATACATACAAATATCCATGACTCGAGTAACAACATTCATATTGATCACATTGACAAATGTTTGCCCCCAGCAGAATTCGAACCCAAGACCTTTACTTTGAAGGCAACACACACACCAATTAGATTATCAGGTCGTCAGTAAGTTAATAACATATTTGATGAAGTTCATTACCTTTATAAAATTAGTTTTACGATTATTCGCTACGTGGTTATACAACTCTCAATTTTATAAAAACATCACAGTTCAATCTTTTGTGTTCCTATAAAAGAATAATTTCCAATAGAATCAGTTAACTAACATTGAGATAGAAACAAAAAATCTCAGCTGAGCAAATTGAATTTAGTTCGTCGTTGAAACAGAATTTCTCTACTGAATCGAAAATAAAATCTATAATAAACTCCTTTAACCCTCCGTGTAAAGAAGTCTTCAGTTTAACTTTTCAGATTACAATATAAAGAGTTGTCATTAGATTCTAAAATACTGTGTAGTCTCGACTTACGCATTTATAATGACTAAAGGAAAATAACAATGACTACAACCTAATGGCAGTAGGTACTACTTTCTTTCAATACTAACCTCTCTCTACTGACACGACCTCTGTGGACGAGTATAAACACTGGTTTTCAAGGTGGCGCCATCCCGAGGTACCGGGTTCGATTCCCAGTCGGGTGAATATAGAAAATCCACTTTTTCTACATTTTCTCGGGTCTGGGTGTTTACCACAAATCTCCGTTGTTTCTGATTTCCAAACCTCAAGTGCTTTAGCATCTTCCATAAGGATTCCTATTTGGGATTGGGAGTGATGATCTATATATGTCCCTATCTATATATGTATTTAACCCTTAATGGACCACAGTTTTGGGTACGGTAGCAATTAAGTATACTGCGATTGCCAATCCAATTGCTAAGCGTGGCGGTAATATAAAATCTTCCTTTAAAGGACAATCCTTTATCCTTCAGAGGACTGTACAAGACGTTAAGCATATAAATTTATTCGAAAAAGTATCCAATGTCTATCACTGTGTAATATATTCTAATTATTATTATAGGTTGGGTGATCGGAATTTGAGTCAAGAGACCCGAGTGCGATCCCAGGTCGAAGGCTCGTACTAATTTGAATTTTTGATTGGGTTTTTCCAAAACTTACGTCCGATTTATAACGTTGACCTGGACGTTACAACGGTGACAAACTCACCACCAGTCCCAAAAATATCTTCGGTGATTGTTGGGTCGAAAGGACGTAATTGTCTAGACGTCTGTCTACCCCAGTATTGCTAATGGAGTGAAGATATTCTATTTTATTTTATATTTAGATTATTAGCCATTTATCCGTGATTAAATTACAAATAAAGATAAGAAGTTTTTATTTAACTATATGTATTATTATATCGATCGGAAAATTTATGACAAATTAAAAAAATCAACTGACATAAGTAGCATTCAAACCCGCGACCTCTATATAGTCACGCACCATGGTATAGTCACTGTTTACGCGATTTAAAACTAATTAAAAATGCATCAAATGATGTGTGATGTAATTTAAATTATGGAACTTAACGGTCTCCTAAATCCTATACAATCGTCAGCAGCGTCTATTAGGAGTCTGGTAATACGTTTTAACAAATCTTAAAGGATTAGGCCTTTGACCTACAGTGAACTTTCAGTAGCTCTTAAGTAAGTCAGTTTTAACTTTTTTCTCGAATCCATATGTTCGTTTGTAGAATACCTGAATTCGACACAAGCAGACAGGTTTGTAGTGTAAAGTTAAGCATTTATTTTTAATATAACTTAATTTCTGTATTAGTACTTCTACTATAATGTCCTCGACGCTGTTGTAATAAAATAAACTACTAAGAAATTTAGTTCGGATACTTCAAATAAATGAAGTGGAGGCGTCAGTTATGCGCTTTGAATACTTAATGGTTTCTATTATTTCTCTTCTTTGTTACATGAAAATTCCAATAAGGAAAATATGCGGGTAACATGAAGGACGACTACGTTTTGTAAAGTCTTTGCGTGTATAAGAGAAATAGAAGTGACTTAAATTTTTACTAATTTTAGTCGCAAAATCGAAACCCAAATTGCAATCGCTAATGAAGGGTAAGCCTTTAAAGTAATTCAATACTTGCTTGTTTACCATCAGCAGGAAATATACGAAGAAAGAAAGAATTCATTCACCACTAAAATAGCAGCGCAGTACTTATTGTAAATAAAGAAAACACAATAATAATAAATCAGAAATGATGAATAAAAAGAAATAATTGAATTGATTACATAAATCGAGAAAAATAAAAATAGAAGAAAAAAATTTCCCTCTGAAATAAGGATTTAATGATTTGATAATCGCAATGCTTAGCGAGTGGATTGGTCGCAGTACACGACTTGCACCTAGACGCTATTTTTCTTTACCGGTTCGATTACTTGGTCTTGTGTTTTTGAGATGATTATCTCACCATTCAAAGGTTGCGACTGTAAGAGCTAAAGGCTTTTCTTATGGGCGACTATAAGGAGTCATGATAGCCGAGTGGTTAAGTGCCGATCACTTTTCGTATTCAATAGTATACATCGTTTACAATTCGTATTCAAGAGCCTCGAGGTCCATCCAAGGTTAATAGCTTAAACCAATGAGTTTTTTCAAAACTTATGTACACTTAATATCGCTGACTAGGACATACAGACGATGATGTGCTCACCACCTGTCACTTTATCCCAAAAATGTCTTTGGTGGAAGGTACGTCAAAAGAATTTATGATGTGGCCACTTTTTTGAAAATTACAAAGTCTAGCAATAGGTTTTTTCCTTACACGACTTTTACTGTCATAAGTATATTACTGTCACTATACAATTTAATCTACGTATATGTATGTTACGTGTACATTAAGTATTCAAATATAAAACTAACACGCATAAATATGCGTGTAACACGCATAAATATGCAAGTTGGCAATACAAATATATTGCCTACTTGTGTGCCTATCACTATAGAACGATTTAAATAAATATTATTTACTTAAATAACTATTAAACAAAAAAATTAAAGAGAAAAAAGTTAAAATTTCAACTGACACGGGACACATAAAAATTGAGCATAAAAATTCTTTAAAAATTAATAAAATTGCATAGTATCTTGTTAACTCAAGTTATTTAACTTAAGTTAACAAGATACTAGCGTATGTACATAATTTATGTATTTTCCACAACCTCCGTGGACGAGTCACATCCACACCAGTTTTCATCGTGTCGCGCTGAGGGCCCGGGTTCGATTTCCAGTGTGTCGTTGTGCAATGTTCTTCACTTTCAGGGCCTGGGTGTATGAGGTACCTTCGCTGTTTCTGCTTCCACAACACAAGTGCTCTCACTACTTACTTTGGAATCAGAGACATGCATATGTTCTCCCTATCTATGTACGTAATAATGTTTTATTACTTCGGTATAAACCTGATTATAATGATTTCATGTATTAACGCGAAAGCTTCACATCCTAAATAAAACCACATCCGTGGTCCCCCCGTAACCACAGATGCAGTAAAACATCCGAAACGTCGGGAAGTAAAAATTATTTGTTAAAACCTATTTAAAAACGGGATAAAATCCGAAAATAGTTTTATTTAAGATATATACCTGAAAAGTTCTTATGATGTATTAGGATACTTTTTCCAAAAACATTAATCATTACTAGAATGAAGTACTTGTTAGTTTGAAATTGTTAGAAGTAGTCAAAACGGGTAAAAATAAGAAAGTTTACATTTTAATTAATCTTCGTGTAATGAAGCTAAGGAACAAAACCTATAAATTTCGCCGCTAGGCGTGAAATAAATGAATCTGTTATTACGCAATGTTTCCACGAGGGGGATTTTCTGTCTGCGACAACTTTGATTTATCACAAGTGGCGAAATATGTTGATGGAATACGTAAGTAACTGCTAGTCAGATTAGTAAATTTTTATATCAAAAATATACCGCAATGAAAGTGAAAAATATCTATTTAAGAGCAAAACAATGCCACAGAACTCATAGTACAGTACGATAATTAAAAATATATATTAAAATGATGTAAATAAAGGTACTGTATAACTACCAACAATATTTATCATTACTACTGTATTGTGTCGGCGTTTTACCATCCTATTTCTATCCTTGGGCGTAGTAAAGGACGAATAAAGGAAAAGTCTTGAGAATATAAAAAAACGCATTGGTACGAGCCTGCCCTCTAGGGATCGAACTCGGGTCTCTTGACTTGAAATTCCGACCACCCAACCACTCGGCTATCGTGACTTTTTTAAATTAAAGTAATAATTATTTAAAAAAAGTGGTCGGTATATGTGTTTTAAATCATTCTGTCAGTTGTCAAATTATCGATTTTTACTAATTCTAAATAATACGTAAATAAAAATAGTGACCATCCTAGCATACTAGTCTTAAAACAGTTACAATTTTTTTTAATAGTGATGAATTATTTTCTCAAAAACAACATTTCCTATATTGGGGGGTAAAGAGAATACTAAACAATGAAGTCCTTTCAACCCACTTATCACCGAAGCTTACTTTGGGACAACGTGATAGTTGGTAAGCCGGTCGCCATCTCAGTGTCCAAGCTAACGGTACAATAAAATTACATACATAAATATTGGCTCTAGTACAAATATTCATATTCATCATTCAAATAGCGGACTTCTAGCGGAACTTGAAACCACAACTAGTAGCTTCGAAAACAGGGTGCAACCAACTCGTCCATTGGGTGGCCAATATGTAAACTTAAATTAATAATTACAAAATTTTATAATAACATATAATTGTGATATGCAAAATTATTTTTAGTAACATTATCACATTAACACTTTGGCATGAACTAACACGAGTGCTACCGCGGAAATGGATAACGTAACCAACTTAACGGCCACGCAATATGGAACAGACTCGTTAAAGTAGCGTCTGCTGCAAACACGACCGCTTTGTCTGAATAAATGTTTCATTAAGGTTTGGCGTTAAATTCAGCCGAACGAAATAATTAGTTCAAACCGAAGACCGATAGTATTGACGGAAATGAAGTTGGCATAACTGAGAGATCTATTTGTTTATAATTGGTTGATTTGTTTTAAACCGATTTTTAAAAAGAAGGTACTTAATTCGATCCTATTTTAATGTTTGTTACCCCATAACTGATATGTGAACCGATTTCGATTTTTTTTTTATTTGAAAATGTATATGTTGCAGTTTTGTCCATTGTTACCACGTCAAGATTAATTTTTGTTTATTACCGTGGTAAGAAGTGTTTACAAGAATATTTCATTTAAATAAATAAGTAACAAGTTTAACCAAGAAAGTATGTTTTATTCTTTTTGTGGACAGTTTAATTTTTTTAATAGTGATGAATTATTTTCTCAAAAACAACATTTCCTATATTGGGTGGTAAAGAGAATACTAAACAATGAAGTCCTTTCAACCCACTTATCACCGAAGCTTACTTTGGGACAACGTGATAGTTGGTAAGCCGGTCGCCATCTCAGTGTCAAGCTAACGGTACAATAAAATTACATACATAAATATTGGCTCTAGTACAAATATTCATATTCATCATTCAAATAGCGGACTTCTAGCGGAACTTGAAACCACAACTAGTAGCTTCGAAAACAGGGTGCAACCAACTCGTCCATTGGGTGGCCAATATGTAAACTTAAATTAATAATTACAAAATTTTATAATAACATATAATTGTGATATGCAAAATTATTTTTAGTAACATTATCACATTAACACTTTGGCATGAACTAACACGAGTGCTACCGCGGAAATGGATAACGTAACCAACTTAACGGCCACGCAATATGGAACAGACTCGTTAAAGTAGCGGCTACTGCAAACACGACCGCTTTGTCTGAATAAATGTTTCATTAAGGTTTGGCGTTAAATTCAGCCGAACGAAATAATTAGTTCAAACCGAAGACCGATAGTATTGACGGAAATGAAGTTGGCATAACTGAGAGATCTATTTGTTTATAATTGGTTGATTTGTTTTTAACCGATTTTTAAAAAGAAGGTACTTAATTCGATCCTATTTTAATGTTTGTTACCCCATAACTGATATGTGAACCGATTTCGATTTTTTTTTTATTTGAAAATGTATATGTTGCAGTTTTGTCCATTGTTACCACGTCAAGATTAATTTTTGTTTATTACCGTGGTAAGAAGTGTTTACAAGAATATTTCATTTAAATAAATAAGTAACAAGTTTAACCAAGAAAGTATGTTTTTATTCTTTTTGTGGACAGTTTAATTTTTTTTATTTCAATGCCTTAATAATTTCAATGCCTGAAAAAATTTTTAAATAATGTTTTTTTATACATGTTGTATGTAGTTGTATTCAGTGGTACTCAGGTTCATGAGAATGAACCTGAGTACCACTGAATATCAGTACCGCATTTTAGTTAGACCGTGAGGTCTTACTAAAAATGCCATGTTCCATTTTAGCAATGTTTTACGATTCCGGGATAAGGGAAAGCATTATAGCGGGACCGATTATAGCGATTATAACTCTTATATTCATCGTGGAATCAGACACGTGCATATAACATCAATTAAACTAAGTAAAATAACATTAATTAAACGTACATGATAGATTTCTAGAAATAACGACAAGCCGCATCGGCGTAGTGAAGTTGCGATTACAGAAGCCCTTGAAATATATGAAAAAGGCTTTTGCCGGGAGTGGAAATTTGCAAGTTTCCACCGCTGTATTTATATGCAAACAAAAATTAAATTTTTAGATTGTTATAAGTAATGTTTCATATCTCTTATTCATACATTATTTTAGAAACATCAATTACTATGTTTGTAACAATTACTATGTTTGTAACAATTACTATGTTTGTAACAATTACTATGTTTGTAACATCAATTACTATGTTTGTAACAATTACTATGTTTGTAACATCAATTACTATGTTTGTAACAATTACTATGTTTGTAACAATTACTATGTTTGTAACAATTACTATGTTTGTAACAATTACTATGTTTGTAACATCAATTACTATGTTTGTAACAATTACTATGTTTGTAACAATTACTATGTTTGTAACAATTACTATGTTTGTAACAATTACTATGTTTGTAACAATTACTATGTTTGTAACATCAATTACTATGTTTGTAACAATTACTATGTTTGTAACAATTACTATGTTTGTAACATCAATTACTATGTTTGTAACAATTACT
Organism: Sericinus montela; assembly: GCA_029286605.1. NCBI lineage: Eukaryota > Metazoa > Arthropoda > Insecta > Lepidoptera > Papilionidae > Sericinus > Sericinus montela. The sequence goes on from JAGSMR010000044.1 coordinate 9,151,697, forward strand.
ATGTTTGTAACAATTACTATGTTTGTAACAATTACTATGTTTGTAACAATTACTATGTTTGTAACAATTACTATGTTTGTAACAATTACTATGTTTGTAACATCAATTACTATGTTTGTAACAATTACTATGTTTGTAACAATTACTATGTTTGTAACATCAATTACTATGTTTGTAACATCAATTACTATGTTTGTAACATCAATTACTATGTTTGTAACATCAATTACTATGTTTGTAACAATTACTATGTTTGTAACATCAATTACTATGTTTGTAACATCAATTACTAAATTGTACTTGTATGTTGTTGTTATATCTTCAATTTATTTCCCAATACCAGAGTAGGTAAAGTCTACAATAACAAGAAGTGAGGAGGACAATAAATAAGTTTAAACCAGTTTCCACCGAAACTTATTTGGTACAACATTCAAGCCAACGTATATATTTATTATTACCTATATATTTTTGTATAGATAAGGACTCAGATAAACGTCCATGACTCGGGTACAACATTCATATTCATCACATAAATCATTTGCTCCAGCGTGATTCGAACCGCAACCCTTAACTATTATTCTTATATTCGTCCGAAAATTCATATTATTTGAACTTCCTATACATTGGCCTGACTGGGAATCGAAACCCAATTCCGGAGCCGGCGTCGCTATGAACACCGCTGTGTACAGCCACTCGACCACAAATGCCGTCAAGTTGTTTTATTATTTCTCAGAACTGATTTTTCGAGATTCCATGCGATGCAGCGATAGCATTTAACACATATATGCGTTCCGTGGATGTCAGTAAAGTTGTCGTCTTATCTTGCGGGGTGCCAAAACAAATTACCGGTGACGGTCAGTACCATGTAAGGTGCTAGGAATCTGGTACGGCGATTGAGAATCCATTTGCCAAGCGCGGCAATTAAATTAAACTGTATTTTATAGATCTACGATGAAACGGGAATATGACATTTAGCGTTCTGAAATCAAATCATTTATTTATCGAAATAAGAATATAATTCCGTTTATCAGTAGTCGCTTTATAATTTACCACCGTTTCGTAATGAGATTCCTCTAATGGAGAAGAAATAGGCGAAGGATAATCTGTAGGTATCCTCTTTTTGGTCAACTTTTTACATACACGTGAACATAAATAAATAAATAAATAAATAAATAAATAAATAAATAAATAAATAAATAAATAGAACTAACTTGCAGTTACTTAATTCGAATATTGGTACTTTTTGAGTAATGATAAAATAATGAATATAAATAAAAAATAGAATAAAATTTTACACTACTAGTTATAACATTAGAAAGATGAATAATATTATTTCCTTTGACATTCCTTCACAGAGCAATCTTCATTTCTTATTACCTCTGACTATTTTAAACAGCAAATTTGTTTATGATATTGTATAAATTCATGGCTGCTAAAATTTTGTTGCTTATTTATTTTTAAAATTCTTGAACATATTCTCGGTTATTTCAATTATTACCTGGGTTCTTAGTTCAAATAATTTTCAATGTAACTTTAAATAATTTACCATTATTGTTATTATTTGCAACACACTATAACAAGAGGACACAACACACTATAGAAGAGGGAGGCAAACGAGCCGCTGGCACACGTGATGGTAACTGATTACCGCCGCCCATGAACATCTACAATACCGGAGGAATAGCGGATGCGTTGCCGGCCTTGACTAACTTTGTCTTTGGCCGGCCTTTGTCTTTGGTCAACTGTCAAGATACCTCAAATAATATCCAATGATCACAAACTATGACTACCCCAGTATTGTAAATTAATTACAGATCAGAGAAAAGAATAAAATACATAACAAGCAAGCATTTAATTAATACTTCCGAAAGATAATTCTTCAATAGAAACAATTTTAATGATTACTATGAAGTATGGTATAAATTTAAAAGAAATGTGTTCAACGATTAAATCAAGAAAGTATGTTTTTATTCTTTTTCTTACATTTTAGGGCTAGCTAGTATTATCTCTGTCTAGGATCGGACGGATACTTTCTTTTCAGTTTCTCTGCCAATCAGCTGTTTAACTACTGTCTGGCACTAGCTTGAAAAGTAAAAAGCCTGTATAACATGCTGAGAACTGAAACTGAGAGTATAATAACAAATCTATATTTGATTGATATACGAGTATTTCGACGTATTTTCATGCTAGACTTTTTCAGACAAGTTTCATTAAGATCATGTATTTATATAATAATAATTAATTAAGTAAATGTATTCACGCAATTCCCAATACAGGGGTAGTCAGAGGTCTTAGTCTAGACAATTAAGTCCCTTTGACCCACCTTCCACCGCTGTATTTATATGCAAACAAAAATTAAATTTTTAGATTGTTATAAGTAATGTTTCATATCTCTTATTCATACATTATTTTAGAAACATCAATTACTATGTTTGTAACAATTACTATGTTTGTAACATCAATTACTAAATTGTACTTGTATGTTGTTATTATATCTTCAATTTATTTCCCAATACCAGAGTAGGTAAAGTCTACAATAACAAGAAGTGAGGAGGAAAATAAATAAGTTTAAACCAGTTTCCACCGAAACTTATTTGGTACAACATTCAAGCCAACGTATATATTTATTATTACCTATATATTTTTGTATAGATAAGGACTCAGATAAACGTCCATGACTCGGGTACAACATTCATATTCATCACATAAATCATTTGCTCCAGCGTGATTCGAACCGCAACCCTTAACTATTATTCTTATATTCGTCCGAAAATTCATATTATTTGAACTTCCTATACATTGGCCTGACTGGGAATCGAAACCCAATTCCGGAGCCGGCGTCGCTATGAACACCGCTGTGTACAGCCACTCGACCACAAATGCCGTCAAGTTGTTTTATTATTTCTCAGAACTGATTTTTCGAGTTTCCATGCGATGCAGCGCTAGCATTTAACACATATATGCGTTCCGTGGATGTCAGTAAAGTTGTCGTCTTATCTTGCGGGGTGCCAAAACAAATTACCGGTGACGGTCAGTACCATGTAAGGTGCTAGGAATCTGGTACGGCGATTGAGAATCCATTTGCCAAGCGCGGCAATTAAATTAAACTGTATTTTATAGATCTACGATGAAACGGGAATATGACATTTAGCGTTCTGAAATCAAATCATTTATTTATCGAAATAAGAATATAATTCCGTTTATCAGTAGTCGCTTTATAATTTACCACCGTTTCGTAATGAGATTCCTCTAATGGAGAAGAAATAGGCGAAGGATAATCTGTAGGTATCCTCTTTTTGGTCAACTTTTTACATACACGTGAACATAAATAAATAAATAAATAGAACTAACTTGCAGTTACTTAATTCGAATATTGGTACTTTTTGAGTAATGATAAAATAATGAATATAAATAAAAAATAGAATAAAATTTTACACTACTAGTTATAACATTAGAAAGATGAATAATATTATTTCCTTTGACATTCCTTCACAGAGCAATCTCCATTTCTTACTACCTCTGACTATTTTAAACAGCAAATTTGTTTATGATATTGTATAAATTCCGCGGCTGCTAAAATTTTGTTGCTTATTTATTTTTAAAATTCTTGAACATATTCTCGGTTATTTCAATTATTACCTGGAGTTCTTAGTTCAAATAATTTTCAATGTAACTTTAAATAATTTACCATTATTGTTATTATTTGCAACACACTATAACAAGAGGACACAACACACTATAGAAGAGGGAGGCAAACGAGCAGGTGGCACACGTGATGGTAACTGATTACCGCCGCCCATGAACATCTACAATACCGGAGGAATAGCGGATGCGTTGCCGGCCTTTGACTAACTTTGTCTTTGGCCGGCCTTTGTCTTTGGTCAACTGTCAAGATACCTCAAATAATATCCAATGATCACAAACTATGACTACCCCAGTATTGTAAATTAATTACAGATCAGAGAAAAGAATAAAATACATAACAAGCAAGCATTTAATTAATACTTCCGAAAAGATAATTCTTCAATAGAAACAATTTTAATGATTACTATGAAGTATGGTATAAATTTAAAAAAGAAATGTGTTCAACGATTAAATCGAAACGGGGTACTGTGACACAGTATTGTTTTCTTTTATATTTCTTTTATATTTACGCAATAAAGGAAATATCGCCACGCCATTCCTAATAAAAGTGTAGATAGAGGTCTAGACAATTAAGTCCTATTGACGGACGTTTCACCAAAGACATGTTTTGGAACAACGTGACAATTGGTGAGCCCTCGCCGTTTTATGTCCAAGCCAGTGATTTAAATAGTACATAAGTTTTTGAAAAAACCATTGGTACGAGCTTGCCACCTGAGGATCGAACTCTGATCTCTTGACTCGTATTCCGATCACCTAACCACTCAGCTATCGTGACTTAAAAACAATAGAGCGAGTATTTTTTTACACCAAGTGACTACCAATATGTGGTAACAGCGTAAGAATATGCCACCCGTACCCTAACCGTCGTAAAAGGTGACTGAAGGAGATAGCGAGCTTGAATAATGCAAAACAACACACATTTGATTTTTTTAAACCAATGTGTTCTTTATTTGAGATTTTCCTTGGAAGTATTGAAATTTCTCCTTTGTTTTCAATTTGATGCCAGACTTATACTTTATCTTTTTGTGCCTTACGCCGGATATAACTGTGGCTCAGAAGAGAGCAATTTCCTATGCGAGCCCGAATTTACGCCGTTCTCATTTTAGCATGTATGCTATCAACATTGACTTCGAAGTTTATATTTTTTAAAATGTTGTTGAGATATTTGTTTACAATTACTTCGCTTTTAGCTATAAAGCTTTAAAATAGTTATGACCAAAATTTTATTTAATTTCTTATGAAAATTATTACGACTTTGACAGTTATTTAAAGCCATCAACGCACCAAGCATCAATCCACGAGTGCCTTGTACGATTATTAATTTCAATTAGCTGCTCTCCGCGGCTTCGCCCGCGGTTTATCGCTTGACACGGAACCCTAATTATTTTTTGTAAAATAAAATTTACTTCTTCGAACAGCAGCCTGTATTACTCCTTAAAATATCAGCTACTTGCTAGTGAAAGTCGCGTTAAAATCGGTCCTGCCGTTTCAGAGATTAGACAGGACAACAGAAAGACAAACGTATATGCATTTAGTGAAAAGCTATTAATTTGGAATTACATACAGACATAAATTTTACATATATGCATATAAATTTAATGCCTGTTGTGTAGCCTGCTGTATGTTATTTGATATTAGTAGGCTCCCTAAGATAGTTATAATATAAATTATCTAGACAATTTAAAATAGTTCGAGCTAATTTATTAACTCGTTCAAGCTTATAACATATTCTACAGTAAGAGAATGTTATTAAGCCTCCCTGTTGAGTTATTTATAGATAGCGATTAATAATGATACACGCTTTGTTTCATGAATATGTCATCATGAATATAACATGCAATATTTCCTAGTTATTAACGAAAATTTGATTTAAAGCACATGCTGGTATTCTATAACATCGGAATTGAACTTTTAATTGTCTAACTTATTATACAATTAACAGAAAATTCATCTGAAATTCCATAAAAATAAATTTTTCAAGATGTTAGTATCGCAGCTCCATAAGGTCCCAGCAATGTAACTACGAGACTCAATTTAATATACTGCGGCAATGTACTAAGGGTATTTATCTCAGCAGTATGAGATATTTACAATAATATACTCTACTAAACAAAAAAAAATATCTTCACTCAATTCCCAAAACAGACAGAGATCAAGTCTAGACAATTAAGTCCGTTTGACCCACCTTCCACCGAAGATATTTTCGGGACAACGTAACAGGTGGTGAGCCCGTCGCCATCTTTACGTCCAAGCTAACAATGAAGTTCGTACATAAGTTTTTTTTTTGAAAAACTCATTGGTACTGCCACCTGGGGATCGAACTCGGGTCTCTCGACTCCAAATTCCGACCATTCCGACCACACTACCATTCGGCTATCGTGGCTATCGTGTCTGGTTTTGGTATTTTTTTAAAGGCCTATTGTAAATCTATTACATACACCATGTTGACAGATGGACGTATATATGTGTATTAAAATTTACGTGCAAATAAACATATATTTATCTGTCTTAGCTATATTTTTTTTACTTATTTAAATAAATAAATACATAAATATCACGCAAATTCTTATATTTTTTATAATATAATTCGGTATAAAAATCCCCAGGTCTAGACCAGATATCTGGAATTGCATGAAAATAACGGAATAATAGTTAATCTTAAGAGAATCAAAAAAGAAGCAAAGAATTTCATTGTCGATTGTTCTGTTAGTTATTTATATCACCAATAATCAGTGTAGTTTATTTTTTACTTTATAAAAGCTTTGACTTTAGAGAATTTTATTATTCTCTAAAGTCAAAGCTTTTATAAAGTAAATTTCCATTTGTAGCTTAAGATACGCCTAAATGGATTAAAAAAGAATATATAATATTTAACACTCGAAATCCTGACACGGGATTCACAAATTCATTTTAATTTCGTTAACAAGCCGTTCCAAGACTACGAAAGAATATTAATTTTCCCTTCAAAGGCAAAAAAATATGTTAAATTTTTTCCTCGTGACAATATGTAATTATTTACACAGGCTGTGTGCAAAGATGAGTCTATTTTCTTTGTTTTTATTTGTATTGAACATGTTTGTTAAATTTCTAAGCAAATAATAATCTGCTAAAAGATCTCTTTGACGGTTCACGATGTTACCTGCTTCCTTTTTTATAGTTGCCGATATTTTGACGAAAAAAATTATGTGATGAACCGACAAAATTTCTTATTTTAAGTTTTGTTAGGGTCAATGAAAAATTAGTTATAGAAAACAGCGCTTGAGTTCATTATTTGATTCCATTTAATGATTGTTTTAAATATTTATGTCTAGTTTTTAATCCTACATTTTTTGTCCCTACCTATGTATATGTTCATTATTTTTAAAATCTGCACCTTTCGCCTTAGAAATCTTTGAGGTCACTAATTTTTTTTTTCAGGTAAGACCACTGGAAATAGTAATAACAAGTAGAGTGAAAGCATCCAATAATTACCCAATTAAACCCCAACGAGTTCGCTTTTCGTTAACTACGCTTGAGCACTACTCTCTGAATCAAAAGTGGCATAAAATTGTGACCTACTTACTAATTGCAGAACCTCTTTTAGTCAGATTCTTATAGATCAGAACGAAATTAATTTATTTAGCCTTTAGGCTGTCTTCTTCAAATTAATCTGATAACATAATTCTGAAATAAGATTATACAAACGTAATGATTTCTTATATTTTACGCGAATACTACACATTTTAAATAAAACTATTTTCGGCTTTTATCACGTTTTAAATTAGTTTTAACGTTTTAAAACTAATTAAAAACGCAATAAAATCCGAAAATCGTTTTATTTAAATTTATAAAAACGTAATTCTCCACGTTATCTAACAAATGTTAACGTACATTACTGTGTACATATTGTGTCTGTGTGTATGTATAGTACCGTTGGCTTAGATGTTAAGATGGCGATGGCACCAGATGTCACGTTGTCCCAAATAATCTTCGGTGAAAGGTGGGTCGAAACTACTTAATAGTTTCGACCTTCTAGATACCCCAGTAACGGAGCTACGTGTCAAGATATTACTGTACCTAAACACCAAAATATACATAAGTACTTGTATATGGAATTACAATACAATTTAGGATACTTTCAAATTGTGATAGACAACTAATGATAACAACTAACCCTTCGTGGTACATTTTCAGGCAACCTTTGGATGGACAGGAATTATAGTATAATAAGACGGTGGTGTACATATAAATGGATAGAAACAAAACTACTAATATTATATATACAAAAACTATATATACTTACTTATTATATTAACGTGAATTTAAAAATAGAGATAGATATATAATTATGAGTGGGATGACGTAGTTAGAGTTGACAGATAGTGTTCAGCAACTACGGATTTGAAAACAGGAAGGGATTTAGCTTGTCGGATAGAGGTAGGAAGAGCATTCCACAGTTTGGTTGCCTGCATTGTGAATAAGTTACCGTAAAAAACTGTGGAATGAACAGGAATCTTTATTTGCAAGGTTTCAGATGAGCGTAAGGATCGGAGATTGGCAAGATGAAGTACATTGGATAACTATCTAACCTAACATTGGAAATGTGTGAAGATATTAAAAAGGGATATTAAAACTCTTTTATAAGTTATAACCTTCAACCCCAGTGTCCCACCGACAACACTGCGTATTACACAAACACTTACTTTTTATTCTGCTGTAGTTTAAAATCAGCCTATGGCGGAAGAAATCCATTTTATAATGATAAATAAATACACATTTAGGGACAACATCTAAAAGATTATTCTGGAAAAAGAAAAAGCATTTTCATCCAATCCAAGAATCCAAAGAAAGTAGCATTTGTGTTATAGAATCGAAAACAACGACAATCAAAATAACACCCGAGACAATGAAGAAAAAGTGTTTTTATACGTTGACCCACCGGGAATTGAACACGGGACTTCAGAGCTGACGATACCATAAAACCGGTATTGAAACCGTTCTCAGGTTATCAAAATGATGTTACACTATGTAAACGAGTGGTGTATACGACGTTTTTATAGTGATAATAGTTCTGAGGTCCTGAGCCCGATTCTCGATCAGTGAATGTAGTAAACAGCTTTTCTACATTTTCTCAGTTCTCGGTGTTTGTGGTAATTAAGTTAACTCTAATTCCATTACACAAGTGCTTACGAGTGAGCAAATGCTAACTTTGGGATCAGAGCAGTGTATTTGATGTTGTCCCTATCTATATATGTGTTGATTTATTGTGCGTGGTTTATTTTAAGGTACCATATGGTTACGGTGTAAGAATATTGCCACTCCCTTTCTTCCCGCAGGAGACGTAAGAGACGACTCAGGGAAACAGCCCAGAATTTCGTTAAGGCAACCGATACATTGCGCGATAACCATTTCTAAAAATATTAGAACAAAACATCGGACCGAACATTGGCAGCAGTGTCTGAGGTGCAAGTGGTCTCCTACTTCAATCGCCGATCTGCTTGCCACGCGTGGCGATTATGGCATATCCTCCCTATGGGAGAGGCCAGTCTCCTGCAGAGGATTTTAATAAGCCGTTATGTATGTATGTTATCTAAGTGCTGTTATGTATGTTATCTAAGCCTTTTTTAAATATAATTTTTATTTAATACCGATATTTTAAATCATAAAAAAAAGGTTTTTCAAAAACTTATGTACGAATTATATCGTTGGCTCGAACATAAAGACGGCGACGGGCCCGCCTTACCACCTGTCACGTTGTCTCGAAAATATGTTCGGTGGAAGGTGGGTCAAAGGGACTTAATTGTCTGGACTAGACCACTGTCTACACCTATATTGGGAATTGCGTGAAGTTGTTATTTATTTTTTTTATAAAAATGTATTCAAAATTACAAGGAAGCCTTGGGTACCGTTGTGGTCTAAGCCCTATTTCAGAAGGCGGACCGTGGTTCGATATCCGGGCCATCACCAATAAAACTATCGTTTAGCTCACCACGTGTCACGTTATCTGAAATATATATGAATAATATATGGCTCCAAAGTAAAACTTGGGTTATAAGAATTATATTGTCGAAGCCTTTTACAATCCCAGTATACGAAATTAGCCAAGATTAAAATTAATTATATACCTGAAAATCTACGCAAATTTTGTTATTTTTACACTGTAAAGACTGATTGGATTTCAGTAAAATCTTTCATGAACATATACGTTGACATATCACTTATAATAGATTTTTTTGGAAAGGAAAATACTCTTCGATTTAGCAGTAAAACGAAAGGTGTAACCGCGGAGCGTAACTAGTATTTCAATAAAAATGATTCCAGGAATTGATAATGAGATATCGAGGGCTCGTCTGTTTCATTCAGTGTTATTCAATAATAGAAAAGAAAGAACAAAAATTTTTCAAATGATGGATGCGATGTCATTAGTTATTGATTATCCATTACATCGCATTTACAGTAATTGACGGCACCATTATCTCGACACGCCCATTCCAAACTCCATGCGAAAGTAAATTTATTTTGAAGTGCCTAATTCATTTTAAGAGACATCCAAGTTGTGAGTCGTGTTGTTACATGGGTTGGGGATAAGAAAACGCCGGTATTTCAATGCTCTCTTGTTATTAACTCCATGTCTTCTACTTCTACTTTTATAACATGTAGTGACCCATTATTTTCGTCTTGATACTTATTAGCTTCGCTCAAGCGCCCTGATTTTTTAATGTACATAGGACCGAATTCCGAAAGTTCCCGAAAACAACACCACAATTACACTTTTTTTTAAAGACCCCATTGGTCTTGTACCAATGTGGTCTTTAAAAAAAAGAAGCTTGCGGTCACCTTAAGATCAAACTCGTAGTCTCTTTACTCGAATTCTGATCACCCAACCACTAGGCTATCGTGATTATGACGATAAATATTCTAAATTTAACAGTCTTTATATAACAAACAAATATTCACGGTAACTCATTATTTGCATGTTACTAGCAGGTTAACCTGTAGGTTTTATTATACTCACTTATTGTAGATTTTTTTCAAGGTAACACATAATAAACACAGAATTTTTATAGACAAATATGGATTATTATAGACAGGATTGTTTCCAAATATATAATTATATTAGTATAACATTATCTCCATAAAGTCACGATAGCCGAGTTGATGGGTGGTCGGAATTTCGAGTCGAGAGACCCGAGTTCGATCCCCAGGTGGCAGTACCAATGAGTTTTTCAAAAACTTTTTCAAAAAATTTCGTCGTTGGCTTGGACATAAAGGCGGCGACGGGCTCACCACCTGTCACGTTGTCCCGAAAATATCTTCGGTGGAAGGTGGGTCAAAGGGACTTAATTGTCTAGACTTGACCTCTGTCTACCCCTGTATTGGGAATTGCGTGAAGATATTTATTTATTTATTTATTTTATTTTTTTAGGGTGTCTTGTTCAAATTAATCTGATGACATTATTCTGAAATCAGATTATAAAAAGTAATGATTTCTGGTATTTACGCCAATAAGCGATTTTAAATAAATCGTTTTAGTTACGATTAAAGCGTTCTCAGTTCTCGATGTTTGTGGTAATTAAGTTAACCCTAATTCCATTACACAAGTGCTTAATAGTGAACAAGTGCTAACTTTGATACAGAGCAGTGTATTTAATGTTGTCCCTATCTATATATGTGTATTTTAAGGCACCATGTGGTTGCGGTGGCAGAATATTGCCACTCCCTATCTTCCCGTAGGTGACGTAAGACACGACTCAGGGAAACAGCCCAGAATTTCGTTATGGCAACCGATACATTTCGCGATAACCATCTCTAAAAACATTAGACCAAAACATCAGACCGAACATGGGCAGCAGCATCTGAGGTGCAAATGGTCTGCTACTTCAATCGCCGATCTGCTTGCTACGCGTGGCGATTATGGCAAATCCTCCCTATGGGAGAGGCCTGTCTCGGTTTGAACTCAATAATGTGTCTGAATCACACCCTTTAACAACATTTTTACATATAAAAATAACCGGAATAATGTTTGCGCGCTCTGTTTACTGTAGAATGTAGGGGACATAATATAAAAACTGTTATTCAAATTCACTCTACCACATTCTATTATTAATGTACTACATTCTATAATAAAATATCAATATCAAGAAAATCATCAATTAACCTTTGTGTATTATTTATGTAATATATCCATGTTCCTACATTTACATGGTCATCGATTACTAATGAATTATTTTTATATGTCTAAGTGCGTGTGTAAAAATGCACTTAATCTAGGTAAAATGTTTTCTTTATAAAAAAATAAGGTCGCATTGGTCAGGTTTAATTGTTTTGTAAATCTGGCTCTATTATTCTCTGGCAAAAATATTATTAAGTATTCTATTCGTAAGACTTAATTGACAAGTAAAAGGCAAACAAAATTAAGATGTAATGAAATTTAAATTCAATTTACATTGGAAATATTGACAAGTGAAATAAGCCTCACTGCCTGTAAAGAAGCGTAATGGATAATTCCCTCTTTATGTCATATAGTTACAGACAAAGTGGAACTAAATTACGCAACAATTGACAACGTCAACGTCGATTCTATTAATAAGACGATATGTGACGACACTCCGTGGACGAATGGCGTGCACACCGGTTTTCATGGTGATGCCATCTCAAAGGTCCCGGGTTTTATTACCGGGCGGGTCAATGTAGAAAACATTTTTTCTACATTTCCTCAGGTCCTCGTGTTTGTAGTGCTTTCGTTGTTTCGACCTTTAAGACTACTATTAATACGTCCACAACAAGACATACATTAGTAACATAGTTCTAGTATATATTCTATACTAGGCAGCTTGGGTCGATATTTATTTTAGCTATTATACGATATTTATTTCGTAGCTAAACATATTTTCCCCAGTAAATTACGTTATCTAAATTTATTTTTGCTGTAAATGTGATATCTCCGAATTTAACATAAATTAAATTGTAATAACATAGTTAGAAAAAAACATATTTAAATTAATTCGAATTCACTTTCACTAATTCCACAATTTATTTGTTTTTCATCAAACACCTGACCGATTTCGGCCTTATGGAGTTATCAAAGGTTTAGAAAAAACATTAAAGTATATCGAGATTGAAAACACTTCAACAAAAACTTAAAACTTTTCATGTTACAGAAATTTTACTCTTTGATAACTCTTAAAAGTAAAAAGGCTTTGTAGCCTTTTAATAAATTAATTTACTTTGTTGCAAATTTTTTTGTTTTTAACAGTTTTAGTATTATAACTAACATAATGCATATTTGTTTCATAATTGATTAACGATAACCGAATGGTTGGGTGATTGAGATTCGCGACAAGAAACCCGAGTTCGATTCCCAGATGGCACGCTCGTACCAACAGCTCACCACTAAAGTCGAAAGACTTACTTATCCAGTCCTCTGTCTACCCCTGTATTGGGAATTGCGTGAAAATATTTATTTTTATTTATTTAGTAGCATAATTATAACAAAGTAACAAACTTCACGCAATTCCCAATGCAGGGATAGACAGAGGTCTAGTCTAGACAATTAAGTCCCTTCGACCCACCTTCCACCGAAGATATTTTCGGGACAACGTGACAGGTGGTGAGCCCGTCGGCAACTTTATGTCCAAGCCAACGATGTAATTCGTACATAAGTTTTTGAAAAACTCATTGGTACGAGCCTGCCACCTGGGGATCGAACTCGGGTCTTTCGACTCGAAATTCTGACCACCCAACCGAGTGGTTATCGTGACTTATATCCTAACTAATGTTATAAAAACCAAATTGATTTTATTTATGATGTATTTGATTTCTAAAGCATGTATCGCGGTGGACTTTTTGTTAAAGAGAAATTTGAGAAGAATAGAATAAAATTGTAATAAAATTGTAAATTATAGGCTCGTACAAATGGTTTTTTATGTACGTTTTATAAACTTCGCTTCCACATAAAAATGGCGTCAGGCTCATCACCTCCCAAGTTGTCCCAAAAATGTCTTCAGTGGACGGTGGGTCGAAAAGACTTCTTTGTCTAGAACTCTTTCTACCCCTGTATTAGGAATGGCGTGAAGATATTTTTTTATTATTACATTATTTATTTTATTTATTTATTTATTTATGTACACACAAAAATAATAAAGAAGAAATATAATATAAGGAAAACGTTTGTACAAAGGCACTGCTTATTTCTTAAGAAATTTCTTCCAGCAGACCTGCGACTGGAATGTGGGTAAAAGTAAAGGTAGATTTCGCGTGTACAACTACATATATACATACATACACATACACCATATTGATACATGTATATATATAAACATACATATATATATTATGTACAAGTAAAATGCATACAAATACCTACAGGCAAAAATAATAATAATAAGACAAATACATATGCACAGAAAAATACTATAATAAGTTACAATATCAATGACACTCTTGAATAGATTTATTATTATTTGTTTAGATTTAAACCGAAAGAAAAAAATTCACAGCATCGTGAAAATTTTTAAACAAATTGCTTCCAGACAAAACATAGAGCCCAAAACAATATGTAGTAAAACGGTGTTAAGTCAAGTATCCGAGTCTGATCCCTACAATATGAAATGAAAAAATTCCAATAACGTAAATTTGGAAGTCAGAGAATAGGCTACTCAGCGAAAATGTTAACTCACCCTTTTTTGTCTCTTCATTCTGTTCGAATGTAAAGCTTTCAGACTGTTTTTAGTTTTTTTTTTTTACAAAATCGCGTTTCTTTCACTACAAAGATGAAAGTTTCTTATAGTACAAAGATTAAAGTTTCGTGCTAAATGAAATTTATCTCAAGCAGTTTTATTGAAAGAAGCACTACTGTATTTTTAGTTTAACAAAAACCGGTCGCACCACAAACTATATTCAAGCTATAGAATGACTTTTAACAATTATTTCTATTAATACTTCGTGATAGTTAAAAGACAGTTTTTGTTTAAAATATTAAATCATATATAATACGCGCTTTACCAACGATTACTGTTCTTGCAGCTAATCACATGTTTTTGTAACCATTTTTGTTTATAACCAATTAACTGCATACGTTAGGATAGGATTAAAGTGTAAGAAAATACCACCACCTTCGTTCCCGTGGGTGTAGTAAGAGGTGACTTAAGGAGAAGGCTTTGAAAATGCTAGAGCAGCAGCATCAATATGTAAGGTATATGGCACTGCGATCACTGATCCGTTTGCCAAACGTGGCGATTATATCAAACTCCTCTGAGGGAGAAATTGCAATTGAGATGAACTTAGATCTAAGAGTCTTTTTTGCCTGCAGTTGAAATTTACAGGCCGTATGTTAAGAAAGGATTTGTAAACAATGAAATATAAATAAGCCTTTATAGCTATACATAAAGACGATTACTTTTTAGGAGAGACCTATGCCAAGAAATGGACCTTCAAAGGGCTTTAAGAGAAGATGGAGAGTGTTGCACAACTAAACCGACGTGGATGCTGCACCGACAAGAACTTAGCTCTTTTTCTGTGAAGAATTAAAGAAATTCATGATCGCTTAAACGCTTCAGTCCCCAGGTATAGTCTACTGAGCCCTTTTGTATGGCCTAATGGTTTAGGGTGCAGACGGCGAAATTTGACGTCGCAGGTTCGAACCCGCAATTTGACTAGTGTCCTGAATCAGTTTAAGTTTAGTAGTAGTTAACAGGTAATGTTATACAATACAAGTAATGTATTTTATACTACTAGTGCTATTTAACATTGCTTGTATTATTTTAGAATAGCTACAATAATAATTTTCTTTCCACAAAAACACGTACACAATTTTCGATGGAATCAAATTTATCTATTTTCTTCCATCTAATCATGAATTTATTTAATATAATAATGCGAAGACCTTGATAGAGTCTACGATATCAAAAGAAAATCAAAATAACGTACGTGTGCTGATTTAAATTTTGCTAACACGTGCCTGGTAGCCTAGAAATCCCACGTGTTTTTCGAATAGGATTTATACTTTTATTTCTCGTATTTTAGGGCTAGGTAGTGTCTTCTCTGCCTAAGAATCGAACGGATACTTTCTTTCCAGTTGCAGCTGCCAATTAGTCGTTTAACCACTAATTGGCCCTAGCAAAGTACAAGCCAATATAACATGCTCTGAACTAAAATTTGGAGAATAATAACCAACCTATAGTTTAATATACATATTTTGACGTGTTCTCATTTTTGGTTTTTTCATACAAGTTCAAGTAACATCATGTTTTATCCACACGAAAATTCAACTTTTAGATTGTTAGAAATAATGGTTTATATCTCTTATCCATACATTATTTTAGAAACATCAATTACTATGTTTGTTACTTCTACTTGTATCTTGTTAGTATCTTCACTTTATTTCTCAATACGAGGGTAGGTGAGGTCTACAATAAGAAGAAATGACGAGGACAATAACAAAGTTCTTTCTCATCCAGTTTTCATCGAAGCTTATTTGGTACAACATTTAAGTCTACGTATATATTTATAATAACGTATAAATTTTTGTATAGATAGGATATATAAGTCCATGACTCGGTAACAAACATTCATATTCATCACAAAAATTATTTGCCCTAGCAGGATTCGAATTCGCAACCCTAAACTCGAATTGTTATATTCTTCCGAAAATTCACATTATTTGAACTTCCCATACATTGGCCAGACTGGGAATCGAAACCCAATTCCGGAACTGGCGTCGCTATGAACACCGCTGTGTACAGCACTCGACCACGAAGGTTGTCAAGTTGTTTTATTATTTTCAGAACAAATTTTTCCAGTTTCCATACGATGGAGCGATAGGATTTAACACATATTTGCTTTCCGTGGGTGACGGTGAAGTTGTCGTCTTAGCTTGCGGGATGCCAGTACAAATTACCGGTGACGGTCAGTACCATGTAAATTGCTAGGTATCTGGTACGGCGATTGGGAATCATAATTTGCCAAGCGTGACAGTTAAATTAAACTGTATTCATTCTTATAATTCATTAGGAATATACAGAATATACTTTTTAATCTACCACCTTATCGTAATGAAAAAATGAAATAAGCAATGAATCCTCTACGGAGAAGAAACAGACGAAAGAAAATCCGTAGGTATCTTCTTTTTTTGGTCAAACCCTCTTTTCTTCAGAGAAAGATGAATAATATTATTTCCTTTGACATTTCGCCACAGAGAAATCTTCATTTCTTACAACCCCTGACTATTTTAAACCTCAAATTTGTTTATGATATTGTGTTTATTCCGCAGCGAAGAAAGTTAGTATACAAAAAGCACATGGGTTCTTTTTGCACAATGTAACTTACGTTTGTGTTAAATCTTACTTTTGTAATGTTCAGGCCTTTTGTAAATAACAGCCTTGAAAAGTAGAAGCGAGAAATAATCAAAATTATGCATTTAACAAAAAAGAATGATAAATCAACAAGCAACTCTTCCCGTATTATTGGAAGATCGGAATTCGAATCCGGAGACCACAGTTCGATAACAAAAGGGAAACTTGAAACTATGGGAACATAAGATTTTTATGGTTGATTAGACGACAACACGCTGACCAACTGTCAAGATACCTCAAATAATATCCAATGAATGTACGTCGAAAGGACTAACAGGTCACAACCTATGACTACCCCAATATTGTAAAATAATTACAGATAAGCAAAGAGAATAGAATAAAATACATAACAAGCAAGCATTTAATTAATACTTCCGAAGAGATAGTTCTATTGAAGACAATAGAAACAATTTTAATTATGTATGAAGTTTTGTATAAAAATAAAAAAACACCTAAATTTAGAGTGAATGGAAACGAAACACCATGTTTGTAAACCAAAGGGCACAGCTCTAACAACTACACTAGTAGAGTTGTGAAGACATAATTTTCTTTTGTTGCCTTTTTGACAAGGTCGTAAAATGAATGTGTTCAACGATAAAATCGACTCGGGGTACTGTGACAGTATTGTTTTCTTTTATATTTATACACTATAAAGGAAATATCGCGACGCCATTCCTAATACAAGTGTAGATAGAGGTCTAGACAATTAAATCCTATCGACGACCCCTCCACCGAGATATTTTTGGAACAACGTGACAATTGGTGAGCCCGTCGCCGTTTTTATGTTCAAGCCAGTGATTTAGGTCGTACATAAGTTTTTAAAAAAAAAAACATTGGTACGAACTTGCCACCTGAGGATCGAACTCTGGTCTCTTGACTCGTACTCCGATCACCTAACCACTCGGCTATCGTGACTTAGAGACAATAGAGCGAGCATTTTTTTATACCAAGTGGCTACCGTTTTGTGGTAACAGCGCAAGTTTATGCATCCCGTACTCTTACCGTCATAAAAGGTGACTAAAGGAAATAGCCAGCTTGAATACACTAATGGCGAATGGTAGATGGAAGGATAACCTTGTGATAGCAGCATCTAAGGGGTTTAATACTGCGATCGCCATATCGATTGCCATGTAGAGCGGATTATGGCAAACCCTATATTTCCTGTAGTGTTTACAACTGTAGAATTTATGAGTTGGATAACAAAATAAACAATGTAAATATCCCTTATTGATAAATTCGATTTCGTTTTTGCATGCATAGAAAATAAAATTCAGCAAATATTCATTCGAATCGCTCAAAAAAAATGAGGACTCGTCGTTTCTGCGTACTGAATACGTAATGTAGTACCCAGGTCTTATCTCTTTAAAATTACATTGAATATTTCAGTGACATGAATTTGCTTTTTATCTTAAAAGAACTTAAAACAATTTATACATTATACTCGTGAATATTGTTTCCTTTTATTACAATTTAGTAGCTGTATTTTTAGCAGGACAATAATTTTTATATAATTAATTTGTATAATAATCCAATATTGACATACTTAATTGTTAGAAAGATCTTACTTAACGACTTGCAAAAATCAGAAGCAGCGCCTGTTCACAAGCTATGTGAACAGCACGTTTCAGATGTGTGCTCATTCACAAAATACATGTTGCGTCAGCAAAGTGAAGAAATACGCAGAAGAATACATTTTTTTAGATATTTTCACAGGGACATACCCATTCAGATTCATTTTTGATAGTTGTTTAATGATAAAGGGTTGTAGACGAAAAACAAATTTTGAATTTAATTTAAACATTAATTAATTCTTTTTACTGTCATCAAAATAGGTTCGCTATGATTTTAATTGCTGATTTTACCCATGCTGTATTTGAAAGGAATTAGGGAATATATACACTTTATACCCGTCTCAAATGTGCCAGGACATATCTGCTTATCTCTTGGAATAGAAAATGTGTCTGTAATATGGTGATAGGATACAAACAAAGGTTAAAGATTTTATTTATATTTTTTTTAATTATCAATACATGAAAAGTTATAATACATTAAAATTAAATATAAGCAGTAGACACTTATTTTGACCCTTCTGCCAAGGACAAGAACGTTTGAAAGTATTTATCGCAAAAAGCGACTAAACAAAAAATATTAAGCGTCATTGCTATGACTACTGACATATGGCATAAACTTTACACCACAGATGCTGCTGCCTGTCATCAAAATAAATATTTTAATATTTTGGTATAATTAGGTATATTTGGCGGGTAGTCACGATAGTGACTGTATTTTGAGTCGAAGATCCGAGTTCGATCTCCATGTGGCTGGCTCGTAAAAGTGTTTTTTTTTTTCAATTGCAAATCAGAATTTGCGTACGATTTAGATTGTTAGCTTGGACACAAAGATAGCGACACGCTCACCACCATGAGTCATGTTATTCCAAATAATGTATTCGGTACTAGATCTAGACTAGACTTACTTGTACCCAGTAACCGTGTATTGAGAATGGCGTTTAGATATTTTTTTCTCACTGAGCTATAACGAAAATCCACCAAATTACTTTCCAAATTTATTGCCTTTCATTTGTGTGGTCCCATTCTATTTTTATCTGGTCCTATTCTTGTAACTTAAACAGTGATTGTGTGTTTATTTAGTTTCGAAATGTTAAAAAAACAGTATTTTTAATTATAAAAAACACGTTTGATTTTTTAAACCAATGTGTTATTTTTTTGAGATTTTTCTTGGAAGTATTGAGATTTCTCCTTTGTTTTCAATTTGATGCGAGACTTATACTCTATCTTTTTGTGCCTTACGCCGGATATAACTGTGGCTCAGAAGCGAGCAATTTCCTATGCGAGCCCGAATTTACGCCGTTCCAATTTTAGCATGTATGCTGTCTACATTGAATTCGAAGATTATATTTTATAAAATGTTATTGAGATATTTGTTTACAATTACTTCGCTTAATTCCGCTAATAATATAATATGTCATGAACCGAAGAAAAAAGGCGATTAGCTTATTGTAGGACATTTTGGAGTAGGGCTTCGAAACCCAAGGGGCCAACAGCTGGCTGACTTCATGGAGAAGGAGGGACTCTTTATCATGAACTCTTTTTTCAAGAGGCCCCGCAGAAAGTGGACCTGGATGAGCCCGGATGGTTCCATTAAAAATGAGATCGACTTCATCATGACGACTAGGCGACAGCTGTTCTGTGATGTCTCTGTGATCTCTAGGGTGAAAACCGGCAGTGATCACCGAATGGTAAGGGGCACACTGATCTCATCTGATGAAGTCTACACTCCATTCATCTCGTGCCCTTATTCAAAACCCCGAGGACTTTTAGCTCGAACTGCAAAATCGCTTTGAGTGTCTTGACGATTGCGCTACAGTGGACGATATTAATAGCAAGCTAGTGGAAACTGTCCATGCGGTTTGCAGTCCAGTTTGCAAAAGCTACCGTGAAACTAGGCGTGAAATGAGGCTGCAGTCTTCAACTGATGTGTCAGCATACCGGCAACTGAATAGACAGATCTCGAAATCTATGCGGCAAGACTTACGCAAGTTCAATACGATGGGAATTGAACAAACAACAAAACCAGGGCTCCAAAGTCTTCGCCAAAGATCTGACTATCGCAAGGAGCCAACTGATTAAGTTGAAGGCCGACAGCGGCGCAGTTATTTCCATTAGAACTGGGATTTTGAGTGAGATTGAGAGATTTTACGGACAGCTGTACACATCGTCGCTAAAACCACACACGAGTGAGAGTGGCGACTCAAGAGCCCATGTTATACGACACTTTTCCGATGACATCCCGGAAGTCAGTCTGAGCGAGATTAGAATGGCTCTCAAACAGCTCAAAAACGGCAAGGCACCGGGTGAGGATAGAATTACTGCTGAGCTTCTGAAAGCGGATGGAAAGCCGATACTTGTGGTCCTTCAGAAGCTCTTCAATTCCGTCATACAAGAAGGTGCTACACCGAAAGCGTGGAGTAGGAGCGTGGTTGTCCTGTTCTTCAAGAAAGGGGATAACTGCCTATTGAAGAACTATAGACCAATAGCCTTACTTAGTCGCGTCTACGTACTGTTTTCGAGAGTCATTACGAATCGTCTGGCAAGCAGACTTGACAACTTCCAGCCTCACGTACAAGCCGGGTTCCGAAAAGGCTTCAGTACCATAGACCACATAAATACTCTTCGCCAGATTGTACAGAAGACAGAAGACTATGGAAAAAGCCTTTGATTCTGTCGAAATTTGGGCGGTGTTACAGGCTCTTCAGCGATGTCAGATAGACTATAGGTATATCGAAGTGTTAAAATGCTTATACGATGAGGCTACGATGTGTATCCAAGTACAGGACCAGAGTACAAAACCTATCCAATTGCAGAAAGGTGTAAGACAGGAAGTCGTCATATCCCCGAAACTCTTCACCGCTATGTTGGAAGATGTTTTCAAGCTACTGAACTGGAAAGGATACAGTGTGAACATCAATGGCAAATTCATCGCTCACCTTCGGTTTGCCGATGATATAGTTCTGATGACAGAGTCGCTTGAGGAGCTTAGCACTATGCTCAATGACCTCAATAGTGTTTCCCTACGGGTTGGTCGTAAGATGAACATGGACAAGACTAAGGTCAGGTTTAACGTCCATGTCAGACCAATGGCGGTTATTGTTGGGAACACCGGAAATTGTTGACGAATACGTATATCTGGGACAAATTGTTAAACTAGGTAAGTCCAACTTTGATCCAGAGGTCAATCGGTGAATCAAACTCGATTGGGCAGCGTTCGGGAAATTACGCCATATTTTCTCGTCAAGTATACCTCAAAACCGTAAAAGCACTGTATACAACCAGTGCGTCTTGCCAGTGATGACCTACGGAACTGAGACATGGTCCTTCACTGCTGGCCGGATGAGGAAGCTCAAAGTTGCTCAGCGGGCTATGGAGAGGGCTATGTTGGGTGTTTCTCTGCGTGACAGAATCCGCAACGATGATATGCGCAGCAGAATTAGGGTAACCCACAGCCATGAGGATTAGCACGCTGAAGTGGAAATCGGCCAGCCACATAGCTCGCAGAACGGACAACGAAAAAAAAGTTCTCGAGTGACAGCCTCGTTCTGGCAAGCGCAGTGTTGGACGTCCCCCCACAAGATGGAGTGACGACCTGCACAACATTGCGGGAATTCGATGGATGCAGGTGACTCGGGATCGTTCTGTATGGAAATCTTTGGAAGAGGCCTATGTTCAGCAGTGAACTTTAGATAGGCTGTAAAGAAGATGAAGAAGAAGAAGAACTGAAGAGAAGAAAAAGAGAGAAAGATATTTTTTTACAGTTATCACGGAAGTCTTTTAAACCAAAGAAATTGTATACCTTTACTACATAAGTTTTAGAAAAACTTCGGAATTCCGAACATCCAACCATTCGACTATTGTAGCTTTAAAATACTTAATAACCAAAACTTTATTTATTTTCTTATGAAAATTATTATGACTGACAGTTATTTAAAGCCATCAACACACCAAGCACCAATCCACGTGTGTTGTACGATTATTTATTCTAATTAGCTTAACACGGAAACCTAATTATTTTTGTAAAATAAAAGTTACTTCTTCGAACAACAAGTAACACAGGCGTATACCTTAAAATATCAGCAAGCTGCTAGTGAAAGTCCTGTTGAAATCGGTCCAGCCGTTTCAGAGATTAGACAGGTCAAACAGAAAGACAAACGTATATGCATTGAATAGCATATGAAAAGCTATTAATTTGGAATTACATACAGACTTGAATTTTATAGAATTGTTTATTATTTATTTATTTATTTATTTATCTTCACGCACAATCCCTGTCGGGGTAGCCAGAGAGAACAGATCGCCAAGTGTCACGATCCCTACATACTTCTTTCGCTTCTTTCAGATTCATCATCTTCTTCATACATGCACGTCTAGGTATCCGAGTACTCTTGACCCTCCCCTCTTCGAGCAATTTGCTCACATGGTCTTCGAAAGTTAGTCTCGGTCTACCTCGACACCTTTTAATATTAACTTTCGCGCTATATATTTTCTTCACCATTCGGTCTTCACTCATTCGCTCAACGTGCCCAAACCATCGAAGCACGCCCTTATCCATTTTTAAGACAAGGTCATCTTTCAAACCTGCCATATTGCGAATCTCTTCGTTTCGCTTTCGGTCGGCCATGGTAAGGCCGCACATTTTACGAAGAGATCGCATCTCCACTGCATTCAACCTGCTTTTATGCTTCTTCTGGCATACCCAGGTTTCGCTGCCATATAACAAAGTATCATCGGTACCAACACTGCGTTATGTATTGCAAGGCGTGCACTTTTCACAACGCCTTGCCTTTTTATTAACGCAGTCAGGGCACCATTGACTTTGTTCCCGGCAGCGACACGCCTGTCCACATCTAAATCACATCTTCCATCCCAGCTAAACGCACTCCCCAAGTATACAATTTTATTCACCTGTTCTAGACATTCCAGATTTACCCAAATTTCGCACTTCGTTCTTTCTTCGTCCCTTTCAAATACCAGAACCTTAGTTTTATTAGCATTCAAACGGAGACCATTAATTTCACATTCTTCTTTCATACACGTGACTAATGCCTGCAATTCTGCCTCTGATGGTGCAATAAGCACATTTGATCCGTGCATCCTCTTCCAGGTCTAAATCCGCATTGTGCCTCCCATAGAAATCTTTCCGATTTATCTTGCATCCTACGTGTCAAAACCTTCGAGTAAACTTTACTTGCTAAATTGGTCAAACTGATCGCCCGATAGCACCCGTAGTCATAATGTGAACCTTTACCTTTATATAAAGGCACAATGACCGCGGATTGCCAATCATCCGGAACTGCCTCCGCTCGCCAGCACAAATTGCATAGCAGATGAAAGCTGTCCCAGACGCGTGGGACTGCTTGGTCTCCGACAAACACACGACATCTAATTCTCTTTCTTTCATTATTTCAATCAACTCATTCGTCTTATCTCTCATGCCTCCTCTAACATTCCACGTGCCAACTCTGCACTCCGTCCTCCACCTTCCGCCGTGTCGGGCTGTGCATGACGGGTGGCGGGTCCCATCGCTGCTTTGCGCGCTGTATTCCACACCAACGGGGACGAGCTGGTGTGCGTCGCCTTGGAGGGACGCCCTAACCCTCGTTGGCATGGGTGCGCAGCTGTGTAGAATTGCAGCCCTGAAAGGGGCTGGCAGGGGTCGCGACGAGCACGCTTCTACAATGACCCCGCTTGTAGAATTGTAATACTTTATTTACAGAAAAAATTATGTTAATATTTACAATACTTATTTACTAAAAACTATTATAATCGTAGAGCCCTACTCCTAGTGGTACCAAGAACGCTGGCTGCATTTCCACGTTGAACGGCTAGACTTAACCGTTAAGCGTGGAAAGAACCAGCCCTCTTGTCACCAGTGGCAACGATAAGTCGCGGATACAATTCCTTTAGAAACTGCATCGCGCGGGGACCCCACGAACCGATTCAGCTGACTCTGATGCCGCCCCGGCCCTTATCGAAGTACCCTTGATATGAGAAGCCGCTAATGTATCGACGCAAGTTGCGTCCCACACAAGAGCTTTGCCTCTCTCCCGAGGGACTAAAGTCAAGCCGTCGGGTCTCTTTCCACCCTCCTTAAATATTCCACAAGGCTCTAAAACCGAGGGAATATTTATGGAAACAAAAGTCCTTTGGATGATTTCATTCCAGGAACCGTGACGAGATAGTCTGCCGGCACTTTTTTGGTAAAGCAAGTAGCCAGTAATTTGACTCCTTTGTCGAAATTTTTTGATATATGTATATAAAAATGCCTGTTGTATAACCTGCTGTATGTTGTTATTAGTCCGCTCCCGTAAATAGTTATAATATATATTATCTAGAACATTTAAAATGTTTTCGAGCTAATTTATTAACTCGTTCAAGCTTATGGCATATTCCAAAGTAACAGAATGTTATTAAGCCTCCCTGGTGAGTTATTTATAGATAGCGATAAATAATGATACACGCTTTGTTTAGCTGCTATCATGAATATAACATGCAATATATTATAGTTATTAACGAAAATTTCATTTAAAGCACATGCTGGTATTCTATAACATCGTAATTAAACTTTTAATCGTCTGACTTATTATACAATTAACTAAAACTGCATCTGAAAATCAATAAAAATAAATTTACAGACTTTTACAAGAAACTAGCATCGTAGCTCCATAAGTCACTAGCAATGTACCAACGAGTCTCAATTCAATATACTTCGACTATGTACTAAGGGTGTTTATCTCAGCAGTATAAGAGATTTCAATAATATACTCTACTAAACGGCCTGTAAATTTGTAAAGCGATACGTAGACCTCAATGAAAGTACAATTAGATAATTTTAGTGCCAGATACATTAAAAATAAAAATAAAATAAATACCTTCACGCAATTGCCAAAACAGGAGTAGACAGAGGTATAGTCTAGACAAATAAGTCCCTTTCACCTTCAATCGAAGATATTTTCGGGACAACGTGACAGATGGTGAGCTCGTCGCGTTTTTATACCCAAGTCAACGATATAATTCGTACATAAGTTTTTGAAAAACCAATTGGTACGAGCCAGCCACCTGGGGGTCGAACTCGGGTTTCTCGACTCCAAATTCCGACAAATTTCGACCACCCTACAACTCGGCTATCGTGGCTATCTTGGCTGGTTTTGGTAATTTTTAAAGGCCTATTGAAGGCCTATTGAATATCTATTACATGCACCGTGAACAGATGGACGTATGTATGTGTATTAAAAACTTATTTGCAAATAAACATATATTTATCTGTTTAAGCTTGTTTTACTTATTTATATAAATAAATACATAAATAACACGCAATATCTTATCTTTTTTATAATGTAATTCGGTATAAAATCCCTAGGTCTAGACCAAATATCTGGAATTGCATGAAAATAGCGGAATAATAGTTAATCTTAAGAGAATAAAAAAAGAAGCAATGAATTTCCTTGACGATTGTTCTGTTAGTTTTTTATATTACCAATAATCGGCGTAGTTTATTTTTTACTTTATAAAAGCTTTGACTTTAGAGAATAATAATATCCTTCCATTTGCAGCTTAAGATACGACTTAATGGATTGTAAAAGAAATAGGTATAACACGATTCTTTTATTACAACACGATTTAATATTTTACACTCGAAATCCTGACACGAGGGTCACAAATTCATTTTAATTTCGTTAACAAGCCGTTCCAAGACTAAGAAAGAATATTAATTTTCCCCTCAAAGACAAAAAAATATGTTCAATTTTTTCCTCGTGACAAGATGTAATTATTTACACAGGCTGTGTGCAAAGACGAGTCTAAGTTTTCGTTTTTATTTGCATTGAACATGTTTTTCAAATTTCTAGGCATGATGGCGATGGTATCCGTTTCCTTTTTCATAGTAAAAATTAAAAAAATATCTTCACGCCATTCCCAATACAAGGTAGACAGAGGTCTACTCTAGACAATTAAATACCTTCGACCCACCTTCCACCGAAGATATTTCGGGACAACGTGACAGTTGGTGAGCCCGTCGCCGCCTTTATGTCCGAGCCAACGATATGAATTGTACATAAATAAATAAATAAATATAAATAAATATCTTCACGCAATTCCCAATACAGGGGTAGACAGAGGTCAAGTCTAGACAATTAAGTCCCTTTGACCCACCTTCCACCGAAGATATTTTCGGGACAACGTAACAGGTGGTGAGCCCGTCGCCGCCTTTATGTCCAAGCCAACGATGAAATTCGTACATAAGTTTTTTGAAAAACTCATTGGTACAGCCACCTGGGGATCGAACTCGGGTCTCTCGACTCGAAATTCCGACCACCCAACAACTCGGCTATCGTGACTTTTAATTAATTGTACATAGGTTTTGAAAAAACCCATTGGTACTGTCACCTGGGGATCGAACTCGGATCTCTCGACTCGGAATTCCGACCACACTTCCACTCGGCTATCGTGACTTATTTATAGTCGCCGATATTTTAACAAAAGAAATTCTGTGATGCACTCTCAGAATTTCTTATTTTAGGTTTTGTTTGGTCTGTTTTGGTTGAAAACAGCGTTTGCGTTCATTACGAGTATATGATTCCAATTGATGATTATTTTAAATATAGTTTATTCACGATAGCCGAATGGTTGAGTAGTCAGAATTTCGAGTCAAGAGACCCGAATTCGATACCCAGATGGCAGGCTCGTACCAATGGGTTTTTCAAAAACTTACGTACGAATTATATCGTTGGCTTGGACTTAAAGACGGCGACTGGCTCACCACCTGTCACATTGTTCCGAAAATATTTTGGGTGAAAAGTGGGTCGAAACGAATTAATTGTCTCTGTCTACCCATGTATTGGGAATTGAGTAACGATATTTATTATTTATTGTTATAGTTTCTAGTTTTTAATCTTACATCTTTGTCCCTATCTATGTATATGTTTATTATATTTTAAATCTGCATCTTTCGCCTTATAATTTTTTGAGGTCACTGATTTTTTTTTTCAGGTATGGCCATTGGAAATAGTAATTACAAGTAGAGTGGTGGCATTCAATAATAACCCAATTAAACCCCAACGAGTTTGCTTGTCGCGGCATAAAACTGTGACCTACTTACTAATTGTGGAACCTCTTTTAGTCTGATTCTTATTGGTCAGTACGAATTAATTTATTTACCTTTTTATATTTTTTTTATAGAAAAGGCGGCAAACGATCAGGCGGCTCACGTGATGGTAAGTGATTACCGCCGCCCATGAACACCCGCAATACCAGAGGCAAAGCAGATGCGTTGCCGGCCTTAGAGTGCCCCCCCCCCATTGGGGGAGGGAGGTGTATGGGCCTTCGGTTACCTGCACTCACCAGAAGAAACGCAGAAGTTTGTTAGACTTCTACTTCACGCCGGTATTCTGTGAGGTCGTGTTGCATGAATGGGCCGGTCGAGCCGGCCCATTCATGCAACAACTGATGCGTGGCTCTACCACTGTTAAAAATAGGTAGTTTTTAGGTTGAGTTGTTTAAATTAATCTGATTACATGTTCATAATCAGTTTATAAAAACGTACTGATTTATTGTATTTACGCGAATACTACACATTTTTAAATAAAACGATTATCGGCTTTTATCGCGGTTTTAATTACTTTTAACACACTATTTATTTACTTCCCTACGTTTCGGATGCTTTACAGCATCCGTGGTCACACAGCAGCTCAGAAAAAAAATTGTTTGTTAAAAACTAATTAAAAACGCGATAAAATCTGAAAATCGTTTTATTAAAATTTATTAAAAACGTATTTCTCCACGTTATCTAACAAATGTTAACGTACATTACTGTGTACATATTGTGTCAGTGTGTATGTATAGTACCGTTGGCTTAGATGTTAAGATGGCGATGGCACCACATGTTACGTTGTCCCAAATAGTCTTCGATGAAAGGAGGGTCGAAAGTACTTAATAATCTCGACCTTCTAGATACCCCAGTAACGGAGCTACGTGTCAAGATATCACTGTACCTAAACACCAAAATATACATAAGTACTTGTATATGGAATTCCAATACAATATAAGATACTTTCAAATTGTGATAGACAACTCATGATAACAACTAACCCTTTGTGGTACAACTACAGACCTAATCAATTAGATTAGCAAGAAGTGAGTCAAAAAATCACGAAACTTAGTAACGTAAAATTTAAAGCATCTATCTAACCTAACATTGGAAATGTGTGAAGATATAAAAAGGACAACTCCCTTTTTCTATCTTTTACCCTGGTCCAACGACAACAACAGCGTATGAGCCTTACTTTTTATTCTGCTGTTTTTAGTATCAGCCTTGAGAAACTGAACAATATCATTTGTAACTTAGTTACAATTATCGTCAAATATATACACTTAAGTCCTATCCGAGAACCACTATATGCCTTAGAGTGAAATGTATGAAATTTTGTTCAATAGTATTACAGTTTATCGTGTGCAAACTTGAAAAACAAACGCGGCGGAAGTAACCCATTTGATAATGATAAATAAATACACATTTAGGGACAACATTAGTTGTTACATTTCTCTGATTAGATCAGTCATTATTGTGATCCTAAAGAAAGTAGCATTTGTGTTATAAAATCGAAAACAATGACAATGAAAATAACACCCGAGACAATGTAGAAAAAGTGTTTTTATACGTTGATCCACCCGGGAATTGTACACGGGACTTCAGAGCTGACGATACCATAAAAACCGGTATTTACACCGTTCGTAGGTTATCAAAATGAAGTTATACTATGTAAACAAGTGGTGTATACGACGTTTTTTATAGTGATGACAGTTCTGAGGTCCTGGGCCCGATTCCCGATCGATTGAATGTAGTAAACAGTTTTTCTACATTTTCTCAGTTCTCGGTGTTTGTGGTAACTAATTTAATAATTCCATTACACATGTGCTTAAGAGTGAGCAAGTGCTAACTTTGGGATCAGAGCAGTGTATGTGATGTTGTCCCTATCTATATATGTATTGATTTATTGTGTGTGGTTTATTTTAAGGTACCATATGGTTACGGTGTAAGAATATTGCCACTCCCTTTCTTCCCGTAGGTGACGTAAGAGGTAACTCAGGGAAACAGCCCAGAATTTCGTTAAGGCAACCGATACATTGCGCGATAACCATTTCTAAAAATATTAAACAAACATCAATCAAACATCAGACCGAACATTGGCAGCAGCGTCAGAGGTGCAAGTGATCTGCTACTTCAATCGCCGATCTGCTTGCCACGCGTGGCGATTATGGCATATCCTCCCTATGGGAGAGGCCAGTCTCCTGTAGAGGATATAAATAAGACGTTATGTATGTATGTTATCTAAGTGTATTTTAAGAACGTGTTAATACAATGAGCATCGTCAGTAAATCACTTTCAAAATATATAGGTAATTTAATCTGCTCGGTCAAATGTAACGTTGATTAATTTCCGAGCATTAATCATACACAAAGCTCGGCATCGCTATGGCCATTTCGGAGTCGTCTGTATTGTTTGCACAGTTGAATGGAGATAATGTGATACTAATATAATTATATATTTGGAAACAATCTTGTCTATAATAATCCATATTTGTCTATAAAAATTCTGTCTGTCTGTTTTACTTTGATGGCTGAATCGCTAAACCGATTTAATGAAACAATGTATGGAGCTTGAATCCCAGGGAGGGATTTATTATTTTATCTTGAAAAATAATCTGTAATAAGTGAGTATAGTAAGTGAAATATAAGTAAGGGTTTCCATACGGGAAAACCAACAGGTAACAGCTAGTGACATGCAAATAATAAGTTACCGTATATATTTGTTTGTTATATAAAGACCTGTTAAATTTAGAATATCTATCGTCATGATCACAATAGCCGAATGGTTGGGTGATCAGAATTTGAGTAAAGACAGAATTTGCGTTGTAGACGCAAACACAGAATTTGAGTTTTACCAATGGGGTCTTTAAAAAAAAGTGTGTTTGTGGTGTTGTTTTCAGGAACTTTCGGTATTCGGTCCTATGTACATTAAGAAATCAGGGCGCTTTAGCGTAGCTAATGAGTTTCAAGACGAAAATAATGGGTCTCTTTACTTGTTCTAAAAGTAGAAGAAGAAGACATGGAGTTTAATAACAAGAGATCATTGAAATATCGGCGTTTTCTTACCCCCAACCCATGTAACAACACGACTTACAACTTGGATGACTCTTAAAATGAATTAGGCACTTCAAAATAAATTTACTTTCGCATGGAGTTTGGAATGGGCGTGTCGAGATAATGGTGCCGTCAATTACTGTAAATGCGATGTAATGGATAATCAATAACTAATGACATCGCATCCATCATTTGGAAAACCAGTTTTTGTTCTTTCTTTTCCATTATTTAATAACACTGAAACAGACGAGCCCTCGATATCTCATTATCAATTCCTGGAATCACTTTTATTGAAATACTAGTAACGTTCCGCGGTTACACCTTTCGTTTTACTGCTAAATCGAAGAGTCTTTTCCTTTCCAAAAAAATCTATTATAAGTGATATATCAACGTATATGTATATAAAAGATTTTACTGAAATCCAATCAGTCTTTACAGCGTAAAAATAACAAAATTTGCGTAGATTTTCACGTATATAATTCATTTTAATCTAGACTAATTTCGTATATTGGGATTGTAAAAGGTCTAGACAAAATAATTCTTATTACCCAAGTTTTACTTCGCAGCCATATGTTATTCATGTATATTTCAGATAACGTGACACGTGGTGAGCCTAACGATAGTTTTATTGGTGCTGGCCAGGGGATCGAACCAGGGTCCGCCTCCTGAAATAGGGCTTAGACCTAAACGGTACCCAAGGCTTCCTTGTAATTTTGAATACATTTTTATAAAAAAATAAATAACAACTTCACGCTATTCCCAATATAGGGGTAGACAGTGGTCTAGTATAGACAATTAAGCCCCTTTGACCCATCTTCCACCGAAAATATTTTCGGGACAACGTGACAGGTGGTGAGGTGGGCCCGTCGCCGTCTTTACGTCCGAGCCAACGATATAATTCGTACATAAGTTTTTGAAAAACCTTATTTTTATGATTTAAAATATCGGTATTAAATAAAAATTATATTTAAAAAGAGCTAACTATGGGCGAGTGAATAGTTCAATGATAAGAGCATCGCTACGGTACGACGAAGGTGGGAGTTCAAACCTGGGGGGGGTTTGAACTCCATGATGTGTCTGAATCACACCCTTTAACATATATTATTACATATAAAAATAAGCGGAAAAATTGTTTGCGCGCTCTATTTACTGTAGAATATAGGGGACAAAATATCAAAATTGTATTTCAAATTCACTTTAAAGTCACGATAGCCGAGTTGTTGGGTGGCCGGAATTTCGAGTCGAGAGACCCGAGTTCGATCCCCAGGTGGCAGTACCAATGAGTTTTTCAAAAACTTATGTACGAATATCGTTGGCTTGGACATAAAGGCGGCGACGGGCTCCCCACCTGTCACGTTGTCCCAAAAATATCTTCGGTGGAAGGTGGATCAAAGGGACTTAATTATCTCTATCAATTAACCTATGTGTATTATTTAAGTATAATATCCATGTTCATACGTGTGCATGTTCACCGTTTACTAAAGGATTATTTTTATCTATCTAAGTGAGTGAAGGAAAACATGTTACAAATATAAAAATTCTGCTAATCTTCGAAAATTTATCACGATGTTTTTTTTTAAAAATAGGCCACTTTATTTTATTTACTTTTTTTTTTTGCAAATCGGGCTCGGTTATTATCTGGCAAAAACATTGTTAAATATTCTGCTCGTAAAACTTAATTGACAAGTAAAAGGCAAATAAAATTAGGATGTAATGTAATTTAAATTCAATTTACATTGGAAATATTGACACGTGAAATAAGCCTCACTGCCTGTAAAGAAGCGTAATGGATAATCAATAATTTAATTTACTGACAATTGTCCTTCTAGTTAATGGCGTATCTATTACTTGAAAGGACATTTTGTCAATCATTCCCGTTTTATGTTAAATAACTACAGACAATGTGGAACTAAATTACGCAACAATTGACAACCTCAACGCTGTTTCTGTTAATATGACGATATGTGACGACCACCGTGGACGAGAGGCGTACACACCGGTTTTTATGGTAATGCCATCTCTGAGGTCCCGGGTTCGATTACCAGGCGGGTCAATGTAGAAAATACTTTTTCTACATTTCCTCATGTACGGGTGTTTGTAGTGCTTTCGTTGCTTTCAATACCATAACACAAGCTTTAGCAGCTTACTCTGGGATGAGAGCAATGTACGAGAGATAGTCTCTATCTATGTATCTATGTATTTATTATACGAGTATGTAGACCTCACCGCTGTGTAGAAGTCGTCTGGGTTAGTATCAGATTCTAACTCATTTTTGCCGAAAGTAAAAAGTAGTATGTAAGAAAGTAGAAAGTAGTAATTTAAAAATTATTTTATTACGTTGTCCCAAAACATGTCTTTGGTGAGAGGTGAATCAAAAGGGATTAATTGTCTAGACCTTTTTGTTGGGAATGGCGTGAACATATTGTTTTATTAATTTTTGTAGAATATTTTAGATCGAAGGGGCTATTTCCATATTTTTCCTAGGAGATAGAACAGATTTGCGTTTGTTATTTTTTTGTCGTTCGTTAAGAGTATGTTCTACTTTATTTAATATAGAAAACAAATAAACTAAGTTGTAGGCATCTTGATTGAACATTATTCAGTTGTGCGTTACTTAGTAGAAGTTGTTATCTAGTTGGAATGTGGACTTGCGTTCCGCATACTCGTGCTGCGCAGCTATAACTTATTTTTGCACACGTGACGCCATTACTTCTAAGTTCATGACGTCATATCAGCTAGACTGGCAATACTGTGAATGTCAAGTGAATGAAATGGCAACGACTGAACACCTATACAGAACTCTATGGTAATGCTTTGAAGAGCTTTCCTTAGTTTACCCCATGAATCAGAGTTTTCTTCACCTATGAAAGAGACTGGGGTAACTTCTAATAGATAATACTTTCGATAAAGTTCTAACATAATTACATCGTTAACAAGTAAGTTAGAATATCTAATAAATTAGTAAATCTATTGTGTAGATAAGATTAACAAAGTTTTATTATACTCTGTAATTCCGCCACATTTAAAACTTGTTTGAAAATTTTCTTTAATTCAAGTGTAGACGCAAAGATTCTGGAGTTTCAAACTACAGCTTAAATCACACTATATCCGTAGGTTTTATTAAGGACAATACTGTAGGCAACCGCAGTGTAGGATGACCTCTCACAAAATGAAGTTATGACCGTCAAAATGCTGCGAGGAGTCGATGGTAACAGGTGGCTGAGACAGTACATTGTTTCAACTTTATGGAAGTCCTGTATTTAGTAGTGGACTCTTTATAAGTTGTATAGAAGATAAAGAAGAAGTGATAGGTTGTCTAAATAATAATATAAGAAGTAATGAATCCGTATGTCACTCGCCACTAAGGCTGATTGAAAACCAGCGTTACAGTTTTACTTGGACATCGGCATCGGCTGAGTCGGTCTCTTTCTGATTACACCACGACTTGTTATATTTATTTTTTGTTTATAAATATTGTAATTAGTATAATTTCGACTCTAAATTTGTTTCATTGTTTAAATTATTATGTTCGCAGTGTACTGTGTACAATGAATTTTCTTTTCTTTATTTAAAAATATCAAAAGAGATGATAAGTTATTATACAACAAAAATATTAAGGATCGTAAAAAACAAACATAATATTACGATGATCACAGAAGTAATGAATAAGCTAAGAAACAATAACTTTCACTGCAATTCAATCTTGTGTCAGCAAGTTACGCTACGCACTCTAACGATATGATTCTCTATTCAACCACGAAAACAATGTTAACCAATCTCCAGTAAGGGCTAAAATGCCTGAAGGCTTTGAAGATGATTAATGCTCGGAAATTAATCAACGGTGCAATTAAGCATATAATGTAACTTACACAATTGCAACATATTTAAAACATTAACTCTAAACGTAATTAAAGATTTATGGTCTATTGTTGCATTTGTAATAATATTGGTTAGGATATTTAACAATTTTTGACAGTCGAATGAAGGATATCCCGGTTTTCAAAGTGTCAGCTCTGAGGTAATGAGTTTGATTTTTTTTATAAATAAAACAGCGTGTGGTGTCGTGGGACACCAAATAGGAACGAAGTAGTTGCTTATTATAACAATATTAATTTTAAGTTCTATTCGAGGTATAAATAAAATAATTATTCACGTATAGAGTTCTATTATGATTTTATTATTGATTAAAATAAAAAGATATATATTATATATGTTTTATTTACAATGATTTATAAATAGTTATAACCGTTATCACGCAGACTATACACAAATAGTAAAAATCTTACGTTACGGACATTTTTCCCGGTTAGGGTACCCCTCCGCATCGTCCTATAAGGAACTTCGTTCCAATAATACTAAAAATAAATAAATAATACAAAAATATATAGATAAGACGAACATCACATAAATTAAACTGATCCCAAAGTAAACGCTTAAGTACTTGTAGTATGAAATCGGAAACAATGAAGGTACCATAAACACCCAGACCAGAGAAAACGTAGAAAAAGTGTTTTCTATATAAACCCGACCGGGAATTGAACCCGAAACCTCTGAGATGGCGACACAATGAAAATCAGTGCCTACGTCACTCGTTCAAGGAGATCTTCGGTCGAATTCCAGCAAGTCAATGTAGAAAGCCACTTTTACCACATTTTTTCTGGTCTACTTATTTATGGTACCTTAGTTGTTTCCGATTCCATGACACTAGAGCTTTAGCTTCTTACTTTGGGATATCTCTGTCTATGTATATGGTATATGTAAAAGTAAACTTCTTCACAAATATAAATATACAAATATATATCTATTGCCATGCGCACAAATTCGCGGGCAAAAGCTAATTAAATTTATTGTATAGAAACAAACGTCATATATTTCTGCATACCTTTTGTCATCAGATATAACTTCACCGATGTTTGTAAGGTTCAGCTAAAATAAATTGTAAATTATATGAAGAAGTTGGAAAAAGGAAATAAGGTGACACATTGTTCCGAAAACAAAATATTTGTTTTTAATTCCGTTACGATACACTTTTGTATTACGACGTGTTCCACTCCTAAAAAAATTTATACCGATATATCTTCAAAGTGGATTTGAATTTCCCTATATCAGAAGACATATTTATAATTAGTAAATAAATATTTATATTTTTTTTAATATCTTATATAAGAATATAGGCAAATTCAAATCTTCACGCAATTGCCAATACAGCGGTAGACAGAGGTCTAATCGAGACAATTAAGTCCCTTCGACCCCCCTTCCACCGAAGATATTTTTGGGGACAACGTGACAGGTGTTGAGCCTGTCGCCATCTTTATGTCCAAGCCAACGATATAATTCGTATATAATGTTTTGAAAAACCTTATGGTACAAGCCTGTCAAATGGGAATCGAACTCGGGTCTATTGACTCAAAATTCTGATCACCCAACCTATCGTAAACCTAACTAAGCTATCGTAACCAGATATTAAAGAAAAAATAATTCACTATCATGTTCTCTATTATTAACAAATGATAAACGAAAAAAGCAATTTTCGTGGTAAGTGTATCAAAATTTGCCTTTTTCATCAGAAGGAAATAAAAAAATTAACAGGACTAGAGGACAACATTGAGTTATATGTTCACGAAGGTCGAGATTATTTGTATTTTATTTTTTTAATGTAAATGCTAAATAAACAAAAAAACGCTCTAAGAACAACTTTATTAGCTTTGTTGATTTTCTTCGCATTCCATAGTCAGATCCTGACGTGTTGATAACGGGATGAAACTGGAAGGGTTCCCTTCGAAACAAAATAAAGTATTTTCGAAATCGGTTTAGATAGGATGGAGTTATGAGGTGACATAAAACCGAATTTAGAACGTCCTTATTTTTACGCGAGCAGGTAGCTCACGTGATGGTAAGTGATTACCGCCGCCCATAAACACCAGCAATACCAGAGGCATAGCAGATGCGTTGCTTCCTTTAGAGTGCCACCCTCCCCAAATTGGGGGTGGGAGGTGTGTGGGCCACCGGTAACCTGTACTCAGCAGACGAAACGCAGAAGTTTGTTAGACTTCTACTTCACGCTGGCATTCTGAGAGGTCGTGGTACTTCCCCGGTCGAGCCGACCCATTCACGCAACAACAAAAGTTGATGCGTGGCTCTACCACTATATGGGACTTACTAACTTATCGGTCTCCTAAAATCTACTACAATAGCCATGCTTGGCAAGCGCATGGGTAAAAGCAGTTCCAGATAACTCACACCTTACATGTTGCAGCGCGTCACCGGCCTGCTGAATTTCGGTTCGATACTTTTAGAGCTTATCGCGACGGATGGATTCCTTGGCCAATAGCATTTTGAAATCTTTTCCCTTATTCGCCTCTTACGACACCCATGGGATGAAAAGGGGTAATATATTTGTACGCCGTAAACTCACTGAATCAATATAACAAAATATATTTGGATCAGTACAACGCAAAATATCGATTTAAAGAGACTTGATTCACAAACAAATTGAAGTAGATTCAATAAAAAATATCCAATTAAAATAAGCGTAAACATTAATATCATAAGCATCGTAGAACATAGAACGTAACGTAACGTACGTTTTTGTAGGGAATGTCATAGATTTACAAACAACTTTGAGCTACAAGGGTCACGGGTACCTTTCGCAGTCTGGTCACACCACCAAATCACTTTTCTACATTTTTTCAAGCCTGGATGTTTACGGTATATTAATTGTTTCTGAATCCATAATACAAGTGCTTAAGCTGAATGCTTTGAGATCAAAGTAATGTGATAAAAATTGTCCTAATGAAAATTATTTTGTACCTAAATTGTGTATTTAGCTGCTTATAAGATGATTTTGACCTGTCAAAACCCGACCTTATAAATATCGTCAACAGCGTCTATAAGGTGTCTGGTACTGCGTTTTAACAAATCTTAAAAGAAAAAACCTTTGACCTGCACTAGATTTTCACTAGCTCCAAAGTAAGTCAGTTTTAACTTTTGTTTCCAAGCCATATGTTCGTTTTTTGAATATCTGAATTCTCTTCGCTTATCTGTTGACAGATTGTTGCCACTCATGTAGTTGAAATACAGAATAATCCGAGATATTATTGCACGTCGAGATAAGCGAAGTATTAATTAATCAATGTATGTCACTCAGGAATAATTAATCTAACTGTACTGTGTTAGCGCATTATCTGAAGGTCCCTATGCATGTAGTAGTAGACTATCTTCAACCATTAATTTAATGATAATCTAAATTTACATATTTAAAAGAGAATACATACATACATATATACATAACGGCCTGTTAACGTCCACTGCAGGACATAGGCCTCTCGCAAAGAGAGGATTCGCCATAATTGCCACGCTTGGCAGGCGGATTGGCAATCGCAGTGCTAGACCACTCGCACCTCAGACGCTGCTGCCCATGTTCTGTCTGATTATTTTGGTCTTACATTTTTAGAGATAGTTATCCCGCTATCTATCGGTGGCTATTAGGTTATTCTAGGCTCTTTCCCTTAGTCGCCACTTACGACACCCATGGGATGAAAAGGGGTAATATATTTGTACGCCGTAAACTCACTGAATCAATATTACAAAATATATTTGGATCAGTACAACGCAAAATATCGATTTAAAGAGACTTGATTCACAAACAAATTGAAGTAGATTCAATAAAAATATCCAATTAAAATAAGCGTAAACATTAATATCATAAGCATCGTAGAACATAGAACGTAACGTAACGTACGTTTTGTAGGAATGTCATAGATTTACAAACAACTTTGAGCTACAAGGGTCACGGGTACCTTTCGCAGTCTGGTCACACCACCAAATCACTTTTCTACATTTTTTCAGGCCTGGATGTTTACGGTATATTAATTGTTTCTGAATCCATAATACAAGTGCTTAAGCTGAATGCTTTGAGATCAAAGTAATGTGATAAAAATTGTCCTTATGAAAATTATTTTGTACCTAAATTGTGTATTTAGCTGCTTATAAGATGATTTTGACCTGTCAAAACCCGACCTTATAAATATCGTCAACAGCGTCTATAAGGTGTCTGGTACTGCGTTTTAACAAATCTTAAAAGAAAAAGCCTTTGACCTGCACTAGATTTTCACTAGCTCCAAAGTAAGTCAGTTTTAACTTTTGTTTCCAAGCCATATGTTCGTTTTTTGAATATCTGAATTCTCTTCGCTTATCTGTTGACAGATTGTTGCCACTCATGTAGTTGAAATACAGAATAATCCGAGATATTATTGCACGTCGAGATAAGCGAAGTATTAATTAATCAATGTATGTCACTCAGGAATAATTAATCTAACTGTACTGTGTTAGCGCATTATCTGAAGGTCCCTATGCATGTAGTAGTAGACTATCTTCAACCATTAATTTAATGATAATCTAAATTTACATATTTAAAAGAGAATACATACATACATATATACATAACGGCCTGTTAACGTCCACTGCAGGACATAGGCCTCTCGCAAAGAGAGGATTCGCCATAATTGCCACGCTTGGCAGGCGGATTGGCAATCGCAGTGCTAGACCACTCGCACCTCAGACGCTGCTGCCCATGTTCTGTCTGATTATTTTGGTCTTACATTTTTAGAGATAGTTATCCCGCTATCTATCGGTGGCTATTAGGTTATTCTAGGCTCTTTCCCTTAGTCGCCTCTTACGACACCCACGGGAAGAAAGGGGTGGGAGTAGCAACATTCTTAAACCGTTATCACACGGTGTAAGATTGATGTCACTCCCTTCCTCCTCTCCCAGAAAAGAATAAAAATGATTTATTTAAAATAAGTCACGATAGCCGAGTGGTTGGGTGGTCGGAATTTCGAGTCGAGAGACCCGAGTTCGATCCCCAGGTGGCAGTACCAATGAGTTTTTCAAAAAAACTTATGTCCGAATTTCATCAGTGGCTTGGACATAAAGACGGCAACGGGCTCACCACCTGTCACGTTGTCCCGAAAATATCTTCGGTGGAAGGTGGGTCAAAGGGACTTAATTGTCTAGACTTGACCTCTGTCTACCCCTGTATTGGGAATTGCGTGAAGATATTTTTTTATTAAAAATAATAAATAACACTTAGTGGAGCTAGCCGTCTAGTCTAGTCTATTGAACGCATTTCAATACTGGGGTAGACAGTTAGTTTTCTTCAACGCCCATTTCATCTATTATTTTGGGACAACGTAACATGTGAGTCTGTCGCCACCTTGGTTTCTAAACCGACAGTATATAATCCATGACTACTTTACAAACATGCATTTTCATCATGCGAACGTTTTCCCACATCGGGATTTGATCCCGCTGCCATTAGCTTCGAAGACGGGGTCACTACCAACTAGGTTATCGAGTCGTCATCATATACATTTTAACTTTGATTAATTTATCCTCCATCTAAAATAGAATTTAGTTTATTTTGATGTACTCAGAGCTCAGTTAAATTAGATCGTATTTAATATTTTCAATTAAATACTCAATCGGTCCCAAGATTGGAGTAATGAAATTAAGAGCACGCAACCACGCAATCAGTGGTTGCGTGACCGTTGACACCCTCTTGGGACATAATAACATGTTAAAGCTATGATTTGATCAAATTAAGTGAAAAGACCACAAATACATTTTTAGAGATAGTTATCCCGCTATCTATCGGTGGCTATTAGGTTATTCTAGGCTCTTTCCCTTAGTCGCCTCTTACGACACCCACGGGAAGAAAGGGGTTGGAGTAGCAACATTCTTAAACCGTTATCACACGGTGTAAGATTGATGTCACTCCCCTTCCTCCTCTCCCAGAAAAGAATAAAAATGATTTATTTAAAATAAGTCACGATAGCCGAGTGGTTGGGTGGTCGGAATTTCGAGTCGAGAGACCCGAGTTCGATCCCCAGGTGGCAGTACCAATGAGTTTTTCAAAAAAACTTATGTCCGAATTTCATCAGTGGCTTGGACATAAAGACGGCAACGGGCTCACCACCTGTCACGTTGTCCCGAAAATATCTTCGGTGGAAGGTGGGTCAAAGGGACTTAATTGTCTAGACTTGACCTCTGTCTACCCCTGTATTGGGAATTGCGTGAAGATATTTTTTTATTAAAAATAATAAATAACACTTAGTGGAGCTAGCCGTCTAGTCTAGTCTATTGAACGCATTTCAATACTGGGGTAGACAGTTAGTTTTCTTCAACGCCCATTTCATCTATTATTTTGGGACAACGTAACATGTGAGTCTGTCGCCACCTTGGTTTCTAAACCGACAGTATATAATCCATGACTACTTTACAAACATGCATTTTCATCATGCGAACGTTTTCCCACATCGGGATTTGATCCCGCTGCCATTAGCTTCGAAGACGGGGTCACTACCAACTAGGTTATCGAGTCGTCATCATATACATTTTAACTTTGATTAATTTATCCTCCATCTAAAATAGAATTTAGTTTATTTTGATGTACTCAGAGCTCAGTTAAATTAGATCGTATTTAATATTTTTCAATTAAATACTCAATCGGTCCCAAGATTGGAGTAATGAAATTAAGAGCACGCAACCACGCAATCAGTGGTTGCGTGACCGTTGACACCCTCTTGGGACATAATAACATGTTAAAGCTATGATTTGATCAAATTAAGTGAAAAGACCACAAATACATTTTTAGAGATAGTTATCCCGCTATCTATCGGTGGCTATTAGGTTATTCTAGGCTCTTTCCTTAGTCGCCTCTTACGACACCCACGGAAGAAAGGGTGGAGTAGCAACATTCTTAAACCGTTATCACACGGTGTAAGATTGATGTCACTCCCTTCCTCCTCTCCCAGAAAAGAATAAAAATGATTTATTTAAAATAAGTCACGATAGCCGAGTGGTTGGGTGGTCGGAATTTCGAGTCGAGAGACCCGAGTTCGATCCCCAGGTGGCAGTACCAATGAGTTTTTCCAAAAAACTTATGTCCGAATTTCATCAGTGGCTTGGACATAAAGACGGCAACGGGCTCACCACCTGTCACGTTGTCCCGAAAATATCTTCGGTGGAAGGTGGGTCAAAGGGACTTAATTGTCTAGACTTGACCTCTGTCTACCCCTGTATTGGGAATTGCGTGAAGATATTTTTTTATTAAAAATAATAAATAACACTTAGTGGAGCTAGCCGTCTAGTCTAGTCTATTGAACGCATTTCAATACTGGGGTAGACAGTTAGTTTTCTTCAACGCCCATTTCATCTATTATTTTGGGACAACGTAACATGTGAGTCTGTCGCCACCTTGGTTTCTAAACCGACAGTATATAATCCATGACTACTTTACAAACATGCATTTTCATCATGCGAACGTTTTCCCACATCGGGATTTGATCCCGCTGCCATTAGCTTCGAAGACGGGGTCACTACCAACTAGGTTATCGAGTCGTCATCATATACATTTTAACTTTGATTAATTTATCCTCCATCTAAAATAGAATTTAGTTTATTTTGATGTACTCAGAGCTCAGTTAAATTAGATCGTATTTAATATTTTTCAATTAAATACTCAATCGGTCCCAAGATTGGAGTAATGAAATTAAGAGCACGCAACCACGCAATCAGTGGTTGCGTGACCGTTGACACCCTCTTGGGACATAATAACATGTTAAAGCTATGATTTGATCAAATTAAGTGAAAAGACCACAAATACATTTTTAGAGCTCTTAGAAGCTTAGCTTGTTTTTTTGGGTACAAGTTCAACGCGTTTTCACCCCCATTCTAATGAAAGTAGATAAATGTAATGCTTCCATATTCATAAGTTTACGAGGATTAGAGGACAAAAGAATCTATGACTATACTATATTATCTCTTTACAGTATAGATTCTACTGTAAGTTGAGTGTATCTTAACTCAATTCGCAACACTAGGGTAGATAGATGCATGGAATAGGGAAGAAATTTTTGGAACAACGTGACGTAGTGTTGACATGATAGTCATTATGTCCAAGCCAACGATATAAATCCGACATATGATTTTAAAACCCATTGTAACGAGCTTACCTGGGGATCGAACTCGGGTCTAATGATTCAAATTTCCATCACCCAACGACTCACCTATCGTCACATGTAACTTAACGGCTTGTAATAAAAGTATGTAAATTAATAAATTTAAGATTTTTTTTACCTGAACATTAAAATTAAAAAGTTTTAAAATTAAAAAGTTGCAAATATATTGTTATTCCCGTAAACTTTGACGGAATGCCAAAACTATGGTAATGTAAGGGGAGTCAAGCAACTTTGAAATGAAAGTTCACTGCAGGATTTAAATAAAGGTGAAGCATTAAAATGAGTTATTTATCGATAAAGAAATATCAGATCTAAACTAGGCTTCGTCCATGTGCTACATGTCTGGTAATACAATCGTCCTTACATTTTAATATTATTTGACAATATGTAAAGTTAATTTTATATTGTTTTAATCTTAATATTTGCATACTATTCATATAGTTAGATGTGAATGCCTCTATGTGTTACCATATTGTAACATTCTTGCCAATAAATTGTTATTAGTTTTGGGTTATTTATTACTAATCCGGTACTCGTTTTTTATGGCATAAATCTTCATTAAGAGTTTCATGTCCTGTGCAGTAGTAGTTTCATAAACCCTTATATATGAATGTATATATAATAGAAATAATGATTTTGCATTTACGCGAACACTTCTTATTTAAATAAAACAATTATTCACTGATTTTCTCGCGTTTCATTCAGTTTTTTAAACTTTAACTTTCCGACGTATCTAGTGATTTACAGTACTCTTAGTAACAGGGGTACAGAGGTCTTGAACGTATTTACCGATTTTAATTTATTTATTTGCATTTTTGTATGTCGGATCCAAATTAATAAATGAAGTTGCGGTAGCCGAAGCTAACAATAAAAACAGGAAGATCAAGGCCACAATCTTCCCCAGAATACGGCGCCATCTATTATCCGTTTTGTTAGAAACAGATCACAATCGCATCATAAAGATTGTGAATAATTTAAGATGTATGTTCAGCGTGATTTGATTCTCGGATCCACGCGTTTTATTTATTTCATATTGAATTCGTAATAGAGAATATGTTTATTACGACACGGTATCGAAGTGAACAACCAAAGCGAGGGTACGGATACATAAATTCAACGGAACCATCCATAGATAAACCCTTGGCAAACATAAATCCGGGGTAAATAATCTTTGTTATTAGTGTATAAGGAATAACAAATTTATAGGAGGTTTATATCATATTCGATATTTAAATTATTAAAAATAGAAAATTATATGTACGTCATTGCTGAGTTCTGACGAATTAATAACTTAATTTTTTAAACATTATACCATATCTTTCTTAAAGGGGTCAAAGGACTTCATACATCACCACCAATATTTTATTTGATGATGTTTTTTTTTATATTTTGCATTTCCAATACTGTGGTAGTCAGAGATTAAGACAAATAAAAATATCTAATAAACTTTCTTCAAATAGGGCACTTTAACTGATGCAGATGCATACATATATAGATACATATCGGCCCCTTAAAGTCCACTGCAGGACATAGCCTCTCGTTTAGGGAGGATTTTCCATAATCGCCACACTTAGCAAGCAGATTGGCTATCGAAGTACCTGACCACTCGCACCTCAGACGCTGCTGCCCATC
This sequence comes from Sericinus montela, assembly GCA_029286605.1. NCBI lineage: Eukaryota > Metazoa > Arthropoda > Insecta > Lepidoptera > Papilionidae > Sericinus > Sericinus montela. The sequence continues at coordinate 9,196,037 of JAGSMR010000044.1, forward strand.
TTCGGTTTGATTATTTTGGTCTAATATTTTTAGATATGGTTATCCCACCATCTATTAGTTACCATAACGATATTCAAAGCTGTTTCCCTTAGCACCGCACCGCACATTTTGTCGATTTGTCGTATGGTTATAGCGTAAGAATATTCCAGCCTCTTTCTCGTTAGTGTAATTGGCTACTGATATTTGGTGGGCTAACCATCTCGAAAAATACTAGACAAGTTCCTAGGTGTGGAGTAGCAGCTCATTCAAGGAGGGTTTGTATAACGCTTGGCAAGCCTCTAATCATTTTTTTCTTGGAAGGCCTGGGACTGTAGCGGAATATTTCAGGCCCTATGCCAGTTTCAGACTCTTTCGCCTTCCTTATATCTAAGGCTTCGATCTAAATTTTACATAAGTTTTACGAAAATAAAAAACTCATTGGTACGGTTTCGATTACCCAACCACTAGGCTATTTTGGCTATTGTTTAGGTGATGTACATAGGTAATCTTATTATAGGTAATAATAAGATTACCTGCATACATCATCATTTCCATATGGCTTTTAGAATTAAGGAGTAACGTAAACCGTTTTTGACCAATAGTATCATAAAAGACGTTATTTTTCGGGAACGATTTCAAAATGACCTTTACTTAAGTCAAATGAAAGTAATGAATAACTAGAATGAGAGACCAGGCCAGTACTTTAGCTAAAGTAAAACACGTGAACAAATTCATGCGGTATTCACGTTCTGAAAAGAGTTTTTGTTTATTTTTCATTCCAAACTCGAGTCTAGTTTCTGTGCTGCTGTATAATGTTTGCACTTGCAGTTTCCTTATGGACATACTTGGACGACGCAGTTTTGAATAATAAATTCAAGACGTAGACTTATGACCTATGCCTAAGTCTACATGTTTATACTAAACAAAATCATCAGTAGTTCATATGAAAAAAAAAAAATGTGAGCCGTCATGGGACGCCTGGCAGATGTGAAATATCGTGTGTGTACAAGTAATATGCATAAAAGATAATATTATTACAGGAATGACAAAATGAAGTACTAAGAAAATACTAATGAAAAAATGAAGTATTACGAATTTCTTACAGAAAATGGTAACTTTATTTAATAAGCATTTATTTACATTTGATATAAAAATTCGATATTAATATCAAGTGGCCACAATTTAAATATTTTCTCTCTCTCTCTCTCTCTGTGACTTCAGTTATAGTTATATTCGGTGTTTCCTCTGCCAGTATTACTGTGACGATTGGCCGATGATAAATAAACTACGTTACAAAAGTCCCGTAGTAGTAAAGTCAAGTTGTCCCGAAAATATCTTCGGTGGAAGGTGGGTCATAGGGACTTAATTGTCTAGACTTGACCTCTGTCTACCCCTGTATTGGGAATTGCGTGAAGATATTTATATATTTATTTATTACGTTACAAAAGTATTGGATGAAACATTATCAAGATAACTCACAATTACAGCATCTATAGTTGTTCCATATTTGGTAGTAGATTCTTTTGGATTGTTGTTGATTTGCAATTGAAATTCTTTTTGAAGAAATGTCATTAATGGCATTGATTCAGCTCTTGCAAATTTACATTAAAATCTCCAGCTAATTTTAATGGTAGTTTATATTTATTCGTTTTAAAAATTATTGAATCTTTTTGACTATAAGGAAATGACCTTTCATGTAAAAATGAAATCTTAATATAATTTACATAGTCACTAATATGAATAATATGAATATAATTAATTAAATATAAAAAAAGGGATTTCAATGTTTAATTATAAACCTTAATTCTCAGGTAATAGGGTGTAAATTAGTATACCTTTGTATAACCAAGGCATGCGTCGCCACGCCAGAAATCGGTTTTACGTGCGGCTATAGATGTTTGACATCAAAAAATACGTCATTTCCATTTGGAAAAAGTCTCGATAGCCATGCGGTTATGTGATCGGAATTTCGAATCAAGAAACCTAAGTTCGAATCCCAGATGGTAGGCTCGAACTAATATGTTTTTTTTTTTTCAAAATGTTGCCACCGTAGAAAAATTGTACTAAAGTGGTAGTTTTTTCAACCAACATTTTCCGAAGGCTGAAAATTAAAGGTTAGTGGATCGGTCTAAAGCAACGTACTGCACTACGACGAGAAGACGAAATTGAAGATTTCAAAGAATAATAACTGTAACATATATATATATATTTTATATATACATATATATATATATGTATATATATATATATACATATATATATATACATATATATATATATATATATGTATATATATATATTTTATATATACATATATATATATATATGTATATATATATATTTTATATATACATATATATATATATATATATATATGTATATATATATATATATATATATATATATATATATATATATATATATATATATATATATATATATATATATATATATATATATATATATATATATATATATATATATATATATATATATATATATATATATATATATATATATATATATATATATATATACATATATATATATATATATATATATATATATATATACATATATATATATATATATATATATATATATATATATATATATATATATACATATATATATATATATATTTTATATATACATATAATTAATTTTTGCTGTCTCTGTAAACGATCCTTGAATGTCAATGTCTAGTAATGAAAAAAGAAGTCGTCATTAGAAGTTGTCAGATGGAATGATTAACGAAAAGATTTGTTGTGAAGATTAAAAGTTGTTTTTGTGGCAATCCGCTGAGTTTTGCCTGGTTTATGCATTATCCCTAAAACTTTATGGGGGCCCCTTCGGGATATACAAAAAATCTCAGGTAAATAGAAGACTAAAGACCTTTTTACTGCAAATTCATATTACGGAAAATGCCGAATATCCGCCACCGTAGAAAAGAATCAACTAAATGGTAGATTTTTTCAAAATGTTGCCACCGTAGAAAAATTGTACTAAAGTGGTAGTTTTTTCAACCAACATTTTCCGAAGGCTGAAAATTAAAGGTTAGTGGATCGGTCTAAAGCAACGTACTGCACTACGACGAGAAGACGAAATTCGAAGATTTCAAAGAATAATAACTGTACTACTTCCACGATGCCGCCAAAGAAAGATGAAAAGAAAATTGACGATGACGATGAATTTGAACCTGAAGCACAAATATCCTTTAAGGATTTAGAGAAGTCTATGACTTTGTTCACTGGCGATGACTCATACCCGATTGAGACTTTCTTCGATGGATTTGAAGATACTGCGCAAATCATGAATTGGTCCAAAGTCGAGAAGCTGATCTACGCAAAGAGACTACTGGATGGAACTGCCAAACTGTTTCTAAGGTCATTTGAAAGAGTTAAGGATTACGCTACTTTAAAGAAGGCACTAAAAGAAGAATTTGGCCCCAAGATATATAGCGCAATTATTCACAAAAAGCTTACCTCTCGTAAAATGAAGAACGATGAAACTTACCAACAATATTATCTAACTTTGAAGGAAAGGGCTTTACACGGCAAAGTAGAAGACGCTGCATTGATGGAATATGTTATTGATGGTATTCGTGATTTGGAGACAAACAAAATTATCCTGTATGGCGCTTCAGACCTGAAAGATTTTCGAAAGAAGCTTGACACGTATAGTGAATTTAGAAGAAAGATGTCAGCGAGGCCTACCCAGTCCGGTCACTCGTCTGGAAGTCATCCAAATCGCAAAATAAGTAACATAACAGTAAAGAGATGCTTCAACTGCGGAGACACAGATCATCAAGCACCCAACTGTTCCAAAGGCATTAAATGTTTTAAGTGTAACGAATTTGGCCATAAATTTGGCTGATTTAGAGACCGAGTTACATACGGACGCCAGCGCAGACGGTTATGGAGCAGTTCTCCTACAAAGAAGCCTTAAAGATACCCAATTTCATCCAATTCATTGTATGAGTAAGAAGACTACACCACCTGAAAGAAAATACCACAGTTATCACCTCGAAGTCCTGGCTATTGTCACATTAAAGAAGTTTAGAGTTTATCTCCTAGGAATAAACTTCAAAATAGTTACAGATTGCTCAGCTCTTAGGATGACCCTGTAAAAGAAGGACTTACCTCCCAGAGTTGCCCGTTGGGCTTTACAATTAGAGCAATTTGACTACAAGATAGAACACAGACCAGGAACACGCATGAAACACGCAGATGCTTTGAGCAGATATCCAACCTGTTTGATGATCACGGAAACTATAGCTCGTATTAGGAAAGCACAAAATGAAGACGAACACATAAGATTGATAAAATACTATACTATCACGACAGGACAACCCAGAGACAACGGTCAGGTTGAACGCATTCATCAAATTATGCCGTGTTGAGTAAGCTGAGTGCTGATGATCCAACGAAATGGTACCGCCGTGTATCTAAAGTACAACGATGTCTGAACGGAACATATCAGAGAGCAATTGGAATGAGTCCATTTCAGTTGCTTTTTGGCACCAAAATGAGAGATCAAGATGATGAACTTAAAAAATTAATAGAAGAAGAAAAGGTACAGAACTTTAATGAGAAAAGACTGGAATTAAGAAATAAAGCCAAAGAATCAATACAGAAAATACAAGAGGAAAATATAAGAAATTACAATAAGAAAAGAAAAAGAGCATTAACCTATAATATTGGTGATTTAGTAGCCATCAAAAAAGACGCAGTTTTCTCAAGGATCCAAGTTACTCCCCAAATATTTAGGACTTATGAGATCATCAAATGCAACAGAAATGATCGCTATGCTGTTAAGAAAATAGGACAGAATGAAGGTCCTATCAATACAACCACCTCAGCTGACCTCATGAAGCCATGGGTTACACCCGAACATTATTCATCCGGGACAGATGAAGAGCAGGAAGGCCGTGTCGGATAATTTAATATTTTTATAGACTTTTAATTTTTGCTGTCTCTGTAAACGATCCTTGAATGTCAATGTCAAGTAATGAAAAATATATTATATATATATATATATATATATATATATATATATATATATATATATATATATATATATATATATATATATATATATATATATATATATATATATATATATCCTCACTATGAGAGAGGCCTCCCGCTATGTCCTACAGTGGACTTAAACAGGCCGATATGTATAAGCATTACATTTTTAAACCCACCATATGATGGTTGGGGGCGGAATTGCGAGTTAAGAGACCCGAGTTCGATCCCCAGGTTAGATCCCCATGTGTCACGTTGTCCCGAAAATATCTTCGGTGGAAAGAGAGTCGAAAGGACTTAATTGTCTAGACCTTTGTCTACCCCTGTATTGGGAAAGGCGTGAAGGTCTAAGATCTAAATAAATAAAAAAAAAATTATTTTGATTATTTCTTCGGTGAATAAGAGGATAATATTCAGTGAATATCCTATGTCTTACATAGGATATCTTACCATACTATTTTCTCTATGATTTACAATCAGCAAAAATATTTTACACCATTAATCCGTCGAAATCTTCATTGCTAAATACAGTAAATGCCTTAAAGTTTAAATTGGACAAAAAATTCGCAATTTAAAAGAAGTCGCCTTATAACATATAATGAAATTGTTCAATTTGAATTTCGTTCTCCTTTCATTCCATGAAATGTACAGACTGGTAAAAAATTAATAGAAGAAGAAAAGGTACAGAACTTTAATGAGAAAAGACTGGAATTAAGAAATAAAGCCAAAGAATCAATACAGAAAATACAAGAGGAAAATATAAGAAATTACAATAAGAAAAGAAAAAGAGCATTAACCTATAATATTGGTGATTTAGTAGCCATCAAAAGACGCAGTTTTCTCAAGGATCAAGTTACTCCCCAAATATTTAGGACCTTATGAGATCGTCAAATGCAACAGAAATGATCGCTATGCTGTTAAGAAAATAGGACAGAATGAAGGCCCTATCAATACAACCACCTCAGCTGACCTCATGAAGCCATGGGTTACACCGAACATTATTCATCCGGGACAGATGAAGAGCAGGAAGGCCGTGTCGGATAATTTAATATTTTTATAGACTTTTAATTTTTGCTGTCTCTGTAAACGATCCTTGAATGTCAATGTCAAGTAATGAAAAATATATTATATATATATATATATATATATATATATATATATATATATATATATATATATATATATATATATATATATATATATATATATATATATATATATATATATATATATATATATCCTCACTATGAGAGAGGCCTCCCGCTATGTCCTACAGTGGACTTAAACAGGCCGATATGTATAAGCATTACATTTTTTTAAACCCACCATATGATGGGTCGGTTGGGGGTCGGAATTGCGAGTTAAGAGACCCGAGTTCGATCCCCAGGTTAGATCCCCATGTGTCACGTTGTCCCGAAAATATCTTCGGTGGAAAGAGAGTCGAAAGGACTTAATTGTCTAGACCTTTGTCTACCCTGTATTGGGAAAGGCGTGAAGGTCTAAGATCTAAATAAATAAAAAAAAATTATTTTGATTATTTCTTCGGTGAATAAGAGGATAATATTCAGTGAATATCCTATGTCTTACATAGGATATCTTACCATACTATTTTCTCTATGATTTGATATATATATATATATATATATATATATATATATATATATATATATATATATATATATATATATATATATATATATATATATATATATATATATATATATATATATATATATATATATATATATATATATATATATATATATATATATATATATATATATATATATATATATATATATATATATATATATATATATATATATATATATATATATATATATATATATATATATATATATATATATATATATATATATATATATATATATATATATATATATATATATATATATATATATATATATATATATATATATATATATATATATATATATATATATATATATATATATATATATATATATATATATATATATATATATATATATATATATATATATATATATATATATATATATATATATATATATATATATATATATATATATATATATATATATATATATATATATATATATATATATATATATATATATATATATATATATATATATATATATATATATATATATATATATATATATATATATATATATATATATATATATATATATATATATATATATATATATATATATATATATATATATATATATATATATATATATATATATATATATATATATATATATATATATATATATATATATATATATATATATATATATATATATATATATATATATATATATATATATATATATATATATATATATATATATATATATATATATATATATATATATATATATATATATATATATATATATATATATATATATATATATATATATATATATATATATATATATATATATATATATATATATATATATATATATATATATATATATATATATATATATATATATATATATATATATATATATATATATATATATATAACATATAATGAAATTGTTCAATTTGAATTTCGTTCTCCTTTCATTCCATGAAATGTACAGACTGGTAAAAAAATTAATAAAAATGGATAGAACCACATGTATGGCTTGTGAAGGCTAATTAATATGCAAAAGAAAACTTTGGAACATTTATAATTTAAAAGCGCAAAGTTTTAACGAGCGCTGAGTTTAAATTTGGTGCCATGGTGGCAGTGTTCATAAAACTAATAACGAGTGGATTTAGTCGTAACGCGACAACATTTTTTTTTTCGAAAAGAAACTTATCTTCACGTCATTCCTAATACTGGGGTAGACAGAAATATAGACAATTCATATTTTTTCAGGCTTACATGTCATGTTGTCCAAAAAATATCTGCGGATGATGATGGGTTGAAAAGACTTTACCGACGAGATATCTGCCTACCCCTGTGTTTGGAATGGCTTGAAGATATATTATTATTATTGCAAGATTATTTTTGAGAAAACATGATGAGCCTGTCGCCAAAATTATGTTCAAGCTAACAATATAAATCGTACATTGGTATTGAAATAACCCATTGGTACGATCCTACAACCTGGGAATAGAACTCGGGTTCCATGACTTGAATTACGATCACCTAACCAGTCGGTTATCCTAACTATTAACTTGAACATAACTTAAATTCTTAGGGTTCCGTTACTTATGTTGACCATTTAAAAGTAGACGTATAATACTAGAGATTTTAACAAATAAATAACAATAATTTAAAAGTATAAATTACTGAATGACTTATCAATCGACAGTTAAGACATCCGCAGCAGAACTAAGGCAACCGGCATAGCAGTAAAGATAAGCGCGTTAAAGTGGCAAAGGGCTGGCCACATAGCTCGACGAACTGATAAACGTTGGGAAAAAGGTTCTCGAGTGGCAACCTCGTTTAGGCAAACGCAGTGTAGGACGACCCCCCAAAAGATGAAGTGACGACTTGCAAAATGTTGCGGGGAATCGATGGACGTTGGTGGCTGAGGCTGTTCTTTTAGGTGAATTCTAGGGAAGGCCTTTGTTCAGCAGTGGACTCTTGATAGGCTATAAAGAAGAAGAAGAAGAAGAAGAAGCGTTGTCAATAGTCTCTTGAAGCTAAGGTTACAGGTTAAAATCCCGGAAAGTGTAAATATTTTTACGGTGAATACGATTTTTATGAGTTTGTAATCGAGGTAAGGATTTTCACGTAAATATTTATCTACGTAATATATCAGGTGAAATATACTATATCTGACTATCCTGATATGTTATAAAGTGTTTGAAGAAAAAAGAAGCTCATCGCCACCGTATTGTTGTCATATGGTTGAATTGTAGCTTGGGCAATTTAGTATCGACCATAAAGATCATATATCTTTATGGTTGATACTTTTTATGCAAGAAAGGGGTCGATGGATGACATGACTATAATTGTTAACAGAAGTTTTGCTACCATTATTGTGTAAAAACCCGCATAACTGAGAAATAATAATTTAAAATATTTTGAGAATGAGTGAAGGTCGCTAATCCGCCTTAGAGCTACATGGTGTACTTTACACCCGTTCAATAATTCAATTTAAGTTGTCTATTCATCTTGTTCAGGTAATTGTTTCTTTGCCATTTATTTTAAGATCTTTTAAAAAAGTGTGAAATGTACACATCCATATCTCTATTAAATATTGTAACGGCTTGACTAGAGAGATTATAAATAAGAATGTGAACTTTTAAGAGCATATCGTGAGAATCTTCACAATACTCCAGTCAACGATATAATTTTTGAGTGTAAGTAATCGAGATGAGCTTGCCTTGCTTTAATAATCATTCACAATCACTTCCCACTTCTTATGTTGTCTCAAAATAAGGTCCGGTGATGTGAAAGTTAAAAATGCAAATATCTAGACTTAAACCTCATTATTGGTCAGGCGTGAATATAAAACATTCACACGAATTATTTTTTTTTATTTTATTTAATATCAGCTATCAGTAGTAATTATGCTTACTGTACGATATAAACTAAATGACAGACTCGAATATGTTTCGCAGTGTACACCTCTATGATATTCATGTTTTCTGCATTATCCTTACCGTAAGAAGAAGAAGAAGAAGAAGAAGAAGAAGAAGAAGAAGAAGAAGAAGAAGAAGAAGAAGAAGAAGAAGAAGAAGAAGAAGAAGAAGAAGAAGAAGAAGAAGAAGAAGAAGAAGAAGAAGAAGAAGAAGAAGAAGAAGAAGAAGAAGAAGAAGAAGAAGAAGAAGAAGAAGAAGAAGAAGAAGAAGAAGAAGAAGAAGAAGAAGAAGAAGAAGAAGAAGAAGAAGAAGAAGAAGAAGAAGAAGAAGAAGAAGAAGAAGAAGAAGAAGAAGAAGAAGAAGAAGAAGAAGAAGAAGAAGAAGAAGAAGAAGAAGAAGAAGAAGAAGAAGAAGAAGAAGAAGAAGAAGAAGAAGAAGAAGAAGAAGAAGAAGAAGAAGAAGAAGAAGAAGAAGAAGAAGAAGAAGAAGAAGAAGAAGAAGAAGAAGAAGAAGAAGAAGAAGAAGAAGAAGAAGAAGAAGAAGAAGAAGAAGAAGAAGAAGAAGAAGAAGAAGAAGAAGAAGAAGAAGAAGAAGAAGAAGAAGAAGAAGAAGAAGAAGAAGAAGAAGAAGAAGAAGAAGAAGAAGAAGAAGAAGAAGAAGAAGAAGAAGAAGAAGAAGAAGAAGAAGAAGAAGAAGAAGAAGAAGAAGAAGAAGAAGAAGAAGAAGAAGAAGAAGAAGAAGAAGAAGAAGAAGAAGAAGAAGAAGAAGAAGAAGAAGAAGAAGAAGAAGAAGAAGAAGAAGAAGAAGAAGAAGAAGAAGAAGAAGAAGAAGAAGAAGAAGAAGAAGAAGAAGAAGAAGAAGAAGAAGAAGAAGAAGAAGAAGAAGAAGAAGAAGAAGAAGAAGAAGAAGAAGAAGAAGAAGAAGAAGAAGAAGAAGAAGAAGAAGAAGAAGAAGAAGAAGAAGAAGAAGAAGAAGAAGAAGAAGAAGAAGAAGAAGAAGAAGAAGAAGAAGAAGAAGAAGAAGAAGAAGAAGAAGAAGAAGAAGAAGAAGAAGAAGAAGAAGAAGAAGAAGAAGAAGAAGAAGAAGAAGAAGAAGAAGAAGAAGAAGAAGAAGAAGAAGAAGAAGAAGAAGAAGAAGAAGAAGAAGAAGAAGAAGAAGAAGAAGAAGAAGAAGAAGAAGAAGAAGAAGAAGAAGAAGAAGAAGAAGAAGAAGAAGAAGAAGAAGAAGAAGAAGAAGAAGAAGAAGAAGAAGAAGAAGAAGAAGAAGAAGAAGAAGAAGAAGAAGAAGAAGAAGAAGAAGAAGAAGAAGAAGAAGAAGAAGAAGAAGAAGAAGAAGAAGAAGAAGAAGAAGAAGAAGAAGAAGAAGAAGAAGAAGAAGAAGAAGAAGAAGAAGAAGAAGAAGAAGAAGAAGAAGAAGAAGAAGAAGAAGAAGAAGAAGAAGAAGAAGAAGAAGAAGAAGAAGAAGAAGAAGAAGAAGAAGAAGAAGAAGAAGAAGAAGAAGAAGAAGAAGAAGAAGAAGAAGAAGAAGAAGAAGAAGAAGAAGAAGAAGAAGAAGAAGAAGAAGAAGAAGAAGAAGAAGAAGAAGAAGAAGAAGAAGAAGAAGAAGAAGAAGAAGAAGAAGAAGAAGAAGAAGAAGAAGAAGAAGAAGAAGAAGAAGAAGAAGAAGAAGAAGAAGAAGAAGAAGAAGAAGAAGAAGAAGAAGAAGAAGAAGAAGAAGAAGAAGAAGAAGAAGAAGAAGAAGAAGAAGAAGAAGAAGAAGAAGAAGAAGAAGAAGAAGAAGAAGAAGAAGAAGAAGAAGAAGAAGAAGAAGAAGAAGAAGAAGAAGAAGAAGAAGAAGAAGAAGAAGAAGAAGAAGAAGAAGAAGAAGAAGAAGAAGAAGAAGAAGAAGAAGAAGAAGAAGAAGAAGAAGAAGAAGAAGAAGAAGAAGAAGAAGAAGAAGAAGAAGAAGAAGAAGAAGAAGAAGAAGAAGAAGAAGAAGAAGAAGAAGAAGAAGAAGAAGAAGAAGAAGAAGAAGAAGAAGAAGAAGAAGAAGAAGAAGAAGAAGAAGAAGAAGAAGAAGAAGAAGAAGAAGAAGAAGAAGAAGAAGAAGAAGAAGAAGAAGAAGAAGAAGAAGAAGAAGAAGAAGAAGAAGAAGAAGAAGAAGAAGAAGAAGAAGAAGAAGAAGAAGAAGAAGAAGAAGAAGAAGAAGAAGAAGAAGAAGAAGAAGAAGAAGAAGAAGAAGAAGAAGAAGAAGAAGAAGAAGAAGAAGAAGAAGAAGAAGATTGGAAATTTTTATCCAATTGATGAATGGATTTTGCAAGGAGAGGCAAGCCTATTCCTTTTTCCGAAGAATGTATATAAACTTCGATAATATTCCCATTGCTGTAAAATATCAAAAATGAAACAATATTCCAGAAGTATAAGTTATAATAAAAGTTAATAAAAGTAAATTACAGCATATCTTAATAGAACTAGCACAGTGTTAGAAATATATAATATGTATTTGTATAACATTTTTGTCGTGAGCATTATTTTTTGAAACGTTTAGCTTACACCATTTGATTTGTGATTAGCATTATATAAATGACTGTGAATAGTATCTATGACGAGTATGTACCTCAATTCTTCCCCTTAATTGAAGTACTTACATCCCATACGCTAATAATGAATATGATCATTTTAACACTCATTCATTCAAAAGTCAGTGATCATAAATTACTAAGCATTGAACATCTATTTCATTTCGAAAGACGACAAAGGCTTGTGCGCATTGCAAGATTTGTATTCGTCTACGCGTCCAAAGTGCAGTGTATGTAGCTTTATCTAACTTGTGTAAATTTCCCCGATTTACACAATTTTAAGTGTAAGACAAATTATATTTAGATACATTTTATGAACTAAGAGAATTGAGAAAATTCTTAATTTAGATTCACAGCTCCACCTCTTGTGCAAAATGTGCTACGTGTGTCTAAGTCTCTTTTACAAATTAAAGCTTTTGGTTAGATGCTTTGTATTATTGAAAGCAGCAGAAAGCTTTCTGGTTATTTGCTTTATATTAAAGCACAGAACACTCCTGCTGTAGGAGATGGTCCCTGATAATTAACTTTTTATTCTTTTTTTTAGACACGCCTATTACATTATTAAACATCTAAGGCAGATCAAAAACTCTAGCATTTATTTTTAGGAAAAATTTAAAACAAGATTACTGTTGAAGTTATACAAATATTATTCATATTATAATTACTGAATTGAAATCTATTGTACTACAATTTTGCCAAAAAGCAATCTTTCTATTGCTAAATAAGCTAAAGGTATTTATATCTATCTCCTACCACCTATAATATATTTGATTAAAATAATTTAATCTACGCTTAGCACTAATGTGATATATAATTTATTTGTGAATTGTGACTATGGTATAATAATTTGATTTATTTACTCTTTACCTTTATATAATTTATGACGAGCGAATCTTCAGGAGTTATAACCTAGAGGCACTTTAATAGTGGCTGATATTGTGGCATTATATTATAATAGTGCACAAGAATATTGCTTAAGATACTGCAAAGTCTTATATTTCAACATTAATTTAAGCTATTTCAAATATTTTTTTTAAATATAATGACAAATATTGTAAATATTTGGACTGAATATATTTTTGTTACCTCTAATATCAGCGAACCATTTCAGTACTGTTGTTGCTACTTTGTTGTACTTAACATCATTCTCATCCCTTTATCAATTATTTATTTACGTTTATTATCTCTTATCATATTACTTGGACTTTACCTTCCAATTTTAAGTAATTTGTCAAATTTCATTCACATTATTTAAAATCAATTTATGGTTTCAGATTTTAATCGATAATATTTAGGCATCGGGTGCCCGTATTTCTACAGTAACTGATGTTGGTCCAGCCGCAGTAGGTGAACGAAGAGTTGCTGATCTTAAAGACGACGCTGAGTGCCCGCTACTTGCACGAGATCCACGTCGTGAACCTAAAAGAATAATACAGATTAAGAAGGTATAACATATATTTACCGTGGCTAATTTCACTTAGGCATGCTAAAATCCAAATCCATTTTACGTGTGAAGTGATTACCATGCTGTATAAAATCTTTGCAAGATGAACGTTTACTCCAATTATTATTAATAATCTACAAGCACTTTAATTTATGTTCTATATGTTATCTATGAAACTGCATGTACTATTTACAACCTAAAATTACATTGTTCTTTACTTACTAAGTAAGAAGAGTAACTATTTCTAAAGTAGTTTCGTAACGATATTTAAATTTAATTACAATGGTTTAAAGTCAGTAAATAAACGTCAATTTAACCATGCGGATCTTTAGACCTTGCTGTTACAACAATACAGTGGTTTTTTTTTTCTACAATATAATTTCAATCAACTTTTTATCAGAATGAAACATTTCTACTGTTTTATATAGAAGAAAATATCTACAATCTAGTTAATACTAGATTCTAACTCAATCATAACTTCAAGTATATGTTAAATTCTATTCAGACTAAAATTATCAACATTTTTACAACAAAAATAATCATTTATAATCATAATAAGTTGTTTTTAATCTAATTTATTGTATACAAAGTTATATATTTTGTGACGGATGAGGCAAAAGGAAATATTAGAGTAACCTGAGGACTTTCGGTGGAGTTGATGGCTTTGATGATGGCGTGCTGTTGGTAGATGAAATTATGTATGAATTTTAATAACTGTACAAAATGAATACTGTATTATCAAATCTGAATACATAACAATAAGAAACAGTTACTATTGACTTTTTCACTTTAACATATAACAACAAAAAGTACGTCGCCCTCGTCAGACTTTGATATGATATTGCTGTTATTAAAACAAATTAAAGGTATCTAAAAAATTAACCGAAAAGATATGTTTTCAAATATTCCTCAATATATTAATAACAGATGTAATCCCTACATTAAAAATAATAATAGTGTTATATTAAAGACGAAGATATTGAAATTACTTTTGGATTTTTCACTGATGTACCTGGGCTAGGCGAATGTGGTCTTAGTTCTTGTTGACTAGCTTGTCTCGATGGTGGACGCATGCTTACCCGGGAACCACGACGATCCTGAAATGAAGAATGATAAATATTCAGAAAAATAATAAAACGTTCTGCTAAAATACGAAATTTTATATTTTTTTCTTTGGGCCCAAAGAGCACAAGCCCAAAGTAAAAAATAGATATGTAAGATATATATGTAAGAATAAAAAATAGATATGTAACATTAGTATGATAATTCAATAGGTGTCTTAATTGTAATAAAATTATAAACGTGTATGTTTAAACAGTTTAATTTTCCAGAACTTTTCCAACCGGAGGCAAAAGCAAAACCGAAGTAAATTCTAATCAAAAATACATGATAACTTTCCAGACCTTCGACATTCCTAGTGTTATATTGATCGATTGACTACTAATTTTTAACAGTGGTAGAGCCACGCATCAGCTTTTGTTGGTGCATGAATGGGCCGGCTCGACCGGGGAAGAACCACGACCTCACAAAATACCGGCGTGAAGTAGAAGTCTAACAAACTTCTGCGTTTCGTCTGGTGAGTGCAGGTAACCGGAGGCCCACACACCCCCTCCCCCAATTCTGGGGGAGGGGGGGCACTCTAAGGGCGGCAACGCATCTGCTATTCCTCTGGTATTGCGGGTGTTCATGGGCGGCGGTAATCACTTACCATCACGTGAGCCACCTGCTCGTTTGCCTCCCTTTTCTATAAAATTCATTCTATAGCATGCTTTCTTCACAGGTATATTTTCCTCTATAATAAGTGAAGATTATATAAAATTACTCCTTGTCCTAAGGTAACTTGTCGCTTAATAGATTCTCTCAAAATAAGTTGCGACTTATTTACCATTACCCATTGGAAGTCGTGTCTGTGACTCGAAATACAATCACCGAACCACTCGGCAATCTTGACTATTTAACCATAACCATTAACTAGGGATACAAATAAATTCAATATATAAACTGATTTAATACCTGCGAATGAAGAAGCTTTGAGTCGCGCAACAGTGATACGTTCATCAGCCGAGGATTAGGAGTGTTAAAAATTGTACGATTTTCTCTCCAACGGGCCCTGAAAAAGGTTGGCATTTAGACAAAAAGAAAATTGCCTCAGAAGAAAACATTAACGTAAACAGACCTATGTGAAGTACAGGAATATCCTCATAGCATTTATGGCGTTTTTTTACTAATAAAAAAAGTAAACTAGGTATTTTTAGGGAACTTTGATTTCCTCTTATCGCATCCATCGCGTACCGTTTTATTGTTCACTGATGAATACAGGTAATAGAGCAAATGATCTATATGTAATTTACCTTGCTCTTGCAATAATATAATAACTCCTTATAATATAACAACTACCGATAGATTTCGAGAGTGATAACGTAAACAAAATCTGGCTGCAAATTGGTTACTGCATTTGGATAAAATGGCCATTGCCTGTGTATTATTCCTTGGTTTTAAGTTGAAAGCGTTCCGCAAGTCTCTAAAACCTGTAAACCTCTCTCCACTGCAGGGCATATGTCTCCCCCAAAATTCGCGGGTTTGCCATAAACGCCACATTTGGTAAGAGGATTAATAGACACCTCGCTCCTAGGACGGTGCCGCCCGTCAGCAGCTTTTTCAATTATTGTCTAATATTCTTCGTGGTTATATCTGTGGTTATATCTTCGTCGTTATATCTGTAACCATTCAGATTTTCAGAGATTTCCCCTTTGGTCTACTTTACGTCACCAACTTAAAGAAAGAGGGCAAAGCCACACAGCAAGTTGATTACTCGAAATCACTCTAATTATAATGTTTGTTACTAGCCAGCTATTTTAATGTAATATTATAATTTAGGAAAATGATACAGGACTCTTTAGATACGTCGTCGGACATGTTATTTATTTTAGGTAGGTAGGTTAGGTAGTTATTTACTTGCCTGCTAAAAAGCCGGAGAACAACGCATATAATAACAAACATCAAAGCCATGCCGACGAGAACACCAATCATCGCTGGGTCGAGAGTTCGTGTAGACTCTTCTACATGCTTCTGGGCTGTAAAAGAAGGAGTATAAGTGTATAATAAAAATGTGCGTTCGGACTTACAATTGGAGTTTACTCCTTAAATAAAACTTAAATATTAGTAAATGACGATCCAGAGTAGCCTTATTCGGTTGGAGGAAACATTTGTGTGATGAATACGAATGTTTGTACGGGAGTCATGGATGTATATATAAATATTTATCCATGTAAATACATATGTATGTAATTATATTGTACTATTATTACCTGGGACATAAGTCACAATAGCCGAGTGGTTGGGTGGTCGGAATTTCGAGTCGAGAGACCCGAGTTCGATCCCAGGTGGCAGACTCGTGTGAAAAGCCAATGGGTTTTTTCAAAAACTTATGTACGAATTACATCGTTGGCTTGGACATACAGACGGCGACGGGCTCACCACTTGTGACGTTGTCCTGAAAATATATTCGGTGGAAGGTAGGTCGAAGGGACTTAATTGTCTAGACTTGACCTCTGTTTACCCCTGTATTGAGAATTGCGTGAAGATATTATTATATTATTATTTATTATTATATTATTATTACCTGGGACATTAAGACGGCGATAAACTCACTACCGGATAGGTATAAAGAATAATAAGACAAATAAGCTTCAGAGAAGAGAGTTTTGAAAGGAAAAACTAGCTCCTGGCGAAGTCAGAACTGCAACTCATATACACATAATTTGAAAGGTTCCGTGCTTGAGTAATGGGGACGTCTTCTAGATGTTGGGTATGAAGGAAATTATGAAATTAATAGAAGCCAAGGTGTGTAAGAATCACGATACTTCGCCATCTGTTCTCTCTTATTTGTCCAGGATGATGCTTGAAGATAAAATAATAATTTAAAAATTGTATATATTACATCCAAGGAAAAGCGTTCAATTATAAATCCATACAGCTATTTCTAACAAGTACTTACCTAGTTACTTAGGGATCACAGCAATGTATTTGATGTTGTCCCTATCTACGTTTGCATTTATTTATCTATTTGTCTACGATTTGACGACCTCCGTGGATGAGTGGCATATACACCGGTTTTCAAGGTGACGCCAGCTCAGTGGACGCCGGTTGGATTCCCGGTCGGGTCAATGCAGAAAACACTTTTTCTACATTTTTTCGGGTCTGGGTGTTTGTGGTGCCTTCGTTATTTCTGATTCGATATTAAAAGTACTTAATCTGCTTACTTAGGGATCAGAGCAATGTATGTGATGCTGTCCCTATCAATGTATGTATTTATTAATTATGTATCTATGTTACTTACATTGATTATTTTTCAAATGATTTTATTTGATTGTCAAGGGGAAACACAGACAAAACTAAGGCTGAACTCTGGCATAGGTAATTATACTGTATACAATAGATATAAACACGTGAAGAAAGAAAATACTTACATTTACATATGATGGCTCCACCCACTGTAACTTCCGGTACCATTTCGAACATGCAAACGCACCTCTCATTCTTACACGTTGTTTTGATCACTGTTGCCTCACATTGCTGGTTGAACATACAAGATTCGTTGATACCCGCAGCTGAAATAAGACATGAAAACATTATTTATAACTCGAAACAAAATTGGATATCACCATATCATAATCATCATAACAACCTTTAAAAGTTCACTGCAGGACACTGGACTTTTATGCTTGGCAAGCGGATTGACGATCGCAGTACAAGACACTTAATACCTTAGACGATCCTCTACGTCATCGGTGTGTTGAATTTTTATCTGATCTGTTTGGTGGTTATCCCGCCACTTATTGGAAGATTACATTTTCAAGGCTTTTCCCTCCATCGCCTTTTACGACACCCACGGGAAGGGGTGGTATATTCTTACGCCATAACCACATGGCTCGGGTAGTATATATAGGTAGATAGTTTTAAATACTTGACGCAGAAAAGGGATTATAAGTTTAGTGTCAGTGCGTTTAAATTTCAATCATTGACGACGTTGCTCATAAAGGGAAAGTCCAATTTTTATATGACTTTTTTAAAGCTGAGATAGTGGTAGTTCTCAACTGTAATTTATCAGGATCATATGGTAATATGGAAATGAGATTTTATGATTCATAAAAATTGTTAAACTTAACCTCACACTTAAAAGTGTATCAGCCTTGCGTCACCAGCGGTTGCGACTGGCGGATAAATTTACAATAATAATGTGAACTGGCAACACCATGTGAACCTGTGTTTCCGCTAATCGTCTAAGTAGATAGTAAATTCTTTTATAAATTACATATTTTATACATAGTATTGGCATCACTTTAGCTCTGAAATAAATGATAATGTGGTGAAAAGGACTTGATCAAAGAGTGGAAAATAAAGAACTTTTCGTGTATGTATTGCATTTTTTTAAAGTTTTTTGACGTTTAGTAATTATATTTTCATAAAAAACACATTTCCTGAAACATGTACGTGTATCTATTCAACCTTTTATTATAATGAAGTTAAAAGCAGGCCATATATAATAATTGCACCAGCAAATTATAAACAGAACAAAAGTGTTGTTATGTAGCTGACACGCGTGTTGCAACATTAAAAGCTGTATCGATCAGTGCCGGGTTTTACATACTAATCGCATGTTTTTTTTATTTACTGCCTGGCTCACCACCTGAAAAGTTGTCCCAAGTCATCTTTGATGAAGTGGATATAAAATATTAAAGTTTTTTCTACACCTCTATCTACCCTAGTATTGGGAATACTTTTTTTGGGACAACGTGGGTGGAGACCTCGTCGCCATCTTTATGCATAAGCCGACGATAATCCGTACTTAAGTTTTTTTGAAAAAACTCATTTGTACACCTAGGGATCGAACTCGGGTCTCTACTCGAATCCGATCACCCAAACTTTCGGCTATCGTGACTGTTTATTTATTATTTTGTATGTTTATATATATTTTAGTTAAAATGGCCTAAACACTCACCTTTAGCGCATTTATCGAAATCATTCGATATCGGCATAGAGGGGTCACAGCGACAGATGTTTTCGTCACAAATCGAATCAGGGTATCCGCATTCCATAACCGAGGCGCAGGAGTCTCCATACATTTTCGTGCCGCGCTTAGAAGCATCTGGAAATAATTCTAGTTCGACTTATCGTTCCCAATAAATATAAACAAAATCCTTAAAGAATAAAGAAATCCGTTTTGCGAGTTCTAAAGTTCTAGGTTCGATTACCGGTCAGGTCTATGTGAAAAACACTTTTTCTACATTTTCACGGGGTCAGAATGTTTGTGTTACCTTCATTGTCTCTGGTTTTTAAAATAAGGTAAATGTACAAGGAGGAATTTTAATAGAATATTATTTAGTAAATATAACATAAAAAAATATCTTCACGCCATTCTCAATACAGGGGTAGACAGAAGTTTAGACTATTAAGTCGTTTCGATCTACCTATTTATGGGATAGGTAACGTGACAGGTGGTGAGCCTGTCATCATTTTGATGTCTAAGCCAACGAAATAATTAGTACATAAGTTTTTTTGTCGAATAAACCCATTGGTACGAGCCTGCTAACTGAGGATCGAATTCGGGTCTCTTGACTCGAAGTTCCGACCACCCAACCACTCGACTATCGTGACTCTTCACAGAATGAATTCAAGGAATATATTGTATACTTATTTATCAGCCTGTATGTAGTCCACTTCAGGATATAAGCTTTATGTCTATCTAGGTAGTCATAATTTCCTAAGATTTTTCTTTAATTACCTCTTACGACATACAAGGGACGAAAGAGGGATATTATTTTAAAAAATGTGGCAGTTGATATGTTATATCCAAATTTTTAGTCTAACCTTAAAATGATGTTAATATTAATTTGGTTTTCATACTACATTGTTTTACATTCAAAAATAAACACGAGAATGTTAAACTTAATATTCTAGTATAAGTGAAGATAAACCAGAATTTCAAATTTAGAAAAGGTCGTTTTGCGGTTAATGAGGATCTTCTTACACATTAATTAGTAGTTTGTTGTTATAATTACATTTTCACAAGGCACTTATATGGCTTAAACTGAAGATACACAATGTATTTTTTATGTACGGTAACAATTATTAAGGTAAATTTTGTTCTTTATATAAATTGTTTGTTCGCGTTGACAATTACAAAACTACTCTACCATAGCCAAAGTAGTTGTGCAGTTTAGTGGCATAATTTTCTAAGAAACTAATGAATGTTTTGGAACTTTGTTTTTTATATCTTCACACAATTGCTTATACTCGGATAGGCAGAAGTCTAGACAATGAATTCCTTATCGACTCACTCTTCACCCAAGCTTATTTGGGACCGGTGGTGAGCCTATCACCTAATTATAAAATTTTGAAAAATCTTTGGCTTGGATATTATGACGGCGACGGACTCAGCACCTGTCACGTTATAACTACTAGCTACGTAGAAATATGAGACCAAAAGAATGACATTGTCTAGTCCTCACCCTATTTTGTCGCGTTTTGTTGCGTTTAAACACAACTATTTAATGTTTTAAATTGGTATTGGATTGGATTGATACGTACTTTATTCGAATCGATTATTTCTTTGTCTTGTGCGAATATTGGACATTGTTATGAAACTTACCGAAGAAAACGCTATACAATTAGTAAAATCAGTTTCTTTGTTCATTAAAAATTACTGAGCTTTCAAACATTTTGTAAATAGCCTACATCTATCAACATATATGATTTAATTTCGTGAAGATGTTTATTTATAATTAAAGTATTTAAATCTCTTACAAACCTTATGGTAGACTTTAATAGTTTAAGTACGCAACGTACATTACACCAATTTTATGAGAGGGTATAGATATAATCTTCACACAATTGCTTATACTCGGATAGGCAGAAGTCTAGACAATGAATTCCTTATCGACTCACTCTTCACCCAAGCTTATTTGGGACCGGTGGTGAGCCTATCACCTAATTATAAAATTTTGAAAAATCTTTGGCTTGGATATTATGACGGCGACGGACTCAGCACCTGTCACGTTATAACTACTAGCTGCGTAGAAATATGAGACCAAAAGAATGACATTGTCTAGTCCTCACCCTATTTTGTCGCGTTTTGTTGCGTTTAAACACAACTATTTAATGTTTTAAATTGGTATTGGATTGGATTGATACGTACTTTATTCGAATCGATTATTTCTTTGTCTTGTGCGAATATTGGACATTGTTATGAAACTTACCGAAGAAAACGCTATACAATTAGTAAAATCAGTTTCTTTGTTCATTAAAAATTACTGAGCTTTCAAACATTTTGTAAATAGCCTACATCTATCAACATATATGATTTAATTTCGTGAAGATGTTTATTTATAATTAAAGTATTTAAATCTCTTACAAACCTTATGGTAGACTTTAATAGTTTAAGTACGCAACGTACATTACACCAATTTTATGAGAGGGTATAGATATAATCTTCACACAATTGCTTATACTCGGATAGGCAGAAGTCTAGACAATGAATTCCTTATCGACTCACTCTTCACCCAAGCTTATTTGGGACCGGTGGTGAGCCTAACACCTAATTATAAAATTTTGAAAAATCTTTGGCTTGGATATTATGACGGCGACGGACTCAGCACCTGTCACGTTATAACTACTAGCTACGTAGAAATATGAGACCAAAAGAATGACATTGTCTAGTCCTCTCCCTATTTTGTCGCGTTTTGTTGCGTTTAAACACAACTATTTAATGTTTTAAATTGGTATTGGATTGGATTGATACGTACTTTATTCGAATCGATTATTTCTTTGTCTTGTGCGAATATTGGACATTGTTATGAAACTTACCGAAGAAAACGCTATACACTTAGTAAAATCAGTTTCTTTGTTCATTAAAAATTACTGAGCTTTCAAACATTTTGTAAATAGCCTACATCTATCAACATATATGATTTAATTTCGTGAAGATGTTTATTTATAATTAAAGTATTTAAATCTCTTACAAACCTTATGGTAGACTTTAATAGTTTAAGTACGCAACGTACATTACACCAATTTTTATGAGAGGGTATAGATATAATCTTCACGCAATTCCCAATACAGGGGTAGACAGAGGTCTAGTCTAGACAATTAAGTCCCTTCGACCCAACTTCCACCGAAGATATTTTTAGGACAACGTGATGTGTGGCGAGTCCGTCGCTTTACGTACAAGCCAACGATATATTCGTACATGGGTTTTTGAAAAAACTCATTGGTACGAGCCTGCCACCTGGGAATCGAACTCGGGTTTCCCGACTCGAATTCCGATTAACCAACCACTCGGCTATCGTGACTTATAAATTGTGAATTCCGAAATTGTTATAAAACATAATTAATATATTTACGCAGTTCAGAATACTAATAGTCACTTAATTATGTTAATAATTTTAAGCCACATTTCAATAGAGCTTATTTAGAGCGAAAACCGAGACTTAAAGCGTGGAGACTTAGAGCAGAAAGCGTGACAGGGAAAGCCTATCGCCATCCAGTAATCAAGCCTACACAACCAATCGTACGAGCCTTCTACGAGACCGAACTCGAGTCTCTTGATTCGAACACCAATTATCTAACCTCTCAGCTGTCATGGTTCTGTTACTAATAAAAAATAAGAAATTAGTAATTGTCAATTAGCAGAAAGAAGTGAAATTCAAATATTAAAAGTAAAGGAAAATACTATTATTTATATAAATGATATGTGACGAGATATTTTTTTTTTGGTATTTTTTCATAATTATGAAAGATTACTGCTGAACACAGACATGTCTTGTGTTGTATAGTATTATTAAAAAACAATAAAACACATTCGCCGAAACAAACTTCGTACTGAACGATTTATAATGTTATTTCTTTTACGTAATTATCTAAGTATCACGAAATATACCAATCAATCACAGTCACAATTTTTGTTTTGAATAACATGCACATTAACGCTTCTCAATAACAGTAATCAAGTCGTATCATCTCTACAGGCTTAAAGAGTACAACCAATTCTCAAGGTTTTAGAATAATTCTTGACGATTCGTCAAGATAAATACATTGAGTACTGTTCAAAATTCATCTTTACACACGTATACACATTTAATTTACCAGGTCCAATCCACCCAGATCCAAAAACATGTCGAAAAAGTATTTTCTACATTGACCAGACCGGAAACCGAACTCCGGACCTCAGAACTGGCTATGAAAACCGATGTTTACGCCACTCACCTACGGAAGTGTGACGGTCGTCGTTTTGTTAAATATATATCTTTATAAAATCGACTGATTGAACCTTACGACATCTCTAGGGCATTAACACTGATTTGATTATATTATCATGCACCAAGAGACCAAAAATGGAAGTATATATTACAGAATATTCTTTATTGCCCACCAACGGAGGAAATATATATCACAAAACAAAAATAAAACTTATTTAGAAACATAAGACGATGGTAGTACAATACGCCTTTTTAACTCTAAAAGCCTCCAGAGACAATTTATTTATTTTTTTCTCGATCGTAAACAATGGATTAGCTGGCTAATCCATTGGCTAAAAAAATTACAAAAAAATCTCTACTATATTTATCACATAAAAAATGTGTATAATAATGATACGGTCACTATACACATAGACAAGTAACTAATTCTGAAACAATGTATTGCAAAGTTGTTGATAATCCATAGATAATAACTGAAACGACTAGAATTTACACTAGAATTTACAATTTTTTTGAGTCAACATAGTCGTGTGGTTGGGTGGGTGGAATTTCGAGTCAAGAGATCCGAGTTCGATCCCCAGGCTGCAGGCTCGTACCAATGGGTACGAATTATATATATTATTCATACATAAGTTTTGAATCGTTTTATGTACTAGCCATCGTTAGTTGGACATAAACACGGCGACAAGCTCACCACCCGAAACGTTGTCCCGAAAAATGATCTTCAATGGAAGGTGGATCAAAGGGACTTAATTGCCTAGACTAGACCTCTGTCTGCCACTGTATTGGGAATTACGTGAAGAAATTTATCTATTTTTTATTACTTATTTGCACACGTTTTTGCAATGGAATGACTGTTTTGCGAGAAATGTTTATTTAAATGATATCTTTTAGATGCCGTCTTAGACATTTTGATATCTTAAAAGAGTGAAACATTCAAGGAACTGGCGATCCATCCGTAAACTGTAATAGTAAAAAACAACACAGAACATCTTTTTTTTTCTTCATCTTACAGTTAAAATTAAATAGGAATATTTTAGTACATTTTTGAAGTTCTCTGCGTTAATTGGTTGCGTGTGCCACGCTAACAGCCCTCTCTTGTATTAATCAATAACTATACTTGACGAATGAAAAAAAGGACTTCCTTGATACGCTGTAACTCGATTCATTTGATTTAACTATAATCGGAATGTCATTCACTAATATTATTTATTTATTTAATTATCTTCACGCACAGTCCCTGACAGGGTAATTATCTGACAGGTAATTATCTTCACGCACAGTCCCTGACAGGGTAGCCAGAGAGAAGAGATCGCCAAGTGTCACGATCCTCACACACTTCTATCGCTTCTTTCAGATTTCATTTTCTTTCATTTTCTTGATAAATGTAATAAGAGAGAGGATATCTATCACGCGTTAGTGGAATGTACCCGGATTGATGTAGACCGCAGAGTACTAGAAGCAGAATACAGAATATGGTTAAGTGATTTCGGTACATGTAACCATAAATTGTCGTATCCATCATCAAATTTGGTACTTATTTTATACATACTTATTTCATAATTAATTAAGTGTATTTATTAGATATATTTTTGTAAATAATATAAACAGGTATATTATGGGTCTGTCATAATCGCTAGGTGACCCCTTTGTATATTAATTTTAGCGCCATATATTTTCTTCACCATGCGGTCTTCGCTCATTCGCTTATCGAAGCACACCCCTATCAATTTTAGTGATATCGTCATCTTTCAAACCTAGTATTTATTAATAATCTCACATTTATTAATTATTCATTAATGTCTGTCTATGAATTCGGCAACACGTTATCACCGAACTCCACAGTTATCCATTTATCTTATGGGGTTAAAAGAAGCAAATGTTGCCTTTGGGACTCCAATAAAACACATCAAACGTATAACAACAAAAAAAAAACGGTTAAGCAAATTCATATTTCAGTTCAGTTATATATATATACTTTCCGGGATTAAAGGAAGCCTATCCTGACTATAATCTATGTGTGTGCCAAATTTCATCTAGATTAATTGAGCTGTTCTGGCGTTATTGAGTTACAGACATCTATGTCGTCGCAATTTATAATAGTAGTAAACATAAGAAATACGCTTTTCTAATGTATTGCTTCTGGCTATAAGGTCTCCTGGCACACATAATATCTAAATATACTAATATCTAAATACATGTCTGTCTACGAATTCGGCAACACGTTATCACCGAACTCCACAGTTATCCATTTATCTTATGGTAACCCCAGACATCTATATCGTCGCAATTTATAATAGTAGTAAATATAAGAAATACGCTTTTCTAATGTATTGCTTCTGGCTATAAGGTCTCCTGGCACAAATAATATCTAAATATAGGTGTGTAAGCCTCCTTTCTTCGCCTCAGCGAAATTTCCTGAGTTCAGAAACTCATTCTGTGACTAAGCTCATATGTCAACTTGAATACACCTGATAAATTACTACGTGGCACGCGCGAATCTATTTAAACCTGGCAGCTTTGACAACAAAGTTCTTAAGTTAAATAAAAAGAAATAAATAACAACATGCTAATATCCAAACCCGGGAAAATGTAAAAAAACGAGGTTTCTTACCTCGAACCGTCCAGGAATCGAACTCAGGACCTCAGAGCTGGCGACACTTTGAAAACCGGTGTGTACGCCACTCGTTCACAGAGGTCGTTACATAAATATAGATTTTGTTAATCGAATATCGAGGTGCGTAAACCGTAGAGCAATTTGTTGACATGATGAGAATATGTCACATAGATATAACGTATTTCATATATAACTTTGTTCGTGCGTTAAATTGCGATAGCTGAATGGTTAACCAACTATTATCCGCTTTAGTGAAAATTGTATTGACAATTTTGAAATGTACGCTTAAATTTGGGCATACGACACAATGATTTTGAATGTGTTGTTATTGATGCAGAAACTGTAGTAAGTTAGCAATTAGATAAACAAATTTCTGGTAAAGCAATAAATATCTAAGCCAGTAAAAGCTGTGAGTTTGGCAAAGCCTCAAATATTTTTGTGGGGACAGTGGAACGTGCGTCACGTTGCTCCTATCGGGAATTTCCTTGACTTCACGCACTTAGAAATACATAAATACTTTCTCAGCCCCACAAGTTTCCTCACGTGCCGACCCAGAGTTTCAACATGGGATCTTGCGCCGATATCCGTCGTGGGTCATCTTCGATGTAATCTGTTATTTTTCAATATGGTTACCTCGTCATGTGTTGGCAGCTGTTGCCATTTCATCTCTTACGATACCCACGAGTACAAAGATAAATCCGAGACCGATTACAAAGATTAATTTTATATTACGTATGTAGCTAGTGTCTAGCACTAGCTATATCCATGTAAATTTAGTCTTTTTAAATTTTTAATCTTTGTATACAAAAACACAAACAGTTTATGTTATTACACAGTGATATAACATGTTCATTTACTGCCTTAACGGCAACACCGACCCTAGGAAAAAGAAAAGATACACGAAAATTTTTAGAGTCACGATATCCGAGTGGTTGGGTGGTCGGAATTTCGAGTCAGAAGATCCGAGTTCGATTCCCAGGTGGCAGGCTCGTTCCAATTAGTTTTTAAAAAAATTATGTACTGGCTTGGACATAAAGACGGCGACGGGCTCACCACCTGTCACGTTGTTTCGAACATTTGTTGTATCTTCGGTGGAAGGGGGATCGAAGGGACTTAATTGTCTAGACTAGACTTCTGTCTACCCCTGTATTTGGAATTGCGTGAAGATATGTATGTATGTATGTATGTATGCACAATATTTTTTTATTTGCAGCACATAAATATCCCGATATCAATTCCAGATATCCAAAAATCCTGCAGTAACTTCAAGGCGCAAACCGTTAACACTATGGATCGTATATAACACAACAAAGAAGTAAATACATTCAAACGATTTTCCAACATTTGTTAGGCAGCTTAGTCGGGTATTCCCTCAAGACTGCCGAACCTTTTAATCTTTTTTTGCTTGCCGTGTCGTATTGGCATGAGAATGTACGACCTTAATTTTTACTTATATTTTTCCCGACGGTGTCGTAAGAGGCAACTAAGGAAAAACCTTATATCACAGTAGATACTGACAGTTAACAATACTGAATATTACTACTAAACGACCTGTAGAAGTCCACAGGATGACATAGACTAATGAGGAGATTTCGGAATCCCCACGTTTAGCAAACGGATTGGCGATCGCAGCACCAGACACCTCACACCTACAAAGCTACTATCCGTTACCGGTTTGCCAAATTTTGGTCTGGTATTTTTCAAGGTGATTATCCCGCCGTCTGTCGGTAGCTAGTGGAATTTTTAAGGCCCTTTACTTAGTCCCCTCTAACTACGCCCACGTAAAATTTATTAAATATTTTTTTCCTGTAAATTAAAATTTATTTATAAATAAATATAAACCCTTGTCTAACAAATCATAAAGTTTAAAGGCAAAGTACACTAACGGCGCCTCTATGAGACATACCCACATTTTATAATCAGATATATCTAATAGTCATTAGAACATTTTCACCCTACACCCTAAAAAAATTTGCAAATTTTTGTAACCGGGGCTCGAACTGTCCAATCTCCAAATTTGTGACTTTTAACTGCTTATTGTTTGAAAAAATATATTTCACATCACATCACGCCATTCCCAATACTACGGTAGACAGACGTATAGACGATAAAGTCGAACCCACCATTCACCGATAAGTTTTGGCCCAAGGTGACAGGTGGAAAGCCTTTCACCATCTTTTTATGCAAGGCAACGAATTACTTCGTACATATCTTTTAAAAACATAATTGGTACGTGCCTACCACCTAGGAATCGAGCTAGGGTCTCTTGACTCGAATCTCAATTCTCCTACCACTCGGGTATTATGGCATTTACTTATTGTTTCCATATATTTTTAAGTTAAGGCTCCTTTTTTGAAAACCATATTTTATATCACCGGTAGTAACTGAATTTAACCATGGTGACTATGTAGTCAATAAGAGATACATGAACACTTAATTAAGCAATGTTTCCAAGCAAAGTTACTAATTTTCAACACGTTGCATTTAAATTAACAATCATTTTCTTCGGTTCTAAAATGCACACTTTTAAAAGTTACTTAGATAACAGCGTCGCGTAAAAGTTCTTATGGCAAATAGCATAAGGTTTGTTTTAGACTAAAACATATACACGCATGCGTAGTCTCGATACCGCAGTGCGCGGCGCCTATGAGACGACTGTAAGCGTGAGGTTTCCCCATTAAACAAAGAGTTGCCACTCGTGACGTATCTGCAAATGTTTGAACCAAGTTTTCACTGTTACTAAAAGCTCTGTTCAATATTTGCTTAACCATTAGACCCAATATACGAGCTACATGGCCATGTGTCGCCGTATAATTATCAAAATGAAATAAAAACCCATTGTATTTTATTTCGGAGTCCGCTTTCACAGTATCCTATTCAGAGAAAAGAAATTTTTCCCCAAGGGAGACTCCTACTTTCTACAGTAGACTGTAATAGGCAATAATGTATGTAAATATGTATGAATGATTAAAAACCATGTTGTTGTGTGACTTCGAATTCAGATCACAAAACAACATTGTTCTAGGAGGAGTTCTAGGAGACTCTAGTTTTATTCCTAGGAAGAAGGCTCAAAGCTTTTGAAGAAAAAACTGTAAACTTAAAAAAACCCGAAGTTTTTGGAAGTTTACAATTATTCGTAGGCTTTGTCGTAGCTTTTCACATTATCTCAAATATGTTTATCGGAATATGGGTTAAATTGACTTAGCCGTAAGGATCAGCACGGTGAAGTGGCAATGCGCGATCCACATAGCTCGTAGAACTTACAATCGATAAGGAGGGAAGGTCCTCGAGTGGTAATCTCGTACAGGCAAGCGCAGCGTAGGACTACACCAGATGGAGCGACAATCTACACAATGTTGCCAGGAGTCAATGAATGCAAATAGCACTGAACCGTTTTTTATGGCAATATTTTGCGTAGGTTCAGTAGAGAAATTTCAATAGGCTGTTCTGATGATGACACTAATACATATGTCATCATTTTTCTTGACAGCCAGTCAAGAGTTCACTGCCGAACATAAGCCTCTCCTAAAATTTGCAACTAAGAACGGTACTAATCCTCCTATAACATCGACTTTCCGCATTTTTTTATAAAACCATTTAGTAAATAAAAAATTAAATTAGTATCTTCACGCAATTCCCAATACAGGGGTAGACAGAGGTCCAGTCTAGACAATTAAGTCCCTTTGAACCACCATCTACCGAAGATATTTTCATTATTTTTATAAAATTATACATTAAAAGTATACCGTGATTATACTTAAGTACTGACCCAGCAGTATCCATATACTCCACATGTGATTTTTTATAAAACTGTAAAATTATTATTTTAATTATTATTTTTATAAAATTATACATACTATACATATACTTATACTTTGATCATAACTACTTATATGGTATACTTTGATCATAACTAAGTACTTTAATTGCTACTCTATGAGCAAAATCTTATAAATATACATTTATACGTTGTATAGACGTATATTGAAAGTATCTTTGTCAGTTTTGCGTCTCAATTTAGGGAAAATCAATAATGCTATTCTTATCTCGCTATTTGACTCCAAAGCTTGCTCTGCGACTGTAAACGTCTAAAATTATTTGAAATGCTTTCTATAAACTTGGTATGTACATACTTCAGTGTAATGGAATCTTACAAATTAAAGATCCTGTAAATTTAAGAAGTACAATTTTTTAAATAAATAAATACGTATATCGATAATTTAAGATGAAGGGTGACGATAGCCTAGTAGTTTGGTGATCGGAATTCGAGTCTAGAGATCGATCCCCAGGTGGTACCGTGGTTCATACCAAAGGGTGTTACAAAGCTTATATACGATTTATATCATTAGCTTAGACGCAAAGATGGTGACAGGCTCACCACCTGTTAAGTTCTCCCAGAAAAAGTTTAGTTTTGGGGATTGAACTCGGGTCTCTTGACTCGAATTCCGTTCACCCAACCACTCCGCTATTGTGACTTTTTCATATAATGTTGACCCTAAATATGTGTAATGATTGAAGACCACCGTAGATGAGTGGCTTATACATCGTTTTTCATGGTTCTGCCAGCTCTGAGGTCCCGGAATCAATTCCCGGATGGGTCAATGTAGTAAACAAAGAGAAAAAGTCCACATCGTCTCGAGTCTGTGTGTTTGTGGTAACTAACACACAACTTACATACGTAGACAACTTGTCTCTAATTCTATAACTCAAGTGCTTTAGCGATTTACTTTGGACCCATTTATGTGATGTTGTCCAATGAAACATGTACTTTCTTATTTATTTTATTTATTAATCTAATTAAAAATTAAAAATTAAACGGCGACTGGCTCACCACCTGTCGCGTTGTCCCGAAAATATCTTCAATGGAAGGTGAGTCAAAGGGAATAAATTGTCTAGAAGATATTAATTATTACTTATTTATTAATTTAATTACTATTTCTAAAAACTGCCGTTTTCACTAAATATACATTAGAAAGTAAACGACGACACATTTAAAAATCGAGGAGAAAAATAGAAACTTATGTACAGTTATTTTCGGATTTACCTTACACTACTTAAGATCTCGGGTATTAAAACAACAAATGTCTGAAATAACTGATGAGTCATTTAATTAGTAAGCTATGACTAAATGTAAAGGTATCTAGCTTATTGGTCAAATGTTTCTAACCCGTACAGAAAAGGGTCCGAAAAACAAGAGAAAATATAAAATGCGGGGCACAAATCAGGGCATAGTTGTTATTACTGTTTATAATTATTAACTATTTTTTATGTCTCCATGCTGTTTCCCATACTTAGGTAGGCAGAGGTCTCAACACTGTCCTTTCAACCCATTCTTCAACGGAGCTTATTTGGGGCAACGTGACAGGTGATGAGACTATCGCCGTCTTAATGTTCGAGCTATCGGTACAATATATTTATACATAAGTATATATACATATGTAAATATTTATAAATACATGTAAACGGCCATGACTCGATTACAAATATTAATATTAATCTCACAAATAGCACACAAATATTTAGCGCGATGCGAACCCGCAACCCTACGCTTCTAAGGCTGGGTCACTACCAACTCTGCTATCGGATCGTATCACTATTTACTATTAATTCTAATTAATTACTTATTTCTCTCATTATTTTTTTTTCTTCAATAATAATGATACATGATTTATTAAATCAAATGAAATACAATTACACGTTATTCATACAGCTATAAAATTATGTCATATCACTTTGGTTTAATCAGAAAACTTTTATCCGGCTAACTTTACGTGTAACTTAATGTATTAGAGCCCAAAAAGTGTTGAAACCAAAGCCGCCTACAACATCTGGATCCAAATAACACAATTTCCGCCCGGCTGTCGAAATACAGGACTGCAAACGTGCGTGCTTAATTTTTATCAATTTTGGAGAAAACACTGACCACTTATTCATTGATATTATTAGAGGAATTGATATACATAGATATACACTGGTGTGTTGTGTATGTTTTTTTTATCTAGAAAAGGGAGGCAAACGAGCAGGTGGTTCACGTGATGGTACGTGATTACTGCCGCCCATGAACACCTGCAATACCTGCAATAATAATAGAGACATAGCAGATGCGTTGCCGGCCTCTGAATGCCCCCAGATTTGGGGGAGAGGGGTGTGAGGGCCTCCGGTTACCTGCACTCACCAGACGAAACGCAGAAGTTCGTTAGACTTCTATTTCACGCCGGTATTCTGTGAGGTCGTGGTACTTCCCCGGTCGAGCCGGCCCATTCATGCAACAACAAAAGCTGATGCGTGGCTCTACCACTGTATGTGCTGGTGGTTTCAGGTGTTAATAAAATAAATAAATAAATAAATACATATATAGATCGGGTCTACATCACATACATTGCCCCGATCCAAATGTAAGATGCTAGAGCACTTGAGGTATGGGAATCAGAAACAACGAAGGAACAACAAAAACCCAGACCCGAGAATATGTAGAAAAAGTGGTTTTCTACATTGACCCGACCGGGAATCGAACCCGAGACCTCGCGATGGCGATACCTTGAAAACCAGTGTTTACGCCACTCGGAGGTCGTAAAATAAAACAATAAATATCTTCACGCAATTCCCAATACAGGGGTTGGCAGAGGTCTATTCTAGACAATTAAGTCCCTTTGACCCCCCTCCACCGAAGATATTTTCAGGACAAAGTGACAAGTGGTGTGCCCGTCGCCGTCTTTATGTCGCCAACGATATAATAATGAAGGAGTGATGTTAGTCGCCCAAAAATCTATGTCTTTATGTCCAAGCCAATGATATAATTCGTGCATATGGTTTTTTGAAAAACCCATTGGTACGAGCCTGCCACCTGGGGATTGAACTCGGGTCCGTCCCGAAATTCGGACCACTCTACTACTTGACTATCGTGATTAAGTTTTTTACCCTAGTGATACATTGGTGTTACAATAAATAAGTGCAAAAAATTTGGACACAAGTTAAAACGAACTTACAATCATAACAAGTTACAACTTATGAGCATTTAAATTCAATACTTTTCGTATCTTTTATATTTTTTTTAAATACATATGTAGGTAGGAACAACATAACATTCATTGCTCTGATCCACAAGTAAGCGGCTTAAACACTTGTAATATGGAAACAAAAACAACGACGGTACCACAAACACCCAGACCCTGTTATTATTTTTGCCTGTTATTACCACTGTTGTTATTTTTTGTGTTATCAGTGTAAATTGTAGCTCTAAATTGTGTACTAAAATTTGTATTGAAATTTCGTCTTCACTACGATTATAACGGCAGGAGGTGCTTCATAATCGCAACTACGTCTGAAGCTCGTTAATTGGATTGACATTTTATTGTACAACTAATGCGATTGTTCTACTTTTACTTTTATAAAAACGCTAGCTGGGTTATGTTAACGTACGTAATCTATGAGCGGAAAAAAGCAACTAATTTTTTAATTAACTATTTGAACCTGAAATTCTTTTTTGATTTAATCTTTATCAGTTAGTAGGGGAATAACAAAGTTTATGGCCAATAAAACCACCGTGCCTGGCCATTCGCCTCCTCGTAAATTCGAACGGATGTTACTTACGATTCAAAGTAGTTTAGCGACATTAATTACATGGCTTTGAAAATTTCAATATTTTAGAAGCGGTAGCTAGCACCGCGTGGTACGAATACTTGAACATAAATGTTATGGTCTAAGATCTATTTTGTACACCTTGTGTCACACCTTGTATTATAAAAACAACTTGCAACGAGAAAATCAATTTAATTTTTTTTCCATAATTTTATTGAAATCAAATTTACACGCCGGATAAAACATATTTATAAACAGCATCAAGAAAGATATCATTATAAAATTAATTACACCGATTACAAAATAAAAGCCTTCTTGTCTTGCTTTGCTCGAGTAGAGGTGAAAACGAAACAGGGTGAAGATGTGAGGGATTTATTTGGCGCGAAAACATTATAAAGAACTATATTATTGTCAATGTATCTTTACGTATCACCCTTGATTTTGGTACACAGCTTAATTCAGCACTTAAAATTGCTACTTATACACTTAATGATGCTGAGAATCAATCTTGAGTAACAAGGCCATCATGGATGCATATCTTATATATTATAAAATTTTAAAGGGGTCATGACAAAGACTTAATTGTCGAGACCTCTGTCTACCCTGTATAGGGAATGGTGTGAAGATATTTTTTTTATTTACTAAAGTATAAACATCAAATACATTATCGAAGTGTATTGCATACTAACTACATAAAAAAAGATACTAAAGTCAATCCCAATCGTTTATTACTCTATTGATCTTTTACGATACCCTTTCAGTGAGATTGAGAAATACATTCCCCAAGGCAGCTTCAGCTACCGAAAAGTAATTAAGCAATTATTTTTCGCTCGTATCCTGTGGGGATTATTTTTGTTTTGGGGTTGTTTTGAATAAATAATACAATTATATAATTATTCACTACAAATATGTTGAATTTTTTTTCCTTTTAAAACAATTATGTACAAAACATTTACGTACATGTGTTCAACAAATGTTCCATATATACATAATATATGGAACATTTGTTGATAGTAATGTTTTTGTATTTTTATATAATTTTAACTAAAAGAGAATTAACTAAACTCATTTAAAGTTTAGTTTATTCTCTAATAAAATATACTACCTTCTCAATTTATGATATTTCACCACGCCATCTGTTCCACGCCACTGGCAGATATTGCCAAAAGGCATTATGTTTGCCGTTTGTTGCCCCTTTGGCATAACAATTAAATGTAAATAATTAAAGACATTAAACAAATATTGGAATTTAATTACCGAAAAACACAAAAATCTCATTACTTTACGAGGTTTATTAAAGAAACGTAATTTTTGACATAATTTCACACGTTTTCCGAAAGGCAGCGTAGGCACCTAACTAGGTAGGTAACTAAGTCTTTTCGATTCACCTTTCATCGAAAATTATTTGGAATTCATAAATTCATACATTAGTATCTCGGAAACGATATTTGGCTAATAAAAATCCCAAAAAAAAAATAATTTAAATAATTACATGCAATTAACTTTTTGTTTAACAACTATTGTATAAATTATCAACTTTTACCCATGACTTCGCTCTAGTTAATAACAAATTCTTGATATCTTGGCTTCCACTATTTCTGTTTTCAAAGGGATCTGCTATTAAAAATAAATACATGGCAGTGGCTGGGTGATTGGAATTCGAGTCGAGAGACCCGATTTCGATCCCCAGGTTCGAATCAGGCTCGTACCAACAGGGTTTTTTTAAAAACCGGTGTACGGTATATTATATCGTTGGCTCGGAAATAAAGACGGCGACGGTCTCGCCACCTTTCACGTTGTCCCGAAAATGTCTTCGGTGGAAGGTAGGTCAAAGGAACTTAATTGTCTAGACTTGACCTCTGTCTACCCCTGTATTGGGAATTGCGTGTGATATTTATTTATTATTATTATTATTATTTATAATGTAACTCTGATATAACTCGATTAGAAATAAGCTTTCGAGTAGTAACAGAATTTTCAAAACGGGCTTTATGGTTTAGGCATTAAAGAGAAACAAACAAACAACTCACTATCGGTAACTTTGCATTTTATTTTTTCATATAATGCTAGTCAGGTTTTGTTAACATTTTAAAATTATTTAACCACAGTCGTAGGGACTATGGTTAAATATAGTCTGTTATCAAACAGTTGTACTCTTAACAATTGTTTGATAACAGGCCATTATTTATTAAAATTCATTATTTCACACTTTCACACATTAAATTTATAATTTAAAAAAGTTCTTCGATGGACGGTGGGTCTAAAATATATGCCTACATCTTCAGGTCTAGGTTTTTCAAAACCTATGTACATGTCGTTGGCTTGGACATAAAGACCGCGACGGGCTCACCACCTGTCGCGTTGTCCCGAAAATATCTTCGGTGGACGATGGGTCGAAGGGACTTAATTGTCTAGACTAGATCTCCTTCTACCCTTGTATTAGGAATTGAATGTAGATACTTATTTATGTTATTTAAATAATAAACTTAAATATTTTATTTAAATATAATACTATATATAAAGAACGAATATAAAAAACGATTGATCAAAAAAGAGTATACCGACTCGAAAGGAACTCCTCCTTTCATCTGTTTCTTCTTCGTTACAGGAACCTCATTACGAAATTATGGTAGATTAAAAAAATACTGAATGAATAAACGAATTCACACTCATATTCCGGTGAATAATTGATGATTGATTTGAATATACATAAAATGAATATTTCTAAATCCTTTCCTATAAAATAAGAATAAACGTAAAAAATATTATCTGTTAGCTTCATTGTTATTCATTTCAAGTTGCAATTAAAAAGAGAAATAAAACAATGAAACAAAGAAACAGCAGTAGCTAATTTTTTCTTGTATTTAAAGAAACTTCTCTCTTAACATTTCATCAAGTAACAGTGGCACGTAACAAGAAAAGTCTGTACTAATGATTCTGTAAGAATAAGCCTTCTTCTTTTGTTTGAACGAGTTTTTCTTTTCTTACCAGGCTATAAATATTTTAAAAGTATGTTAATAAATAGTTAGAAACCTGTACACCTGGGTGTACTTAAACGTGCGTGCGTGCGTGCGTGTGTGCCTGCGTGCGTGCGTGCTTGCTTGCGTGCGTGCGTGCGTGCGTGTGTGTGTCTGTGTGTGTGTCTGTGTGTGTGTCTGTGTGTGTCTGTGTGTGTCTGTGTGTGTCTGTGTGTGTGAGTGTGTGTGTGTGTGTGTGTGTGTGTGTGTGTGTGTGTATGTGTGTTTGTTTGTGTGCGTGCGTCCAATTCCGCCTGTTCTAATTTCTTTACTGATTAATAATTTTTTCTACATAATATTTAATTGTGTGTATGTGTATGAATATGTAAGCTTATATAATAAGCAGTGCCTTTGTACTTATAATCTGTTTATGTTTTGTGTGTACATGAATAGTTAATAAAAATAAATAAATTAATTAATTTAATACATTTTATCGATAAAAATTTTTTGATTTTGGCGTTTTATGCATAGAAGAATATTCAATATAATTGTTACTAACATAAAGCATATAAATGTTAAAATATTCTGTAAACTAAAATCAACGTAACAAAGTTTGTATGATGAGTTTCTTAGCGTCTGTCGAAACTTTCTTAATGAGTTTGTTATCAACCGTTTCAGCGGAACGGACCCAGCGTGACACTTGTTAGTAAATTTGGAAAAGTTTGATAATTACGTTCAGAATTATGAAAGATTTGTGCAAAAGTTTTCGGTATTTATTGAATCTTTTTAACGTTCGTTGTGAGGATTTTGTTAGACTGTTTCTTTCTAATTTTTTACTAACTTTATGCTAAAATGAAGTAAGCGGCCATTGCGCTTGTTTTAGAACGTAGGTTTGATACCAAGCCATAACCATTATAAATCTTAATAGCAATTTAAAATACTGACTGCCCTAAGACCCGATCAGAGGCTTTGGTTCTCTTTTGGTTCTCTTTTGGATTTCTCGCTAGGGGAAAAATTGTGTAATATGATTTGTTTTCTATATAAAAACATATCTATGTAAGTATTATTGTACCGTTCCCTTGAACACTAACACGGTGATAGGTTTACCACCTGTAACTATGTCTCAAATTAGCTAAAATAATGCGTATACGCTACTTTAGAGACATATTAAAGCAAACGATTTAATATTTTACAATGTAAAGATTTCGATACAATTCAGTTAATCAAGAATTAATATTCCCTAATGCATTTAGAAAATTAATATTAGGCATCCATGTCATAGGGTTAATGCACTTACTACCGACGTTATTTTTTTCACCAGAAATTAAATTTCATATTGCGTTTTCTATTACTATTAACCTCATAAATTTATTGAACTTATTTGTCTAAACTTTTTCGTATATATTAAAATAAATAATAATAAATAAATATCTTCACGCAATTCTCAATACAGGGGTAGACAGAGGTCAAGTCTAGACAATTAAGTCCCTTTGACCCACCTTCCACCGAAGATATTTTCGGGACAACGTGACAGGTGGTGAGCCCGTCGCCGCCTTTATGTCCAAGCCAACGATGAAATTCGTACATAAGTTTTTGAAAAACTCATTGGTACCGCCACCTGGGGATCGAACTCGGGTCTCTCGACTCGAAATTCCGACCACCCAACAACTCGGCTATCGTGACTTTTTCGTATATATTGATAAAAATATTTCGTTAAACTGGAAAAATTTAACAAATTGATATCTCCCCTAATTTTCTCTTTAATTTTTTTTTCTCTATACAATTTTTCAAAAACTAATTAACGATTTATAGCTTAGACTTGGACATAAAGACGGCGACGGGCTCATCACGTCTCACGTTGTCCTACAAAATGTCTTCAGTGAAAAGTGGGTAGAAAGGACATAATTGTCTAGACCTCTGTCTACCCTATTATTGGGAAGGTCGTGAAGATATTTTTTATGCTTCAAGAGTATTACAGCATTCAATCGCTTTACTGACATAAACCCTATAAAATTCTAACTTAGTCTTTAGAAAGAGTACTACGCAGTGACAACCCCGCAATTTATGTATACCTATACACATATATATGATATCTCTGTGTAATAACGACGTTATAATGTTGCCATCCCCTTTCTTTCTGTGGAGAAAAAGCCATGTATATCATAACGGCAACTAATGGCGAAAAATCCATCTCTTAATATACCAGAACAAAATAATCAGACCGCAAATTGGTTGCAGCGGCTGTGGTGCGAGTGGTCTGAGACTGCATGGCGATTAGGGCAATTCCTTCTTATGGGAGAGGCTATGTCCTGCAATGGACTTTAATAGGCAGATAGTAGTTTGTATGTACATCTACACTACACTAGATAAACTCTTTGTAACATTATATAAATTAAGGTTTTGACACGAAGGATGCAAGATAAATCGGAAAGATTTCTATGGGAGGCACAATGCGGATTTAGACCTGGAAGAGGATGCACGGATCAAATGTTTTCTCTCCGCATGATCACGGAGAAGCTTCTGGCTGCTAACCAGAAGATTTTCTGTGCTTTTGTGGATCTTGAGAAAGCATTTGATAAGGTTGTAAGGAAGAAAATGTGGTAACTGTTGCCGGGGTATGGTGTGGATGGTCGATTGCTAAGGGCTGTGCAGTCACTTTACTGTGACTGTAAAGCCTGTGTGCGGGTAGGGCATGACCTGTCACCCATGTTTAGCGTCCAAACTGGCATAAAACAGGGTTGTGTCATGTCTTCCTGGCTGTTCATACTGTATCTCAACAGCTGTTTACAGAAGCTGAAAGATAGCTGTTTGGGTGTGAAATTGGGTGACATAAAAGTAAATTGTCTGCTATATGCTGATGATGCAGTGCTTATTGCACCATCAGAGGCAGAACTGCAGGCATTAGTCACGTGTATGAAAGAAGAATGTGAAATTAATGGTCTCCGTTTGAATGCTAATAAAACTAAGGTTCTGTTATTTGAAAGGGACGAAGAAAGAACGAAGTGCGAAATTTGGGTAAATCAGGAATGTCTAGAACAGGTGAATGAAATTGTATACTTGGGAAGTGCGTTTAGCCGGAATAGAAGATGTGATTTAGATGTGGACAAGCGTGTCGCTGCCGGGAACAAAGTCAATGGTGTCCTGACTGCGTTAATCAAAAGGCAAGGCGTGGTGAAAAGTGCACGCCTTGTAATACGTAGCGCAGTGTTGGTACCGATTTTGTTATATGGCAGCGAAACCTGGGTATGCCAGAAGAAGCATAGAAGCAAGTTGAATGCAGTGGAGATGCGACCTCTTCGTAAAATGTGCGGCCGACCGAAAGCGAAACGAAGAGGTTCGCCATATGGTAGGTTTGAAAGATGACCTTGTCCCAAAAATCGATAAGGGCGTGCTACGATGGTTTGGGCACGTTGAGCGAATGAGTGAAGACCGAATGGTGAAGAAAATATATAGCGCGAAAGTTAATATTAAAAGGTGTCGAGGTAGACCGAGACTAACTTTCGAAGACCATGTGAGCAAATTGCTCGAAGAGGGGAGGGTCAAGAGTACTCGGATACCTAGACTTGCATGTATGAAGAAAATGATGAATCTGAAAGAAGCGAAAGAAGTATGTAGGGATCGTGACACTTGGCGATCTGTTCTCTCTGGCTACGCCGTCAGGGATTGTGCGTGAAGATAAATAATATATAAATGTAAATTAAGCCCTAGGTAAACTGGTATACCTCAACATTTGTTAATTATATCGTATTTGTGAACTTGATTCAAAGAACCAAATAATCAATATACATTAATTCAAATTGCGGTTTGTTTAGAAATACCTGCAGTCTCCGATATTGAATGTGGGCTAGACAGAAACATTTAATGTAAACTAAGTTAAAATACAGAAACAGTTAAATACTTATTGATGTTAAGAAAGACCCGATAGCCTACTTGCTAGTGAACCTGCCTCTAAAAATAATGGTTGCGGATTCGAATCCCCTAATGGATACACTTTTATTTGATAAATATTAATGTTCGTACTCGAGTTATAGATGATTTTAAACGAATATTTGAATACATATATGGCGATAGGCTCACTAAAGTCTTAATTGTACTCCTCTGTCAATTCCAGAACTAGAAGAATATGTGCAGATAAAACAAAATTAAAAAGACTCAGGTATTCCAAAAAAATTTGCTAAGTTCCTATAAAAAATAAATACCGACTGAAAAAAATGTACGTATTTTACTGAATATACAATTTTCTCAGTCCCGAACGTGTAACCTGCGATAACAAGAGGGTTGCTAATAAAAATAAATTGCTTACAATACGAAAAACTCGTTTACTATTTACAGTAACTGGGGTGTACGTTTCTTACATATTTAGAAGAATATAAAGCTTTGATCGTAATTCTGCACTTATGCGTGCAGTGACATAGCTTTCAAAGCTCTAGTTTTAAATCACACTTGGAAAAGCATTTCGTTTGTATAATTGATTCTTGCGACTGTTGTCACTTGGTGAAATTGCATTGCATTAAAATTTATTGTTGAACACTTGTACACAATTCACTTTCTATAATTATTTATTAATCGATTTATGTCTGATGATACGATAAGACGAAACCGGTCGGTTAATTAATAAATAATTAAAAAAAAGTGAATTGTGTACAAGTGTTCAACAATGAATTTTAATGCATTTCGTTTGTATTATTTCACATCTTTGTAGTTACATATATAAAGGTTAACGACCTCCATTGTAATGACTTTGAGATCCCGATTTCAGTTCCAAAACGGGTCAATGTATTATAGCAAAACTCGATCATTATTATCCCGGATCATTTTGTCATTTCTAATTCCAAACAACAAATACGGTACTGTAAAGTATTTTGTCCCTATGTTAAATGTCTTTATTTTTATATTATTTATGTCATGATAATAAGTGTAAGGGGATTTTTCCATAGTTGCCACGCCTGACAAGCGGATGGGCAACCACTTTTTTTTTTATTAAAGGTGTTATGCAGGAAGATGCTGCTGCCGATCTCCTGACTATAGTCAGGAGATGCTGGCCTATAGTCAGCGATGGTCTTCGGATAGGCTAATAAGACGATGAATATGAATGAATGTAATTACTTATTTTTTAAATGTTCACCCATTTTCCCTTCAAACTGCGGTAGGCAGAGGTTTAGACTATACCTATCTTTTTTAGACTAAACCTATCGCCAAGTTGAAGATATATAAATATACATATTAAATGTAAATAAAAGATGATACAAATATTGTGATGGATACAAGATGTAAGATAGTTCGCTATGCATAAATTAACCCCTTACAGGGTAAATTCGCTTCTTCATCTTACGTTGTAGAAGTTCGTAGTCACAAGATAGGGATAACGTCACATACATTACTCTAATCACAAAGTTAGAAGGTAAAGCACTTGTATTATGGATACAGAAACCACGAAGAAGTTGTTGTGTTGTGACAATCACATTTAATTCACTATATATACATACATACATACATACATACATACATACATACATACATACATACATGGCCCCTCTTATTGGAATTCTGCCAATGTCTTGCTAATACTTTGTCCATATTTTATTGTTTTTTTTTTTATTATTTTTATTATATTTAACTTACTTTAAACGTATGTTATTGACTACTTATTTTATTAACTACATATGCTATTAACCTACTTAAAAAAAATATCTTCACGCAATTCCCAATACAGGGGTAGACAGAGGCCGAGTCTAGACAATTAAGTCCCTTCGACCCACCTTTCACCGAAGATATTTTCGGGACAACGTGACAGGTGGTGAGCCCGTCGCCGCCTTTATGTCCAAGCCAACGATATTCGTACATAAGTTTTTGAAAACCCATTGGTACGAGCCTGCCAGCTAGGGATCGAACTCGGGTCTATTCACTCGAAATTCCGACCACCCAACCACTCGTCTATTGTGACTTATATTTACTTATTAACCTACTTGCTAACTAAAATCCTACTGCAAAATAGGAAATGAGGAGCCACCTCAGTAAGGAGGCAAATTCACAATCGCCACGCTTAGGAAGCGAATTGGCAATCGCAGCACCAAAAACCTCTCATCTTAAACGCTGCTGACCGTCCTACTAAATTTTGGTACGTAAGGAAGCAAATTCACCATTCTTAGCAAGCGAATTGGCGATCGCAGTACCAAACACCCCACACCTTAAACGCTGCTGACTAAATTTTGGTCTGGTATTCTTCATGGAATACCTCGTGGGTAGAAAGGGGGTGGAAAGTTCATACACCGACACCGCACGGAAAATTCTTTACTCTTAAGTAATAATTCTTGGTCTTCATTAATACCAACGCATTAATTTTAATATTACAAATTACCCCATACTTATTCACCATATAAAATTTTCTTGGCATAAAAATATTATTATTAAGATTAGCAATGTAATAGTGCTGATAGTTTGGCTTTAAAATAACCGAAGCTTGCCAAACAAACACGCGTAAATTATATTTAAAATAAGACAAATGGTATTTGTGACACTAATAACACATTTAAATTTTATTTACTATGTCATAAGACACATGCCTTTATATTGAGATTACAGGCTTAATAATGCAATGTATAGTAAAAGAATAAAGCAGCAGGCTTGTAAATGCCCACAGCTGGGCCATTTCTTAAGCATTTGAGAGATATTAGAGCGGAAATATGTACGCCGTTAAAAGCATGTTGGCAGACATTACAACTGGATATATTATATAGTACTCATTATTATTTCACAGACGGGCAGGTTTAGAAAATAAGTATGTGTTCACTAGTTGACTTAATAAAAAAATACGTACAGTGACGAAGCCGAGTCATAATAGGCGAGTGAGTTGAGAGACCCGTTTTCTAACCCCAACCACGTCTAATATTTTTTTAAATATAAATATATAAATATCTTCACGCTATTCCTAGTACAGGGGTAGACAGAGGTCTAGACATTTAAAACCCTTCGACCCACCTTCCACCGAAGATATTTTCGGGACAACGTGACAGGTGGTGAGCCCGTCGCCGTCTTTATGTCCAAGCCAAGGATATAATTCGTACATAAGTTTTTTAGAAAAACCCATTGGTACGGCCACTTGAGGATCGAACTCGGGTCTCTTGACTCGAAATTCCGACCACACAACCACTCGGCTATCGTGACTTTTTTGTTAATTTTAAAACTTCTTTGAAATTTTTGTCTTTCTAATCCACATTGCACCTGATCTTGCATAAGTTTTCCTTTTGAGGATCGAACTCGAATCTCATTGCACATATTAAGAGAATACGCGTTGCGCAAGCAATTAAAAACTGTAGCATCATACTGTGCTATGCACGAACGCTTCTGACTCCCTTTGTTAAATCAAGTCCATGTTTAACCTAGTCGCTGAGCGCATTGTGGCCTGATTTCATGGCGCCCCCTAGATTTATTCAGAGTTGGCACAACGCCAGTTAAGAGCGCGTACGTACTGAATTATATATGTTCGTTATATACGTACGTATCTTTTAAAACGGTTGGTAACTGTTGAAA
Organism: Sericinus montela; assembly: GCA_029286605.1. NCBI lineage: Eukaryota > Metazoa > Arthropoda > Insecta > Lepidoptera > Papilionidae > Sericinus > Sericinus montela. The sequence goes on from JAGSMR010000044.1 coordinate 9,240,533, forward strand.
TCGGTATAAAAGAGTTGGCAAATAACAAAATTGATATATGTATTGCGAAGTTGAATATTTTAAATAATTAAAATTTTCCTTTTGTTCTTGCTATTTTTATTTTTTCCCTAACTGCCTCGTAAAATCGAATCATCGGGGTGTAAAAACTCAGTGGTTGGATGATCTAAATTAAAATTAAGAGATTCGAAATAGTTCATCATTCTAATAGGTTAGTTAAAGATTTTGGATGTAATTTAAAAAAGGAAAAGAAATTAACTAACTTTATTTAGGTAGTTCCACAGTTATTTAGGTAGTTACGGGGTTCCACAGTGTCAGTTTGACAGGCTCACAATATGACATGTAGTCATGTTGTCTACAAGCTCTGGTGGAAAAAAAAACACTCGGTTATCGTGACTTAGAAAATGATCATGACTAAGTAATGAAAATGTATATAAAAGAACGCTTTTAGTGATAAGACTTCTAACATCATGATAACTTGATCCATATGGATCTAAATTAATTAATTGTTCAATGATGATGATAAATTAATATTGATGGTATTAAATTATAAAAAAACTTAGATTGCCTTGAACGTAAATAAATTTTTGACTTATTTTACGTATTTACGAGTATACCTTTCTTTGCGTGGGTGTCGTAGGAGGCAATTAAGTGAAACAGCCTTAAAAATACAATTGACTACTAAATACCTGACCAAAATTCAGTACACTGGAGATTGACAGCTGTGTCTATGCTGTAAAATATCTGGTGCTGCCATTGCCAATCCATTTTCCAATCGTGGTTGGTGAAAAGTCTAACTTACGGTAGAGATAAACGACAATCGTTTATGATGTAAATAAAAAAGTTTCATGTAAAATTGTTTATAAAAACTTTTCAACGTATAAATGTAAGTTTAATAATTAAATGAAATGTATGCAACTTTTTCCAGTTGTAAATCGAATAGAGGGGGTTATTTTAAGTCAACGATTGCGAGTCGTACGCCATAATTTTCTAGTACCAGTACTTGAATGCTCCAAGAAATATACCGTAGTTTAATAAGCTACAACAATTACATGCACGATTAGTTATTCCTTCAAGGCTAAGTAACAGTCACGATAGCCGAGTGGTTGGGTGATCGGGATTCGAGTCAAGAGATTGATAGATAGATAGAGAGACTGATAGATAGATAGATAGTAGATGATTCAGAAGCCCTTGCTTTAAGTCTCAATGACAGCGCAAATTAATCCATCAAAATAAGGTTATTCAAATACTATTGCGACAACACCGCAAACAGCTTACGCATTCGACAACTGTAATCGACGTTGGTGGCAGCATCGGTGGTGGCAGCACCGACGGTGGCAGGAAACACACCATCGTATACTATCGCGGCATACTCACTACACACTACATCTGATCTTCTCTTTATGTACTTACCAACTTATTGAATACAGTTTCTACCAGTAGTACTTTACTACCTAAACTAAAAGCTCATACAAATATTTATTTAGAGTCATTTACCGATTTTATAGCCACGATAGCTGAGCGGTTGGGTTAAGAGTTCATTCCCCAGTTGATAGTCTTGTACCAATGGTTTGTTTCAAAACCCATGCACAACTTATATAATTGTCTTGAAATAAAGAGGGAGACAGGCTCATCACCTATCGCGTTGTCCCAAAAAATGCCTTCAGTGAAAGGTGCGTCGAAATAACTTAATTGGTTAGACCTCTGTCAACCCCTACATTTGGAAAGCGTGAATATATTTTTTAAATATTTATTTCTTGATACTGCGTTCTAAAACATTTACTTGTATACTGCGTATTGTTTGACCTAATATGAATACTGTCAAGATATATAAAGACGGTCGAGAGTTTATTTTCAATAAGATCATAAGATCTACTTATACACCAACTAAACTAAAATATACTGAATGTAAAACAAACAGTAAATATATATAAAATAATAAGTAGTAAATATATATAATAGTAAATATATATAAAATATAATATATAAAATATTTTAATTATAAAACTTTTATCTGCTATCTACAAAATGCTTCCCTTTTGTCACAAAAATATTCACTTAGGATTTTGGATGTAATTTAAAAGAGGAAAAGAAATTAACTAACTTTATTTAAATATTTCAAAACCCAAACTCATCTTGATTTCTCTTTATGCAAGTCCGTTTAACTTTTGGAAACTTTACGGATCATTGCATTCAAGTGTTCGCGAGGGAAGAGCTTATTTAGTATTAGCATATCGATCGGACTCTGTTCTAGAAGAGGAGAGAAACAAAAGACAATCTTATCGAAACCAAAAATGATCAACAAGAAGAAAGCTCAACAAGCCACTGCCGCTACAAGAAAATTAATCTTAACAACACTTCAGTTATAGAGGTTGCTTCGGTTCTGTTTGATATTATTTTTGGCTCTCCTCCAAAAATGTTTTAGCAAGTTTGATTGTTGTCACAGCTAATAATAATAAAGCTACTGTAGTCAGCTTGCCATGTTGTACCGGCGTAAGAATTTCTCAACCTCTTCTTCCCCTTGGTGATATAAGAGACGAGTTAAGGAAAAGCCTTGATTATTGCCTACAAAAGAATGTGAGAACTATTGCGAAAAATAGTAGACCGAACTTCAGCAGACAGGTCGAAAGTGCAATAGCGACTTAGATACAAGACTTAGGGTACTGCAGTAACCAATTCACTAGGCAATCTTGGCGATTATGGCAAATCTTTCCTTATGGGAGAAGTCTAGGTCCTGCAGTGATAACAGCCTGTTAATGAGCAGGACCTTTTAACAGGCCGTTGTGTATGTATGTACTTGTAATGTCATTGCATGAGTAAATTTATTGCGTATTTTGTTTTGGGGTTTCCTAAAAAAACCAGATTGTGGGTGTTTTTTATACAAAACTTCTTAGTATAATTCATTTATTGCAAAAGTCAGGATAGCCGAGTGGTTGAGCGGTCGTAAATTGGCTTTGTCAAAGAAATGGCGATGGGTTCACCACCTGTCACGTTGTCAGAAAAAAATGTCTTCGGTGAAAGGTGGGTCGCAATAACTTTATTGTCTAGACCTCTGTCTACCCCTGTATTGAGAATGGCGTGGAGATATTTGAATTTTAATGTTTCGAGTCTTCCAGAAGTGATATATATGGATAAGCTACTCGTAAAATAAGGAAAAGAAAAACACTCTTCAAGTAAGTCTATGCATACCAATGAGAAGGTTTGTCCCTTTTGTTTGCTTATTCTAAGGGTAAATTACACTTTTACCGGAAACCGCCAACGTTAGTATTGCATAATAAATGAATAAATAAATCTATACAAAGATAGGGACATCACATATATTGCTCTGATCACAAATTAAGGAGCTTCAGCAAATGTGTTATGCAATCAGGAACAACAAGGTTGACACAAATACCCAGCCAAATGTATAAAAAGTGGTTTTCTCATTGAGCCAACCGGGAATGGAGCCCGAGACCGGTGTGTACGCCTCTCGTCCACGGAGGTCATCACGGATTTTTGTGTTATATTGTTAAATGGTCGAAACTTCGGTATAATCAGAATACTCGATATCCTGTTCTTGTCGATCGATCAAGTAATTCAGCAGCGGGCTCCGTGAGAATGTTTGTTACATATACGTAAGTTTTTTATTAATACTCTTGTTCCATTACAAATATTGGGGGCTTCATATTTATTTAGCGTGAGGGGAATGTCAATTCTTATTAAAAGGCTGAAGGCTGTAACAAACCAGCAGGCTACAAAGAATTTAAACTCTCTTTTGTAGAGTATCTTCAATGTAGCCTACGAGAGCAATTGACTTGAGAAATAATAATAATCTCCTCATACAATATTTTGGAATAATTTTAACTATTTAGATACGTGGCGTACGCTACGTTAGGTCTCAGAAGGGAAAATATTCTCCCGGTTTTCAAAGCCTTTTCCCCTACTGTGCCTTCCCTATTGATCTTAGATTGATGTTAGAAATCCCCTATTAATTCAAGGTAAACTTTTTATGTAACACAAAAGAATTTTTGAAATGGGACATTTAGTTTCAGAGATTATCCATTACAAACAAAAAACAAAGTTTTCCTCTTCATGATATTAGCAAAGATATATTTACCTATTTATTTATGTAAGAATTTTTTGTACAGTTTTGGTTTGGACACTAAGACAAGCTCACCACCTGTCACATCGTCCCAAATAAGCTACGGTAAAAAGTAGCCCGAATGGACCCTGTGTAGACCTCTGTTGATTCCACTTTTGGGAAATGTGAACATCGTGTTAACATAAATTTTAGATATTTTATTGATATGGAAATATTTCAAAACAAAATATGCACTGTTTGTTAATGAACGGTCATGAGTTCAGCAACATTAGCCCTACTGACCTTTATTTGAGCCATGACCATGAATTTATTAAATCTCCATGGCCTGACCATAATCTACCTCTAATTTCTATTACGTCGTTATCTATGTATTAAAAAGTCACGATAGCCGAATGGTTGGGTGGTCGGAATTTCGAGTCAAGAGACGTGAGTTCGATCCCCAGGTGGCAGGCTCGTACCAATGAGTTTTTCAAAAACTTATGTTCGAATGTCATTGGCTTGGACATAAAGACGGCGATGGGCTCACCATTAGTTTGCTTATCTTCGGTGGAAGGTGGGTCGAAGGGACTTAATTGTCTAGACTAGACCTCTGTCTACCCCTGTATTGGGAATTGCGTGAGAATATTTATTTATTTATTCATTTTATTTTATTTTATTTTATTTATGTAGTTATCTCTTTTTTGACTCCAACATCATAATAACCATTTAAAATTATCGTATTCGTTTAAAGTCGCGAACTTATTTGCGACTCACATCGTTGTCTTTGACATAAAAACCACGACAGGCTCACAATGATACCTATCAAATTGTCCCAAGAAATATCTTCGGAGAAAATCATTATGTCTAAGTCTCTGTCTACCCCTGTGTTGGGGATGGCGTAAAAATATATTTTAACAGTGGTAGAGCCACGCATCAGCTTTTGTTTTGCATGAATGGGCCGGCTCGACCGGGGAAGTACCACGACCTCACAGAATACCGGCGTAAAGTAGAAGTCTAACAAACTTCTGTGTTTCGTCTGGTGAGTGCAGGTAACCGATGATGACGTGTAGATATAATAATAGTAATAATTTTATGTAAATAAGTCACGATAGCCGAGTGGAAGGGTGGTCGGAATTTCGAGTCGAGAGACCGGAGTTCGATCCCCAGGTGGCAGTACCAATGGGTTTTTTCAAAAACCTAAGTACAATTCATATCGTAGGCTTGGACATAAAGACGGTGACGGGCTCACCACCTGTCGCGTTGTCCCGAAAAATCTTCGGTGGAAGGTGGGTCGAAGGGACTTAATTGTCTAGACTAGACCTCTGCCTACCCCTGTATTGGGAATGGCGTGAAGATATTTTTTAATAATTTGTAAGAACTTATAAAAAGAAGAAATGAATACAAAGGAACAAAGCGTCTTTTAATATTTAGTAGATCATACTTTCAGGTCCTAAAAATATTTTTCGGTCACGCAATGAATTTGAAACACCTTATTTTCATAAAATAAAAAATAAAGGTTATTAAAAATCACGAATTGCGTGCCAGAAACATTTTCCTGTTACTAAGCTCCGGTTGATAACTGCGTGATATCGCTCATTAGTGTTTTAATTAGATTATTAGGAATATTTTTCATGCCTTTCCCAAAAACGGGGTAGTCTGAGTTTGTAAATAGGTGCTTTCGATCCACATTTCATAGGAGTTTGTTAGCGACAACGTGACAGATGATAAGCCTGTCGTCGACTCAGTTTTCAGGCCAAAAAGTACCTTACAAAAAGTACCTTAGTTTTGAAACAACCTATCCTTTCTTCCGAGGATCGAACTCAGGTCTCCAGGTAGGAATTCGGATTTACGGAATACGGATTTTATTTTATTTAGGACTTTTATTTTATTTTATTTAATTTTCATGAATTGTTGTCATAGGCCTTAATATATGATAATACCTTAGGGTTTTTTGCTAAATATAAATTTTAAAAAATCCACAATTATCCTGTAGTTCTTCCTCTGCTGCTCTATTTTAGCAAACAAAAAAATTATTGAAGCAACTGACTTACCGTTTCATTCCGGCGCACAAAGAACTCTACACGACGAATTACCCTGGCTTGTACCAAGCAGAATCGAACCGTATACCTTTTTGCCACATGTGTTAAAACCCTACCAACACCTAATGCGATAAACACTTAGAATTCTGACACTACACTAATAATAGTTTAGTTATAGTCCCCATTAGGGTTGTTTTTTTTAATAAGTAAATACTACAAAATTTACTGCATTATTTTTCTACAATGCGGAATGTTACAAAGCTGTGCGGCACGGGCGCGGCCGTCTCCCTAAGGCCGCTGACTACAGTGTGGAGTTAGCTAGTGATGGACTGCAGGGTGAGTTAAGGTACAGTTTAACAGAAATGCCCCTTTACCCAAAGTTATGTAAAAGTTATGTAAAATTTTCAGTAAATAGTAAATTTGCTTAATTTCTCATATCGATTCGAAACACTTTTACGTACTTCCCAACAGGGCTAACCTGAGGTCTAGAATATATTTTTTCCTTTCGTTCCACATTTCATTGTAGTTTATTTTGGGACAAAGCGTTTTAAAGTGCCGAATCTTTTTTTTTTTTCAATTATGATTAGCAAATTATTATGAAAAGCAAGTTATTGCCTTTTTCAATTATGATTACCAACATTCGCTATCAGTCTAATATTTACTAAATAACATTAACTTTTAAACAGGGTTTTTTTTCTACTATAATTTTGCGATAAAATCTTCATAATCGATAAAAATACTTTTAGCGGTTACATCACTTTAAATGCTTTACACATGCGCCGTGAAAATCAGACATGAAGACGTCAAAACCGCTTCCACGCTTTGCGGAGAAATATAAATTTCGTTTTAAGCTTTGACTTTTATTGCCTTTTCTAATATTCCCCTTCTTTTAAAGTTCTTTCTGCTATGTTAATAGCACTACAAAGTATATGTTTATATTATAGTATGCTTATTTTCTTGATAAGTAGTATTTGCTTAGTTATTCAAATGTTTCATTTTAATTACTAGATCAAATGCCTGCGTCATGGTAACTGAGTTTACCCCTTATTGTAAAAGCATATGATTTAGTCAGAACTGTTGTTAACTATTGATACTTGTTTTTAGAACATTAATGCTAATTAAAGCATGAATGCAATTAATGTAATGCACGCGATTTAATTTGAGCTGCAATTCGAAATTAAGAGGATAAAACCTTTCTAATGAATATCTCGAAGTTTTTCGGCGTAAAAATATACTTTTTCTTTCTTCCAATTGGTTTCGTAAGAGATGACTGTGGTGCCTACAAAAAGTCACTGGTTACCGACAGATCGAAAAAACCCAGACCAAAATTCAGTAAACCAGTGAAGAAAAGCATCTCTAAGATGCAAGGTGTCTGGTACTGCGATCACCAATCCTTATCAAGCGTACGAGTATGGCTAACACTCCTGCACGAGAGAGACATATGCCCTGCAGTGGACTTTTGTATTGATTACAGCCAGTCCCGACTGATAAGTCTAATGGCACTAAATACGAGTGGTTCTGGGTACAAAAGAAATCTTTCTGTACCTCAAAGACTATGTTTTTTCATTTATTATTTTTACTAATGTGGTTTATTATTATTGTTTTAATTTAAATTCCAAATTTAAATGCTGACAATATTTGAAACTACGTTAGTATTAACGTTAATAGTTAGTTGTTTCAAATATTGTGTTCTCAAATATAACCTGGAAATATGGTGTTAACACACACAAACTATGATTGATTATTTGATGAGTAATTATGCAATAATAATAAATAAATAAATAAATATAAATAGTAAATATCTTCACGCAATTCCCAATACAGGGGTAGACAGAGGTGTAGTCTAGACAATTAAGTCCCTTCGACCCACCTTCCACCGAAGATATTTTCGGGACAGCGTGACAGGTGGTGAGCCCGTCGCCGTCTTTATGTCCAAGCCAATGATAAGTCGTAAGTTTTTGAAAAACCCATTGGTACGAGCCTGCCAACTGGTGATCGAACTCGGGTCTCTCGATTCGTAATTCCGACCACTCAACCACACGGCTATCGTGAATTTTTTTAATAATTTAATTATGTGGTAAAGAATAATAGCTTAATTGAAGAAATTTTCTGTATTGATGTATTACTGATGTAGATTAATTATAAGATATGCTGATGAATAATCAATAAATAAAAAACGGGAGTGATCTTTGTCTTGCATTTGACTTTAGCATGCTCTTGTGCAACTAAAAAGCAATTTTTCGCGGTACAGGATTTCGGTAATTTTCTGCTGAGTGAACGAGCTATTAGATAAATTAATTAGAGTTTAAAATTAATGAGTCTGCTAATTTTTTTAACGTTTCGTCCAATAATTTACTCTCTTTCGCCGCTGTGTTCTCCTCGTCCTTCCCTGCCCCAATGTGTGCCTGCAGACCCTCTATTGATACAGATGTTGTTTAAGAAGGATGAGGGCTATCGCCATAGGGTAACCTTACCACAAAAGACGTCAGAGAATATTAAAAAAATCTCATAATATCAATTAGATTATATTGGTCTCATTGCGGCCACTGCAGGAGAATCATTGCTCTATGCGAAATCCAGATATGGGAGAATTTCGGGGTTAAATTACTGACCTAAGAATTCCAGAACTACGCTCACCGTGCCAGTTGCCTAGCTAACTTAATAAAGGACAGTTTATTTGCCGGTGATATTTTCATATGAGTAATGAATGTAGTGAGGAAAGAGGCAAAAAAAACGTAGAACAATGTATGGATTTGAAGTATAACATCTTCTTTGCGGCAGGTTTTAGGAAGTTTAAGTGAACTTCCCCTAGAGAACACCCTCCGCTCGCGCTGGCCGAAGGGTCTAAGAAATGATCTATGGCCTAGACTATGAAGAATTTAGAAAGTACGTCTAAGATACTGGTAGTGCATATCAATTACTTGAATTAGTTTTAGTGATGGAAATTGTTGTTGTAATAGCCGTATGGTAACGATGTAAGAATATTGCCACTCCCTTTCGTCCCGTGGGCGTCCTAAGAGGCGACTAACTGAATCAGCCTTGAATATCGTTATGGCAATCGATAGATTGCGGATAACCATCTCTAAAAATATCAGTCCATAATAACCAGACCGAAGATGGGCGGCAGCGTCTTAGGTGCGAGGTGTCTGATACTATGATCTCCTATGCGCTTGCCAAGCATGGGGATTATGACAAATACTCCCCATGGGAGAGGCCTATGTCCTGCAGTGAACTTTAATAGGCCGTTATGTATGGATGTATGTATGTAGGTATGTATGTATGTATGTATGTATGTGTATGTAAAGTGTGTAACTGTGGCCTCGCAGTTTCCGAACAAATAAGGAAAACATGTTGTTCTGTTTTTTTATGTTTGTTTCTTCTTTCTATATTTCAAGACAATCTTTTTATATTTCGGTGGAGGTTTTTTCACTATTAAATTTCATTTTGTTTTACAAGACTGTATTACCACTACATTGTTATATTGTGAAATATTCAACTGAACCAAATAACAATTTCATGGAAGTAGGCAATTACAGCATACATTCGCTGGTAGAAATTTTATTGAATCAACCATTGCGGGTAAATCCATTGCTGTACGTGTCAACGAACTATAATAATAATAATAATGCTGTTCTTTAAACAGTGTACGATTTTGAACTTTGTAAAGTGACTTTCTTTGTTTGTAACGCTTTCCTGCCTAAACCACTAAACCGATTTTAAAAATCTTTCACTAATGGAAAGCGAGCAACGAAGGTTATATTTTTTGATTTCTACTTCCTGCTTTTTCTATAATTATTCCTAAGAATATTACAAGTACATAACCTTAAAAAAACTGAAGTAGTAGTAGTTTAACAGTGGTAGAGCCAGGCATCAGCTTTTGTTGTTGCATGAATGGGCCGGCTCGACCGGGGAAGTACCACGACCTCACAGAATACCGGCGTAAAGTAGAAGTCTAACAAACTTCTACGTTTCGTCTGGTGAGTGCAGGTAACCGAAGGCCCACACCCCCCCCCCCTCCCTCGATCTTTTGGGGGGGGGGGACTCTAAGGCCGGCAACGCATCTGCTATGCTTCTGGTATTGCGGGTGTTCATGGGCGGCGGTAATCACTTACCATCACGTGAGCCGCCTGCTCGTTTGCCGGCCTTTTCTATAAAAAAAAACTTAACATTCAAGTATGTTTAAGAGTTACTCGACCCACCTTCCGTCGCCATCTTTATGTCTAAGCCAAGGATATAATTCGTACATAAGTATTTGTACCAATCAACTTATGTATGAATCACATCGTACATAAGTTGATTAATAGGGGCTTAACTGTCTAGACAAGACCTTTGTCTACCCCTGTATTGGGAATTGCGTGAAGATATTTTTTTATACGTTTCTGAAAAACAAATTGCTACGAGCCTGCCACCTGATGATTGAACTCGGATCTCTTGACTCGAAATTCCGACCACCCAACCCAACTCGGCTATCGTGACTTTACTATCTTGGCGATCTAGACCTCTGCCTCCCCCTGCATTGGGAATGACGTAAAGACATTTATTTATTTTTATTTCTGATACCTAAACTAGTTTGTAAAATACTAGTGTAAGTTATGGATATCAACTTTGATAACATATTTTGGTGTACCTTACGTTGCAGATATTAGGACGATTTCATTTTAATAATATGCAAGCTTTTTAAATGAAATAACTGGAAAATTGTTTTTCATTGCATGAACGATTCAATTAAAATTCTTCGTCATTTCTGGTGGCACTGTGTCATTGTATTATTAACAGAATGGTCATTTCTGAAAATATTTCATCACTTATTAATAGCTATCTGTGCGTAATCGCGCATGAGTTATCGATATAAGAACACTAATACTTCCTCTGTTTCATGGATATCGTAAGAGACAACTAAGGGGAAAGGGTTAAAAATGCAACTACTGACAGATAGCGGGATAACCATATCGAAAAATATCAGAACGAAATTCTTTTCAACCCAGTGACGGACAGCATTGTCTGATATTGAGATCGCCGATCCGCTTGCCATGCGTTGCAATTATGACAAACCCTTTGCCTTATCTTAACAGGCCGCTATGATGAGGCCAATCGCCCTCTCTATTTAGATAGAGTGGGAGATCAGCTTCGAATCAGGAGACCTGAATTCGAAGTACAGGAGAAAGGCTCGTATCAATGAGTATTTTTCGAAACTTATGTGCGAATTGTGTCGTTTACGTTGTGACACAATGACGGCGCCTGGCTCACCACCTGCCATGTTGTTTCAAAATAAGGTTCAGTTAATTGTAGGTTACAAGAATTCAAAATTATGTAGACCTCTATATTAAGCCTGGAAATTCGTGTACATAAAAGAAATTATCTAAACCTTAAAACGCTTATAGGATTATGTGAATGTATGTAACAGTGTTTAAACATATAAACGTTGTACGAAAGAGGATTTAACCGCTGTCTGAAAATTCCGCAGGTCGCATGAAACCTGATTAGGCATAACTGAAATTGAAATATTAATAGATCCGCTTTTGTTTAACAATTTAATTAGTTTATTTTATAATTTAATTGATTTTAGACCAATTGGGACCAATTTTTTAATAAAACAAAATACGACAACAAAATTAACAAGATCGGGATCGCGCATTAGCATCTACGGTGCGAGGTGTATGTTACTGCGATCGACAATCTGCTTGACAAGCGTGGTAATTTTAGCATATGATCTTAATTTGGCGTAATAAACTAGACTATTAATGACTCCAGTATAAGAAAATGCTTGAAGGCTAGTTATCTTAATACCATAACCATCATCATAACGACCTATAAAACTCTTGCAGGACTATCACTCCCGTAAGGGAGAGTTTCCCATATTGGCCACGCTTGCCAAGCAGATCAGCGATCGCAGTACCCAATTCCACTCGCACCTAAGACACCGCTGCCTGTCTCCGGTCTGCTGAAGTCTGGTCTGATACTTTAGGAGATGGTCATCACGCTTTCTCTCGGTAGCTACTCGCAGTTTTAAGCTCTTATTCGCGTCTTACAACACTCAAGGGATAAAAGGAGGGTGTATTATTCTTACACCGTAACTACAGGCAACCGTATGTATTTATGTAATTCTAAATTAAAGAAAATATCTTCTATCGAGAAAATGTAGGCAAGTGGTTTTTCTATATTGAACTATCCAGTAATCGAACCCGGGTCCCGAATCCCCAACTCTTTGTGAGTTGGAAAGACTTTGAAAATCGGTGTTTACGCCACTCGCCCACGAAAGTGGTCATATAAACGGTACGTAAGATATGAAAAACTCATTGGTAATGGTAGTCTCTTAAGACTATCACCTGGGGATCGAAATCGTGTCGAATCGAATCGAATCGAATCGTGAAAAATATATTTTTTTTTTTTTAGACTCGAAATCCGATGACCTAATCACTCTTCTATCGTGAGTATGCATATAATAGAACCTTAATAGCAAATATTAAAATGCATTTAACGCAACTTCGGTATGACTTCGGTGTTCGCGGTTGATCCGCGGTCCGTATTAATTTTATGAGGTCTACACAATATTAGTATTCACAGCATGACGTTCATAAACGAAGCTGGGTCTTTCGTGTTAGAAATACCAATGAGATATTCTTTAATATTTAACGTGCTGTAATTTCATACCTTGAAAATTTACGATAGCCGGGTGGTTGGGTGATCGGAATTCGAGTCAAGAGACCCGAGTTTCGATCCTCAATAGGTTGACGAACCAATGAGTTTTTTCAAAACGTATGTACGTATTATATTATTGGCTTCGACATAAAAATGGTGACAGGCTCGCCAACTGTCATGTTATTCTAAAATAAGTCAATGAAACTAAATTGTCTTGAATTCTGCTCACCCCAGTATTAGGAATACGGTTGTGAGTTTTTTATTGTTTTAAAATATGATGCCAATGAAAAATATTTAAGGATAGTCGCATATTTAAGGAAGGATCAAAGTCATCGTCTTAATTTCTCAGTATGTATGAGCTATGTATTCTCAGTATGTATTTGGAACGTAGTTTATCGTATTAAAGATACATTCTAAGCCGTCATAATGAATTTAAACCTGTTAAAATATTTCTTAAACTTTAAAATCAGCACCGTTCCTAAAACAAATACTTCTCACAAAAGCATCGAAGGGAAATTTTACTACCTATTACTTCTTTTTAATGACATAACATAGTATTATTTTTAGTTCATAAATGAGGTAGTTCTTGCCCGCGAGCTTGCTTGATCTTGTTGCTTGCTTGGTCTTGCTTGAGGTTGCTTGGCTAATTCTCTCTGCATTTAACATTTGATACGACACTGTCTGTCTGCTCTGTTATTTGTTTACATCTTTGCCTATTTTGGTCTTTAAATAAATTTTTTATGTGGATATTCCTATGATAAAAAATAAATACTATTTTATTCAAAATCTAATTAAAGGCGGCGACCTACTTCTCTTCTATTTTACACAAATGATGTACATCACTATCCAGAAATATTACAAGGTCGTCCAATTATTGTCCAATAGGAAAGTCACAGCATGAGTACATATTTGTTACTTGTAGCCAACTTCATTGACTTACTATACCATTCTTATTTAAATTCCATAACAGCCAATGTTACGAAATTAAATAAGTCTTTTAAGGTAATAATTTTAAATATATCTACAATCTAAGTTATTACAATTAAAATTAAATAAATAAATAAATAGCTCCATGCAATTCCCAATACTGGGCAACCCCTGGTCTACTCTAGACAATTAAGTCCCTTTGACCCACTTTCCACCGAATATATTTTCGGGACAACGTGACAGGTTGTGAGCCGTCGTTCGTAAGTTTTTGAAAAACCCATTCGTACATAAGTTTTTGAAAAATCCATTGGTACTAGCCTGACACCTGGGGAGCGAACTCGGATCTCTTGACTCGAAATTAAAATCACTCAACCACTCGACTATTGTGACTAATAGATTCTTAATAAAAATAATTAATTTTAGTATAGAAAAAGGAAAATTTCTAGTATCAAAGACTATTATTTAAAACAACAGTATTTCGCGTAAAAAGGTTTCTGTAATGTAAAGAGAAACTTCACAAATATAATAGTTTGATCCCGTTGGGCCTATTAAATTACTGTAATTAAGGATTAATATACCATTAAGGCCTTTTTTAAGTTACTTTTCTTCACGCACAGTCTCTGACGGGGTAGCCAGAGAGAACAGATCGCCAGGTGTCTTTTCGCTTCTTTTAGACTCATCATTTTCTTCATATATGCACGTCTAGGTATCTGTGTACTCTTAACCCTCCCTCTTCGAGCAATTTGCTCACATGGTCATCGGAAGTTAGTCACGGCCTATCCTCCACATTTTTTCTGCAGCAGTCATACATAGGGACAACATCACACACATTGCTCAGACCCAAAGTAAGTTGCTAAACGTGTTATGGATTAGGAAACAACCAACGTACCACAAACACCCACACCCGAGACAATGTAGGCAGTATCTTCTACATTGACCCGACCGGGAAACGATCACGGTATCTCAGAGCTGGCGACAACATGAGAACCGTCTCCACCACTCTACGGAAGTCGTGTGTTTCTATGGGAGTCATAATATTTTTTATTAATTTTCCACCTATCTGTGAGTGTAAGCCGGACGGTTAGAACTGTCGAGCATGGTACAGCAAATTCAGAAAGTTGATTTTTAAACAGTTGTATCGGCATCTTTATTAGATTACTGCATTATGCCTGCCAGCAGTGACGGCTATATATATACACTTGTAAGTGGAAGAGTAGCTCGATACCAACACTACTTAGAACTGATAAAACAGTCGAAAGTTCGGTCGATCTGCACAATACAAAGATTTATAAAGTGGTTAGATGAAGGTTTTTTTGAACAATGCTTTCGCTTAGTTTTATAAATAAAAAAGAAATCGTATAAAAGTAATTTTATTATATTATAGCGAAATAACATTAAATGCGTTAAATGGCTATAAACAGCTGCGAAGTTATACAGCGTATTTATTTATAAACGTTATGATAGCGAAGGAAGGAAGGAAATTAGGCAATTGCGGAAGAAAACCGGAAGCTAAGAAATTAATTAGAACTTTTCGTCTTCTAAAATCTCTGTCGCATAAAATAACTATACTGATTATTTATTCTTATTAAAATTTAAGAAAACAAGACTAATATGTTTCAAATCAAATCATAAGCATATTATTACCGCTATTTAAAAAATATTGTTTACTCCATTCGACCAGCTGTATTGAAAAAAAAATGTTATAAACCTTCGCTTTTCGTAACAACTGTTACAAACACTCGTTTGTGTCGTGTGAAAAAAGTATCTGAAATATTAAAACAAAAAAGAACAATAGTATAACTTAAGAAACAGTGCCTTTAGCTTTGACTTATGAGCCACTATCACTTGACCCGTACGCACATAACAGTCGTTACTGCAAACGCATTTCTTCTACGCCTGAATAGCAAATATCAGCATAGTTGCGTGCGACCCAATTCAGTGTACAACGTCGCTGTTCCTCTCATATAAATATTTAAATACGCCTACTTAGAACATACTCATACGTACACGAGCTGACATCAATGCTTTAGTGAAAAGAAAAAAAAAAAGGAAAAGAAATCCCAACGAGGATTCTCTTTTCCTCGCGCTGATAAAGACTAATGTCATATACCTTAAATCATAAATTGAAAAAATATTGAAGAACCTAAAGAAAGGTCCTCAGCCAGTTGCATACATCAACTGTACCTAGCATTTTGTATTTCGTCACACCGTCATGTGGAGGGTCGTCCCTTAGTTACCAACGGAGGGAATTCCTCAAATTATATAGAGTTCTAAAATTTTCATAGTAAGTAGCAACTACAGCATATCCATTGACCTTTTTAAAACCACTTAAATCGTATTAATTAATTTGAGAGTAGTTTTCTAGATTATTTTGCTATTTGTCGTTAGGCACTGCGATTTCAACAAGATTTTAGCCAGCATCTTTTCTTATTCACTGTTACTTTTCGTGAATTGCGATAGCAAAGTAGTTGGATAAGCTTAATCTAAATCCTCCTGATTTAGTTCGATATCCATCTGAAAGGATCGTAACAATGTGGTCTTCGAATATATGATATGTGTCGTTGGATTAACCGATAAAATAGCGACTGGCAAACATCAGTCACGTTGTCCCAAACTATACGTATAAATAAAATATAAGTGTCTATTTCCCGAAAATATCTTCGGTGGAAGGTGGGTCGAAGGGACTTAATTGTCTAGACTAGACCTCTGTCTACCCCTGTATTGGGAATTGCGTGAAGATATTTATACTATACTAGTATAGCATATACGGTACTTACATAAGAAAAATAATTTCTAAAATTGTTCTCTGTCTATCCCTTCGTTCCGGATAATCTCTGAATCGGCTGGACTGTTTTTAACGGGTTATTTTAAAAATTATTAGGGTTAAGCGTTAAGGTTAAACCTCAGGTCTCTCATATAAGTTAAAGAGCATAATTCTGAACATCTACAGCTATAATGAAAGAACTATTTAGATAAAAGAGCTTTTTAGATCTCTGATCATTGTAGTATTATCATGTCATGTCATATGACCTTGTTATTTTTCAATTACATCAATAAGTGCTTATTACAGTGTAATTTCAATTTCTTCGAGTATTTTATGTAATTCTAAGAAATGACTGTAATCATTCAATAGCAATCGAAGACCAATACTCAAAACCTTTTATTAATTTAAATATTTTATCAAATGCTATGCGTTTTGCTCATGAGAATATAGACACCGGCTGCAGTATGAATAATTGCTTGGTGCACAAAGTGTTCTACTAGGAAAAATGTAAATTGCGCGGTATTTCATACTGCAATGGTAAGGAAAGTCATGTTTTTGAATACATTATTCTTAATAATTATCCTATTGAAGTCACTCGGTTTTCAGAATATTTACAAAGCTTCACTTAACTAACCTTAATAAGAGAAAAAAAAAAGCTTTGCTGAGTGTTATACACACCAGTTTTCATAGTATCGGTAGCTTTGCAGGTTGGCTCCATGTACACTTTTCCAATACACTTTATCTACATTTTCTCGGATCTGGGTGTTTGTGGTACATTCGGTGTTTGTGATTCTATAGCACAAGTGCTTATGCTACACACTTTGGGATCAGAGCAATATATATATAAGAAATTACGATAGCCGAGTGGTTGGGTGAACGGAATTCGAGTCGACAGACCCGAGTTCGAACCCCAAAGGCTCGGAGGAATGGATTTTTTTAAACTAATGTACGATTTACATTATTGGCTCACCTTTCACGCTGTCTTCGGTGGAAAGTGGGTTGAAAAGAATTAATTGTCTAGACCTCTGTCTACCCTTGTATCTAAAACGGCGTGAAGATTTTTTATTTTTATTTATAAACAAAATAACGCATAATTTTAAAGTTACCTGAAATATAAATAACACCATCGGACAAGAAAACAAAAGCTAGCGTTATTAATCAGATTTCATTTTCCGGCCTGTCGCCTCTGTTTTCAATGACGTGCTTCATGCCTCGTATATTACATACTATGCTATTTACGTGGAACCGCATTTTACAATTATATGTTAATTACAGAGTAATGGTTAGTTGACGTGAGGCTTCATACGGTAAATTTATATAGGTCAAGAATACAACAGTAGATTTAATAGTTATTTTAACACCATGTAATTTAGGAGCACAGTCAGCTTAAAGAGTTGTATATTGTATAAAAATTTATTTGAGTATACCCATTTTTGATGTTTATATGTAAATAAAATTGGAGTGTCTGTTTGTAATATTGAAATAACATTTTTACTACATGTATATGATAAAAGGTATAAATACCAAAATAACATTTTTTTACAATCTATGTCTGTCTGTCTATCTGTCTGTCTGTCTGTTTGTTCCGACTAACCTTTGAAACAGCTGGACCGATTTTAACAGGACTTTTACTGACAGATAGCTAATGTTACAAGGAGTAACATAGGCTACTTTAATTTTGGAAACATAAATAGGGTTCTGCGTAAAGTGGTAAACTGCAGGTAAAGCCACGGGGGGCAGATAGACTTAAATAAAATGACCTATAATACAATTCCTAATACAGGGGTACACAGAGGTCTAGTCTAGACAATTAAGTCCCTTCGACCCACCTTCCACCAAAGATATTTTCGGGACAACGTGACAGGTGGTGAGCCCTTCGCCGTCTTTATGTCCAAGCCAACGATATAATCCGTACATAAGTTTTAAAAAAAAACCCATTGATACGAGCCGGCCACCTGTGTATCAAACTTGTGTCTCTGGACTCGAAATTCCGACCAACCAACCCCTCGGCTACCGTGACTTATTATGAGTTTATTATTGAGACCAATATATCAATTGCTTTTCTAAGGGGGAAGCAATGGAACGATTTATTAACATAAAACCTGAAACAAACTCCTACCTACGCCTCAACTCAAACCTAACGGACGCGCAAAAATGCTATTCGAAGCCGAATGTGATTGCGAGCTGGTTCAGTCTTTCCTTTCCTCTTTTACAAATTCCCCGTAAATGAAAAATCGTAAAAATTTTTCTAATTAGTTTCCCTCAAAACTAAATGTTTACGGAGATTGTCAGAAGTGAAGTAAGAAGTGGGGTTTTAATCAAAGTGACGTCAATAAACGAAAAACAAAATACATATAGTGGAATATATATGCAGTAAACTTTTAACAAGTAAGAGAAAACAAAAGAAAAAGTGTCTAACCACGAACTTCGGAACACACTACGGTTATAAAACTATTTCTTACTAACAATTCAAACATGCCTTAATCCGAAACTTCGGACTGTGAATTTCGTGTAGGCCCCCCAGAGCCCATAACAAAGATTAATGATTTTCTTGTGTCCATCTGACGATTGCTTTGTTCATACATCATGTGTTTAGTAAAAATACATAAATATCTTCGCGCAATTCCCAATACAGGGGTAGACAGAGGTCAAGTCTAGACAATTAAGTCCCTCTGACCCACCTTCCACCGAAGATATTTTCGGGACAACGTGACAGGTGGTGAGCCCGTCTCCGCCTTTATGTCCAAGCCAACGATGAAATTCGTACATAAGTTTTTTTTTGAAAAACTCATTGGTACTGCCACCTGGGGATCGAACTCGGGTCTCTCGACTCGAAATTCCGACCACCCAACAACTCGGCTATCGTGAAGTCACGATGTGTTTAGTATGTTGTATTATATAATGAATCTATAATTTTATATTTAAAATAAAACGATTTTCGGATTTGTCGGGGATCTTGAGACCCCCGTGACCACGGATCCTGTAAAGCATCCGAAAAGTCGGGAAATAAAAATAGTTTGTAAAAAGTAATTAAAAACGCGATAAAACCGAAAATCGTTTTATTTTAAATGTGTAGTATTCGCGTAAATACAAAAATCATTATATAATTTTATATTTTGTATGTGTATATATTGAACATTATGACGCATTGCAGCTAATTATATTTACTACTAGCTGCCCCCGCGGCTTTGCCCGCGGTGTAACACTTAACGTGGACCCCTAATTATTTTTCTAAATTAAAAGTAGCCTAAGTTACTCAACATAACATAAGCATAACATAACATATCTTCACGCAATTCCCAATACAGGGGTAGACAGAGGTCAAGTCTAGACAATTAAGTCCTTCGACCCACCTTCCCAGAAGATATTTTCGGGACAACGTGACAGGTGGTGAGCCCGTCTCCGCCTTTATGTCCAAGCCAACGATATAATCCGTACATAAGTTTTAAAACCCATTGATACGAGCCGGCCACCTGTGTATCAAACTTGTGTCTCTGGACTCGAAATTCCGACCAACCAACCCCTCGGCTACCGTGACTTATTATGAGTTTATTATTGAGACCAATATATCAATTGCTTTTCTAAGGGGGAAGCAATGGAACGATTTATTAACATAAAACCTGAAACAAACTCCTACCTACGCCTCAACTCAAACCTAACGGACGCGCAAAAATGCTATTCGAAGCCGAATGTGATTGCGAGCTGGTTCAGTCTTTCCTTTCCTCTTTTACAAATTCCCCGTAAATGAAAAATCGTAAAAATTTTTCTAATTAGTTTCCCTCAAAACTAAATGTTTACGGAGATTGTCAGAAGTGAAGTAAGAAGTGGGGTTTTAATCAAAGTGACGTCAATAAACGAAAAACAAAATACATATAGTGGAATATATATGCAGTAAACTTTTAACAAGTAAGAGAAAACAAAAGAAAAAGTGTCTAACCACGAACTTCGGAACACACTACGGTTATAAAACTATTTCTTACTAACAATTCAAACATGCCTTAATCCGAAACTTCGGACTGTGAATTTCGTGTAGGCCCCCAGAGCCCATAACAAAGATTAATGATTTTCTTGTGTCCATCTGACGATTGCTTTGTTCATACATCATGTGTTTAGTAAAAATACATAAATATCTTCGCGCAATTCCCAATACAGGGGTAGACAGAGGTCAAGTCTAGACAATTAAGTCCCTCTGACCCACCTTCCACCGAAGATATTTTCGGGACAACGTGACAGGTGGTGAGCCCGTCTCCGCCTTTATGTCCAAGCCAATGATGAAATTCGTACATAAGTTTTTTTTTTAAAAACTCATTGGTACTGCCACCTGGGGATCGAACTCGGGTCTCTCGACTCGAAATTCCGACCACCCAACAACTCGGCTATCGTGAAGTCACGATGTGTTTAGTATGTTGTATTATATAATGAATCTATAATTTTATATTTAAAATAAAACGATTTTCGGATTTGTCGGGGATCTTGAGACCCCCGTGACCACGGATCCTGTAAAGCATCCGAAAAGTCGGGAAATAAAAATAGTTTGTAAAAAGTAATTAAAAAACGCGATAAAAACCGAAAATCGTTTTATTTTAAATGTGTAGTATTCGCGTAAATACAAAAAATCATTATATAATTTTATATTTTGTATGTGTATATATTGAACATTATGACGCATTGCAGCTAATTATATTTACTACTAGCTGCCCCCCGCGGCTTTGCCCGCGGTGTAACACTTAACGTGGACCCCTAATTATTTTTCTAAATTAAAAGTAGCCTAAGTTACTCAACATAACATAAGCATAACATAACATATCTTCACGCAATTCCCAATACAGGGGTAGACAATTAAGTCCCTTCGACCCACCTTCCCAGAAGATATTTTCGGGACAACGTGACAGGTGGTGAGCCCGTCGCCGTCTTTATGTCCAAGCCAACGATATAATCTGTACATAAGTTTTTAAAACACCCATTGATACGAGTCTGCCACCTGGGGCTCGAACTCGGGTCTCCGGGCTCGAAATTCCGACTACCCGTCCACTCGGCTATCGTGACTTAGTTACTCCTTATACCCTAAGCTATCTGTCAGTGAAATACAATCCTGTTAAATTCGGGCCAGTCGTTTCTGAGATTAGCTGGAACAAACAGACATACAGACAGACAGACAGACAGACAGGCAGACAGACAGGCAGACAGACAGATAGGCAAAAATTTTGTATGTAGTAAAAAGGCATATAGTAAAAACGGTCATTTCAATAACTGACACGCCAATTTTATTTATATGAATAGATTAAACATTGACTCTGTTCTTGGCCGTACTGGTATCAACTTAATATGACACCTCTCTTCTCGTGGGTGTAAGAGGCGACTAAATGAAAAGACGAAACAAAATCTATGGCTACAGACAGGTGAAGAGACAACCATGACGAAAAAATTCCACACAAAAATATGCAGATCGGTAGATGCTGCGATCGCCAGTCCGCTTGCCGAGCGTGGCGATTGAGGCTAACTCTTCCACGGCAGAGGGCTATGTCCCTAATACAGAATGTTGTGTATGTAACTATGGACTCAGTTCTATCATCGAATATTTTTATTTTCGAAGTATCGAAACAGCTACCAACTTTTTTTTTTTAGTTACGAACTTAATGTTTATGCTATTGTTTCTCATTACTTAAATGTTTGCTTAAAGAGATCGCTTCTAGAGCTAAACTCGTCTTTGTACATTTACAACAAAGCATATAGCTTGAGCTCTTACTAATATGAGTCAATAAACTGCGGAAAGGTCCAGTTCGAATGGACGATACGCAGACAAAGTTACTGGCTTATCTAATAAAAGCGTAATTTTACGCCGTATTAAGCAGTCTACCTACATAGTCGTACATAATTAAATTAATAATAGTGAGATGAACACAACTAAATATAAATTGACCTTTTAAAATAAACTATAACGTTTAGAAACATTGTCTGGCTTAGTTATTTTTAATTTTAGTTGTATATTTAGCAATAATTAAAATTTTACAATGCGCACGAATTTTATCAGAGCTTAAAAATTTCAAGTCACGATAGGCGGGTGATCAGTATTCTAGTCAAGAGACATGAATTTGATTCCCATGTGTAGTCTCGGCCCAATTTTTTCAACACTTATGCATGATTTTTGACGACCTCCGTGGACGAGTGGCGTAAACACCGGTTCGCCATCGCCAAACGCCATCTCGAGGTCAGATTCGATTCCCGGTCGGGTCAATGTAGAAAAACCACTTTTTCTACATTTTCTTGGATCTGGGTGTTTGTGGTGCCTTCGTTGTTTCCGATTCCCATACCACAAGTGCTTTAGCATCTTACATTGGGATCGGAGCAATGTATGTGATGTGGTCCCTATCTATAGGTATATGTTTTTATATTTATATTATTATATTATTCACATCGATGACTTGGACATAGAACACGGCAACAGGCTCACCACCTGTTACGTTGTCCCAAAAATATCTTCTATGAAATGTGGGTCGAAAAGACATAATTCTAAGTATAGTCTCGATTCCACCAATATTGGGAATGGTATGAGGAAATTATTATATTTATAAGATGTTAATTAGAAAAATAAATTTAAATATCTATATTAGGAGTTCACTTTTATTTTATATAAGCAAAATGTAATTTGGTAATAGAGATATTAGAAAGAATAACACATTTGTAATAACTTAAGCGAAAATATTCTTACTAGCCCTTTATTATACTTTCACAATTTGTTTTTTTAGTTTTAGTCTTAAGTGTTTATTTTGCCATATGTCAGTAACCATTGTCATCATGAAGGCTTTTCCGTTTGTTGCTTCTTACGACTCCCATGGAACTAGTAGGTGATAGTATTTTCGTATACCTTAAAGTGTTATATGAAATTACAAATTGCAGCGATAAATTCCCACATAGCATAAATATAATTATTAATATTCCGAGTCCTTTCAGATAATCTTAAAGAACTGCCATCTAGTGACTAACATGGTTATTTGCATGATTCAATTAAAGCTACCAAGCCATCAATACGAAATAGTGTTCAATTTTCCTGCTAGATGGCGTGTAAATAAACATCCGAACTTTTAGTTAATTTTGCATTTACATAAATTGGAATTAATACTTTATGGAATAATTAAATGTATTTACGTAAATTCTAATTTAATTCAAACTTAATTCAATCCAACGGGACTAAAAATAAAAATGTAACAGGCCTTCTTGTGTTATTTTCTGTCTACCAGTGTATTAGGAATGGCGTGAATATATTTTTTTATTATTATTAACAGTTAAAATAAAATAAAAATATATCTTCACGCAATTCCCAATACAGTGGTAGATAGAAGTCTAGTCTAGTAAATTCAATCCCTAAGATCCACACTCCACCAAAGATCCACAATCGAATTTTATAGCGATTCGATATTTAAAACGGCAATAGCCTAATGGTTTAGGGTGCGGACTGCGAAACATGACGTCGCCGGTTCGTGCCCCGCCATTCGACTATTGACGTAAACCAACTCCAGACACCAGTATTGCAGCTTAATTGGAGTGGTTAACAGGAATACTAGTAATGTTATTCGGCATTGCTTATATTCTTTTAAAAAATAAATGAATATCTTCACGCAATTCCCAATACAGGGGTAGATAGAAGTCTAGTCTAGTAAATTCAATCCCTAAGATCCACACTCCACCAAAGATCCACAATCGAATTTTATAGCGATTCGATATTTAAAACGGCAATAGCCTAATGGTTTAGGGTGCGGACTGCGAAACATGACGTCGCAGGTTCGGGCCCCGCCATTCGACTATTGACGTAAACCAACTCCAGACACAAGCATTGCAGCTTAATTGGAGTGGTTAACAGGAATACTAGTAATGTTATTCGGCATTGCTTATATTCTTTTAAAAAAATAAATTTAAAGATTTTTTTACTATATTATAAAAAAAATCTTTAATAATCTTTAATCTAAATTTAATTTATAATATTAGAAGTCACGATAGCCGAATGGTTGGGTGGTCGGAATTTCGAGTCAAGGTAGTTCGATCCCTAGGTGGCAGGCTCGTACCAATGGGTTTTCAAAACTTATGTACGAATTATATCGTTGGCTTGGACCAATATAATAAATAAAGACGACGACGGGCTCACCACCTGTCACGTTGTCCCGAAAATATCTTCGGTGGAATGTGGGTCAAAGGGACTTAATTGTTTTGACTAGACCTCTGTCTACCCCTGTATTGGGAATTGCGTGAAGATATTTATTTATTAATGTAACCTTTACGTGATGAGTCAATATGATACAAAAATTTTAGCAAAAAGTAATCGACAGACTGGTTTGTGAGTCTATAAAAAAGAAAATAAACAAAAAAGTTTATGGAACTATTTACTTTTATTTAAAAACTCGTGCTGCAATTTTGTCGCTAACCTATAAACTGCGAAATGTTCTATCTTATAGCTTCAGTTTCAAATAAGATTCCTGTAACAGGATTTTGATGGAGATTAATGTACACGAACAAGTAGGCTTTAACGGATTAACGGATTATATAAAGATCCTCGCAGAATGCCAGTGTAAAGTGAATATGCCGTGGACCCGACCCACACATTTTTCTTCATAGCTACATCACTTTGCTTTGGATATTCCTTAAGGATGGGTTTGCCAATTAGCTTCCTAAGTATATCGCTAAGGAAGCAAATTGACGACTGCAGTGCCTAACACCTTGCACCTTAAGCCATGATGCACGTTAGAGGTCTTCAACTTTTTATTGTGTTTTTTTTTTCGAGATGGTTCTTCCAGTAATCTATCTGTAGCCAAGGACATTTTGAGAGCTTTTCACTTAGTCGCCTCTTAACCTACGAGAATAAAGGGGTGGTATATTTTTACGCCGTACCCACATGGTGTTACAATAAAACAAAACACATCGATGTGGTCAACATCACATACATTGCTCTGATTCTAAGGAAAGCTCATATATAATGGAATAGGAAATAAGGACGGTACAAATGGTC
The DNA here is from genome assembly GCA_029286605.1 of Sericinus montela. NCBI lineage: Eukaryota > Metazoa > Arthropoda > Insecta > Lepidoptera > Papilionidae > Sericinus > Sericinus montela. The sequence goes on from JAGSMR010000044.1 coordinate 9,265,957, forward strand.
CCGAGAAAATGTGGAGAAGTGGTTTTCTACATTGATATGTCAGGAAGTCGATCCCGGTGCCTCAGAGCTGGCAACACAATGAAAACCGGTGTCTACGCCTCTCGGCCACAGAGGTCGTTAAGCAAGAGCATTATAATTAAAAAGAAAACACCGTAATCCGTACTAGTTCTGCGAAAGCGAAGTACGATTCCGCGTAAAGTGTTAAATTGCAGGTAAAGCCACGGGGGGCAGATAGTATTAAATTAAATGACATTTTATGTCTTCACGCATATTCCCAATATTAATCTAGAGAAATAATTCCTTTTAACTGATGATGATTATAATTAAAAAAAAAAACACTGTAATCCGTACTAGTTCTGCCAAAGCGAAGTATGATTGATCATACTTCTTTAAGATCGTATTTTTAAAAATGACGTTTGCTGTGGAAATCGCCAAATAATGAAATAAATGAATCATTTGTAAAAGTTTTGCGTCTTTTTTTATGTTTCTTTTTATTTGGTATTGACGATGATATCCCTTTGTCTTACTTCTTAATGTCAGCTGTTGAAGTATCCGATTACTTTAAACGGAAGACGTCGTCCTGTTTTGGAATTAATAATAAATATTTGGTATAAACTATCGTCTCTTAGGCACAAAAAGTTCTTACAAAAATAAATGAATATCTTCACGCAATTCCCAATACAGGGGTAGATAGAAGTCTAGTCTAGTCAATTCAATCCCTAAGATCCACCCTCCACCAAAGATCCACAATCGAATTTTATAGCGATTCGATATTTAAAACGGCAATAGCCTAATGGTTTAGGGTGCGGACTGCGAAACATGACGTCGCAGGTTCGGGCCCCGCCATTCGACTATTGACGTAAACCAACTCCAGACACAAGCATTGCAGCTTAATTGGAGTGGTTAACAGGAATACTAGTAATGTTATTCGGCATTGCTAGTATTCTTTTAAAAAAATAAATTTAAAGATTTTTTTACTATATTATAAAAAAAATCTTTAATAATCTTTAATCTAAATTTAATTTATAATATTAGAAGTCACGATAGCCGAATGGTTGGGTGGTCGGAATTTCGAGTCAAGGTAGTTCGATCCCTAGGTGGCAGGCTCGTACCAATGGGTTTTTCAAAAACTTATGTACGAATTATATCGTTGGCTTGGACCAATATAATAAATAAAGACGACGACGGGCTCACCACCTGTCACGTTGTCCCGAAAATATCTTCGGTGGAATGTGGGTCAAAGGGACTTAATTGTTTTGACTAGACCTCTGTCTACCCCTGTATTGGGAATTGCGTGAAGATATTTATTTATTCAGTAACAGGGCTGCTGGAAGACATTTCAATTTGAAATTATCTGTGCTTTATACTCATATTTAGTATGTTTTTTTTTGTTTCTATGTTTATTATATCTGTTATTGTGTCTACGTGACATTTGTCGAGGATTTTTATTTATTTATTTTATTTTATTAATTTACTATAAATTAATAAAATAAAATAAATAAACAAAAATCCTTAGTTGGTATGCAAGGTCTGTACTGACCTAAACGATTTGATTTAACGTCTTACTCTTTCGTGTCTTAACTAATTCATAGAGTGCTGGAGCATTCGAAGCACGACTGTTTTTCCTAACAAGTTCACTCATCTCCACTTCCTTCTTTATGACCGACGCGTGTTTTGCTTCCTAATAATTATTTATCAAATAGAGCCTACTTCCGTTATAAAATTGTTTACTTCTTTTATATTACTATGCTATACTTTATGTATTACTTTACATATACATATTATTAATATTTTTTCAAAAAAAGTATAATTTTTCTGCCATCGTTAAAATTTGCCATTTACTTTACGTTATGCTAAAAAATTTTGTAAGCAACCTCCGTTTCGAATTTACTATTCGAAACGGAGCTTGGTTACACAAATATTTTTGTTATGTTATTGTTATGATGTGTTAATTTATTAAGAAAAATCAAATAAAAAATTAAAAAGTTAAATTATACAATTATTAATAAAAAAACAAACTACATCACGTACGTAAGCATCTACAGGCGTATCGTATCCAATAGGAGAGGTTTCCATTATCTCCATACTTGGCGAAAATATAGGCGATAGCTGTACCCTGCACCAAAGACGCTGCTGAGTTACCTGCCCGCTTAATTTTAATCTGGGTATTTTGCGATTTGAAATGTTGATTGGTTCTGAGATGGTCCCGCAATCTGTCAGTAGCCAATGTCGTTTCCAGGCAGGCTTTTCCCTTAGCCGCCTTATACGACACCGAGGGAAAGAGGGAGCAAAAAAATCTACCATCTCTTTCTTCCCGCGGTTGCCGCAAAAGTAATAAATAATTATTAGATCTTTGTGCATATTCCCAATGCTCCCAGTATTAAATCCCTAGTCAGTCGTAGTCGTAATTATTAACGGACAGGATTCGAACCCGCAACCCTCGGCTTTGAAAGCAGGGTCACTATTACTAGGCTATCGAATCATCGTAGAATACTAAGGGAAAAGCATAGCAATTGAAACAATCATAGTTGTCGTAAATATTCCTATAGCTCACCTATGACACACATATAACTATTTTTGGGTATATATATCTTCACGACATTGCACTTACAGTCTAGTCTAGACAATCAAGTCTCATCGACCAACCTTCCATCGAAGACATTTTTCGAGACAACGTGGCTAGTGGTGAGCCCTTTGCCGTCTTTATGTCCAAGCCAACGATACATGTATTTTTGTACCGTTATATTAAACCTATTTCTTTACAAAATCTTAGACTTATGACAGAGTTTTTGGTCTATACGTATACAAATAGACTTACGGCGTTTTGTATCGTAAAAGGACACAGTATGTAATATTATATTTGGGTTGTAATTTGATTTTACTTGTTCTTATGTAATGGGATACTGTTTTGCGTCATTAAGGAAACACAGTAATTAGAAGATTTGTTAGCATTAAGTTAATTGGTTTGTATTTACTTTGTTTACTACGATGTTATTCAATAATTATAATAATTTATGCAAATAAGATATATTTAAATAGGTCATTGTCGGATACGGAGTTAATAACTCTTTAATTTATTTCCTTTTCTATATTCAGAAGGGTTTTTAATTTCTCTTCTGTAAATATCCATACGGTGTTTTTACCTACATCGTTCGGCGTGGTACCAGAGAAAGAGATGACCACGACTTCATCTCGGATGGTGCAGGTACAACCGCGAAAAGACATGATAACAAACATTGTCCTGTATCCATCAACAGACACATCATTGGTGTCTCTTGTCATTTTTCAATGGCCACTGATTATGTGGATTATTAAATTTTGATTCCCAAATTCAAGACGTGGTGCTGCATCTTATTATCCCAAATTGAATCATTTCACAAGTAGTAAGCGAAACATGACAATCCATGGTGCAGTGTCATGTTCTTAATAGCTTCGCATTCCAAGTACATTCCTAAAAAATACATACGAGTACATAGATAGGGACAATTTTACATACTTTTTCCAAAGCTGCTTAAACTTTAGCACTATTTTTTAACAATAATTCTTGATCTACTCTACTATGTTTTATTTTTCATATACTTTATATTTTATTGAAGCTCAATATGTTCCAATACTACTAATGCTACTTATCTTCACGCACAATCCCTGACGGGGTAGCCAGAGAGAACAGATCGCCAAGTGTCACGATCCCTACATACCTCTTTCGCTTCTTTCAGATTCATCATCTTCTTCATACATGCACGTCTAGGTATAGTACCGAGTACTCTTGACCCTCCCCTCTTCGAGCAATTTGCTCACATGGTCTTCGGAAGTTAGTCTCGGTACACCTCTACACCTTTTGATATTAACTTATTATTATGTGCCAATGAAATATGAAATTGATGTAATATGAAAGATGTTCCAATTTACAATAATTATCACGGCATGATACCAAGAACGCTGGCTGCATTTGTACGTTAAATGGCTAAACTTAACCGTTAAACGAGAAAAGAACCAGCCCTCTTGTCATCAGTTGTATGACCATTTAACCCTTGTATGTGAAATATAATATAAATAACATTATGATACTCTTAAAAATAAATATAAAGTTCATACTTTCTAGTCAGTTCTATTTAAGGTTTCTTGTTTTTGAGATTCAATGTAGTTCTATATATCCGAAGCTTTTTTAACACTTTTTTTAAGAGAAATAAATTCATTTTCATTTCACCTCATTTTATCGCAAAAAACGGAGACCGTTACATGCTGGATGTTGTACACGTACATTGCTTTAGGCTAAATCGTGTAAGCTCTGCCGTTTTTTTTTTTTGACATATAAGACAAAATATTCGTCAGTGATTCAATAAAATTCAATGAAGTAAATATGTCTAAAAAAAACAAAACTTTCAATTATTTCTTTGTTTTACGAATACTAGACGTTACAAATAAAATTTATGTATTTAAATGAATACAATCTACAATGAAATGAACAATGACTGAAAATTTCCATAAAACTTTTACTTTAATTTTTCACGGTTAATTTTACTTTTCAATACCAGAAAAGTTAGGTGGTTTACAGCGTCCATGGCCAAACGTGGTGCCTGACGTATTTAAGTCATTGTTACTCCATACTCTAGTGATTAACTAGTACTATTATTATATACGTACACAGTATAGGCTATGAGGTTTTACCTCACTCATGATTTTCAAGCAAATTCGCAAGCTGAGTACCAGATACCGGGTTTGCTTAATTTTGGTCTGATAACTGTTATCCCTGGTATCAGTTTGTAAATTTACATTGTGGTCTCGGCTTCTCTAATGTGCCTCTTACGACTCACACGAGAAGAAAGGGGCTGTCATATACTTACGCCGTTACCAAATAGCACTTTCTAATTATTTGGGGAATGATCTGATGATATTTTTTAAGTCACGTCAGCCGGGTGGTTGAGTAATCGGAATTTCGAGTCAGGATACCGGAGTTCGATTCCCAGGTGGCCGACTCGTACCAATGGGTTCTTTAAAAACTTATGAACGATTATATGGTTAGCTGGACATAAATACCGCGACGGGCTTACCACCTATCACGTTCTCCCGAAAATATCTTCTGTGGAAGGTGGGTCGAAGAGTAAGTCCCTTACTACAATTGTCTCTACTAGACCTCAGTCTACCCCTGTATTGGGAATGGCATGAAGATATATTATTACATATATTTTTTTATCTATCATGCAGTGTTGTTTTCTCTTATTTGTGATGCAGAGCTGTTCATACACATGACAGTTTATGCCGTGGACTTTTATAATTTTGGAAAAATCTTATCGAAATCGCACCGCCAAGGCCACATTTGTTATTTAATAAATTTAAATTTAAGTCCACTGCAGGACATAGACGTTTCCATTAAGAGGGATTTGCCACGATCGCCAAACATGGCAAGCATATTAGCGACCTTCTCGTCTCTTAGACAGCTGAATTTAATTTAGACTAATTTAATTTATAAAAGCAACAAGAATTAAAAATTTTTAAGACCAATTTTTTTTTTTTTCAATTCTTATAATTTCTATAGCATGCATTTATATACTTTCCTGATGAAATCCATTGCAGGACATAGCGCTCTCCCATAGAGAGGAATTGCCATTATCGCCACGCTTGGCAAGCGGATTGGCGATCGCAAAACCAGACCGCTCGCACCTCAGATTCTGCTGCCAATCTTCGGTCTGATTATTTTGGTCTGATATTTTTAGAGATGGTTATCCCGCCATCTGTCAGTTGCCATAAGGATATTCAAGTTTGTTTCACTTAGTCGCCTCTTACAACACCAACGGGAAGAAATAGGGTGGCAATATTTCTTACGCCGTTACCACACGATCTATACGAAAATGCAATAATATGGAATTCGAAGCAATAAAATGTGCAACGCTTTAATCAGCTTTTTAAACGCTTATTTAACATCATCATCAATTACTCCTATCTATTCCAAGTATTTTGCAGCTCAAGACTCATGAAAAAAAAACACAGTGTTTTTTAGGGAAACACTCTAATTTAATTGTAGATAAACCGTCGTTATTTGTTCAATATGTTAAATTAAGTCGTTCATTGACATAATAAATGGAGATCAAACATCGTTAACTAATGCAAAATTATTTAAATGTTACCACTTCGGTAGATTAGAATTATTTTATTGTAGTAAAACGCTCTTGATATTTAGGTTCATACTTGAATAATTAATATTAGCTATTGATTGTTCATTTAGTTAATTGATTCAAAAATTTTATGAAAATATTTAATTTACGATATTCATTTTACTTTTGCTTCCTCAATATTAATTTCATTTTCAATTTTCAATCAATATTCAGCGCGCAAAGCGGCGATGGGGACCGCCACCCGTCACGCACAGCCCGACACGGCGGAAGGTGGAGGACGGAGTACAGAGTTGGCACGTGGAATGTTAGAGGAGGCATGAGAGATAAGACGAATGAGTTGATTGAAATACTTGGGGAGTGCGTTTAGCCGGGATGGAAGATGTGATTTAGATGTGAACAGGCGTGTCGCTGCCGGGAACAAAGTCAATGGTGCCCTGACTGCGTTAATCAAAAGGCAAGGCGTTGTGAAAAGTGCACGCCTTGCAATACATAACGCAGTGTTGGTACCGACTTTGTTATATGGCAGCGAAACCTGGGTATGCCAGAAGAAGCATAAAAGCAGGTTGAATGCAGTGGAGATGCGATCTCTTCGTAAAATGTGCGGCCTTACTATGGCCGACCGAAAGCGAAACGAAGAGATTCGCAATATGGCAGGTTTGAAAGATGACCTTGTCTCAAAAATGGATAAGGACGTGCTTCGATGGTTTGGGCACGTTGAGCGAATGAGTGAAGACCGAATGGTGAAGAAAATATATAGCGCGAAAGTTAATATTAAAAGGTGTCGAGGTAGACCGAAATTAACTTTCGAAGACCATGTGAGCAAATTGCTCGAAGAGAGGAGGGTCAAGAGTACTCGGATACCTAGACGTGCATGTATGAAGAAGATGATGAATCTGAAAGAAGCGAAAGAAGTATGTAGGGATCGTGACACTTGGCGATCTGTTCTCTCTGGCTACCCCGTCAGGATTGTGCGTGAAGATAAATAAATAAATAAATATATATATATATATATATATATATATATATATATATATATATATATATATATGTATATATATATATATATATATATATATATATATATATATATATATATATATATATATATATATATATATATATATATATATATATATATATATATATATATATATATATATATATATATATATATATATATATATATATATATATATATATATATATATATATATATATATATATATATATATATATTCCTCAATATTGTAGGCAAAGGTCTAGAAAATTTTTACTTCTTTTTACCCATATTTTGCCAGAGTTTATTTAGGAAAAAGTCAATGACATGAGGTCTGCCACATCTCCTGTTTCATATTAACTGTAACTATCTAGAGCTGTTCTTTTGATGTTTGGAGAACTTTTAAAGCAGAAATAATCATGTTTGGAGATGAATATGAATTGAATTATATATATTAATAGATTTGGATTAGCTTGTTTAAAGTATTTAGATCATTATTTAAAGATTTAAAAATATACCTTCATTTTTTTATTAATACTTCCCAGCCAGAGGTCTAGACAATTAAGACCTTTCAACTCACCTTTCACCGAAGACATTTTTTGTGATAACTTGACCGGTGGTGAGCCTGTTGCGGTTTTTATGTCAAAGCCATAAATCGTACATAAGTTTTGAAAAACCTGGAATCGAACTCGGTTTTCTTGACTCGAATTCCAAGCCCCCAAACTTGGCTCGGGTGGAATAAGTTTTCTCTGGAAGAGATCGGTTTCAGAAATAAAAACGGTCTTTATACTACCATCGTCTTATATATCTGTGACGATATTCGTGGACGAGCGGCGTATATACCAGTTTCCATGGAGCCAGGTTTGAGGTCCCGGGTTCAATTCCCGCACGAATCAATATTGAAAATCACTTTTTCTATATTCCCTCGGGTCTTAGCTTTTAAATAAATAAATAATAAATAAATTCATATATAGATAGGGACATCATCACATACAAAGCTCCGATCCCAATGTAAGATGCAAAAGCACTTGTGGTATAGGAATCGGAAACAACGAAGGCACCACTAAACGTGTAGAAGGTACCACAAAGGTACCTTCTTTATTTACCAATTCATAACACGAATATTTTAGCTACTTACTCCGGGATTAGAGCAATGTATGTGATGTTATCCCTATCATTTTAAAGTATTTTATTTGTTTTATTTATATTAACATGGCTATTATTATTCTATTTTTTTATTTTTACCACATTAAATTTATGATGTATATTTTTTGTAGCATGTAATAAAAAGTATTTTATCTATCTATCTATATATGTTTACGCCAGTTGAATAGATATTGAGTCGACGCAAATGAGCAAAACATTTCCGTGAATTGGACATCAACAACTACTTTGTAATATAATCTGTGACCCGGCGTACTTACTTTAAAATACATCACTTAAGTCTACTATCTGTGGTGTACTACATTGACACACTATCGAAAAATTTATAAGTGCAATGGATATAAACAACTTTATTAACAGCTGGACTTCGTGACCTTCTTTTCAAAATATTTTGACTAAAATAGCAACTACAGAACGACGGCATGCAGACCCAGTGAAGATCGGAGAAAAAATCCTGAAACAATGCTTTTAAGTAATTGTATTATGTGTCTGGATGGCTGAGTGTAGATTATAAATAAAAATATCATCAGTAGTACTGTAGGTCTATGCCGTAGGCTACATTTCTGTAAAATTCTTTTAAATTAAAATATATTTTTTTGATGACCGTTTTATCGACTTTTATGGCATGTAAGCCTTGCTGGACTATTTGTTATTAAATTAATGAGGAATTACAAAAAAACAACTCATAAAGAGTTAGTTTATTTTTACATTTCTCATTTATTTAATAATGAAAACATTTACTTTAAAAGATAATATATGCAGATACTCTTTTGGCATATCCTTATTGCTTTACATTTTGATTTGAGTGTTACGAGACAGAAATGTAAACAATCCCTCGAAATATTTTGTACTACAATCACGAAGCTAGCAAAAACAGTTAAGCATTGTTTAATTTTTACGTAGATGTTTTTAGAAAATTATGTTTTTCTAAATTATATTGTTTGAACTCTTCACTTTATAGATGTTACAAATAAGGAAACATTTTTTTTAAATGAGCAGGTAAATAAATAAGAATAGGGTTACCTCAGAAGTAATTAACTTAAGTGGGGTATTATTGTAATCAATGTGATGCAACAATAATTTTCGTTGCACTATACGATTAAATTTATGAACAACAAATGTAAATTAGGACAATCTTATTAATATAACAATAATCCTATACTACCGTAATTAAATGAACATAATATTAAAACAATAGGTTTTATAGCTTCGTTTCAACACACTGTGTAAATATGTGCATTGATTTTAATTATAATGAAAGTCATGATAGCGTAGAGGTTGGATGGTAGGAATTCGAATTGTGACTCGAGCCGCTAGTGACAAGAGAGTTGGTTCTTTTTTCGCTCAACGCTAAGTCTAACCATTCAACGTGGAAATGCAGCCAGCACTCTTGGTACCATGCCACGAGGAGTGGGGCTGTACGACCTTGCGGTTTTCAGTTAATAATTATTGTATATTATCAAAATTTTGTTTTTATCAATAAATTATTGGAAAAAAAATGCTGTTTGACGACTTTAACGAATAAATTTTCTAGACTTCATACTACCACAGTATTGGGGAATTCGTTGAAATAATGGAAATTCTCATTTTTAAAAATAAAAACATAATAATAATGAATAATTAATTACAAGGCGTATTATATGATATAATTAATTATAAGGCGTATTATAAGGCGTAAGGAACTGACGAACATATCTCCCACCGATGTAGCAATATAAGTGACAATACTGTTGCTTCGGCGCAATCAGTCTGCACCTTGCCAAGAGGCGTTAGAGCCGTGCCTCGGTAAATGAAAGGGTGCACAGGCCCGTTTGTGCTTATGTCCACATTCAACAACGATACCGGTTTGGGCGTCTTCCGTTAAATGACGCCCAAAAATATGGATGATGGAATTTAGAAGTACGCGTATAGGGCCCGCTACCTGGGGGCCGCCAGGGCGCGTCTGGAGCTGGCGCTGGACGTGGCAGCATGCGGACCGCCAGCCGAGCGCGAGAAGCTGTACGACCACCTAACAGCGCCTCGCATCCATCATCCCCACCAACTGGCTTGGTGACGGCAGGACCAGGGGTCCCAGCAATCGGCACCCGCCGCTGGTGGAGTGCGCCGCATCCGCTGGACGCTCCAAATGAATGAGCATGCAATGCGGGCGTACTTTAGGGTGAAGGGGGAGGTACTGGAGAGATTGCGTACCGAGCTATTATGCACCGCTGGTTTGCTCAAATGCAGAAGGCGGTGCTTCTCGATAAAGCCCGCAACGCCGGTTTCTCTCCCTGTCGCCCTAACGCTCGGCTGTCTGGTCTCCCCTGTCGAGGGCTTCCGTCTGGTTGGGTCTTAATATTTATTTATTATAGTATTTATTACGTATATATTTTGTAAAACTTTATTTATTTTACTTTATTTTATGTATTTTTATTTTTATGTGTATAAAAACCCAACCAGACGAGAAAATATAACAAATACCCCCAATGAATAATTAATTATATATTTACTTGATTTAAATCGAAGATTTCCAGCTTCAATCTGTGAGACATAAATCTAATTACGTCATTGTTGTAAAAAATACATTTTTGTTCAATTGTTAACATCGTAAATACATCTAAAATTAATTATTCTTATTAAAATAGTAAAATTTACAAAAGCAAATATCTAGAAATATTTGCTTTAGTCTGCTTATCACTAACTAACCAAATGAAATAGGGAAGAAAACATGAACATTTCTATTATTTTAAATAGATTATAATCATCTTTTGATAAATATAATTGTAAGCATCATGGGCTATTATTTCTTAGGGTTTACTCCCCTGTGTCATACGTTCTTGGTATAGTGATCGAGAACCCTACTTTTGTGTTGTCGCACACATGAACAACCGTTTTCACTCCATCCTGCCAGCTGTCTTTCTTATGCATTTATGAAAGGAGGCGTCTATGTTTGGCCACTTATCAATTTATCTGCCTGTTTACCACATATGGTTTACTATCTATATTACGTTACGTACTTTTCATTTACATCATGACACGCTTCTGCTCTCGGTTTTTGTTTTTATTTTTTTATGATGCCAAAATATATACAACCTAAAATTTTTACCCTTCTACGATCAACCCGTATTATTTTTATTTGGCAAAACAACGTTTATGGGGTCAGCTAGTCTTCTTATAATAGATAAAATTATCGTGTCAGGGTGTTTGTAATTAAACCCCTCCGAAATGGCTCAACCGATTTGCGTGAAATTTTGTGTGCATATCGATTAGGTCTGCGAATGAGACCACATGTATTATTCATCCCCTTAGAACTTTGGCTACGTAAGATTTTGTCTATTAATAGAAAATTAGATAAGCTATCTAAAAAGTCACGATAGCCGAGTTGTTGGGTGGTCGGAATTTCGAGTCGAGAGACCCGAGTTCGATCCCCAGGTGGCAGTACCAATGAGTTTATCAAAAAACTTAAGTACGAATTTCATCGTTGGCTTGGACATAAAGGCGGCGACGGGCTCACCACCTGTCACGTTGTCCCGAAAATGTCTTCGGTGGAAGATGGGTCAAAGGGACTTAATTGTCTAGACTTGACCTCTGTCTACCCCTGTATTGGGAATTGCGTGAAGATATTTATTTATTTATTTATTTATCTACAGAGATTTTGATTATTACTTGTTTTTTAATTTATATTTAAAGGTTTGTAGAAGTACATGAATAAGTCAAAAAGTCCTTTCGCTCCGTCATCAAATAAATCCATTATGAACTACGATACTAACATACAATCTTTTTAATATTGAATACGCAATGACATCAAATACTTTCAATACGATTATATGCTTATCTTCTGCATAATCTGCAGTCCTTGACGGGATATCCGGAGAAACAAGAAGTTTCACGATCCTTACATTTCATATTTCAATTCTTTCAAGTTCATCATTTTATTCATACATATCAGTTACCCGAGTTATCTTGTAATATTTAAAAAAAAATGTATAACTTATTTCCTTGACACGTCCGATTATCGGTCGCCAAATAGTGACGGTAAAAATCTTAAAAGGGCACATAATATTGCGAAAGATAAGTCGATTCTGAAAAAAAAAACTTTTTTTATTTCATCTATCATTGGTTATATTTTATATTATTGTTTATTAAAAAAAAACTTCTATGAATATCTCTGTAGAAATGTTAAGATAATGACGTGTGGTCATAGGGTTAAGTGTTATACAAACATTTATTTTCCGCAATCTTAAAAAAAAAAAAAAACTAAGATATCATTTAAAGTCACGTGCGTTATATAAGAGTGACGACTGCTAACTGTTGATAGTGACCATGCCTTCAAAGTTGAGGGTTCGAATCCCGCTAGGTACAAACATTTGTGTGACGAAAATGAATACTTGAACTTTAATCCTGGATTTGTAGATATTGGTATACGTAAGTGTTATACGTATGTATGAATAATTAATATTATACGAAATAATGGTATTTGTGCTTATGAACTCATTAGAACATTGTACAAACAAAACCAATTGGATCTATAGTACGATGAATTGTTATTTTCTATTTGTAAATGATCTTTTAATATATTAAAAATATAAATAAATAAATAAAATCAAATTAAAATGTACTTTTAGCTTGGACACCTAAACGGCGATGGGATCACCAGCAATAATGTTGTTTTAGATAAGCTCACTTGGAAAATAGGGCGACAGGACTTTATTGTATAGACTTGTAAATACCCCAGTATGGTAAGTCACGTGCTCTAATAACTAACAAAGCGCCTGTACGTTGTTGATAGACTGATAACTGCTTATAAATTGCAAGCAGTTATCAGTCAATCCTATGACTTTATGTTATAAAAAAGTTATTAAGTAGTAAGTAGTGTAAAGTAGTAGTAGTGTTCACAATTGTTTGATGTGTACATACCCTAAAATGTCTTCGGTGGAAGGTGGGTTGAACGGACTTAATTGTCTAGACCTCAGTCTACTCCAGTATTGGGAATGGCGTATATGTATAGTGATAAATGTAGCAGACGAAAAATAAGAAATCCGGTCATGGGCAGTAGGGTCTAAGGTGCGAGGTGTCTGGTACTTCGATCGCCAATCCGTTTGCATAGCGTGGCAATTATGGGAAATCCACATGATCTTGGAATTTTGTACGTACTTCGATGGACTTTTGTATATATTTATGTATATTAAGTTTATTATATTATTTTTTTAATTAAGCATATATGTGAGGCATAAGTCACGATAGTTGAGTTGTAGGGTGGTCGGAATTTCGAGTAGAGAGACCCGAGTTCGATCCCCAGGTAAAACTCAATGGTAAAAACTAATTTATGTACGAAATTAATCGTTGGCTTGGACGTAAAGACGGCGACGGGCTCACCACCTGTCACGTTGTCCCGAAAATATCTTCGGTGGAAGGTGGGTCAAAGAGACTTAATTGTCTAGACTTGACCTCTGTCTACCCCTGTATTGGGAATTGCGTGAAGATATTATTTATATATGATTGCGTTCATCATGAAACACTTGTCAGGAAATTACACCATTTTTTTAATTTTTTTTAAAGAATACTAACAATGCCGAATAACATTAATAGTATTCCTGTTAACCACTCCAATTAAGCTGCAATGCTTGTGTCTGGAGTTGGTTTACGTCAATAGTCGAATGGCGGGGCCCGAACCTGCGACGTCATGTTTCGCAGTCCGCACCCTAAACCATTAGGCTATTGCCGCTCAAATTTACATAACATTTGGGTGATACCAATGTACTAATAAATGGGGAAGAGTTGAGCTTTGTGGATACAGCTGTTTTTTTTTTCGGAATAACACGAGGCTTCAATGGGGCCCTCATATATCCTAACTTGCGAGTAGGTTAAGCTCTGCAGCATATGCTGTAAGAAAAATAAGGCTCTTAACTGATGTACAAACGGCTAGACTTGTTTATTTTAGTTACTCCTGTAGCATTATGTCATATGGTATTCTGCTATGGGGTCATGCAGCTGACGTAGAAACAGTATTTTTTTCACAAAAGAGGGCCATACGAGCTGTATATTGTCTAAATTCCCGAACAACTCTGAGAGAGAAATTTGAAGAAATTAATATTCTAATTCTGGCCTCTCAATACATATACGAAAATTTAATGTATATGCATAAAAACATTAATACTTTTAGCAAGACTTCTGATGTACATAGTGTTAATACTAGGAACAAACACAAGCTTGTAACACTGGTTACTAGACTCCATAGAGTATGTAACTCGTTCTTAGGGCGGTGTATACCCTTCTACAACAAAGTCCCGGTAAATGTGCAAAGCCTGTCTATTAACAGGTTTAAGAAATTTATTAAAGAAAAGCTTTATAGCAAGGATTATTATAATATAAATGAATTTATTAATAACAGTAACGCCTGGAAATGAGGTAATATAAAAAAATATTGACCAAAAAAGAGGATACCTACGGAGTTTCTTTCGCTTTTTCTTCTCCGTTGGAGGAACCTCATTGCGAAAACGTGGTAGATTAAAAATGGCTATCGATAAACGAATGTATGTTCTTATGTCGATGAATAAATGATTTGATTATAATGCATGGTACTGCAAAGGTCGAACCGGCCCATACTCTGTGGCGTACCACCGCTTGCCTCAAGCACGTGTGATCTTGCACGCATCTAGGCACGTGTATTAATTTTGTAATTTAAATTAAAACGATCATGTTAAAACGCTTCCATGTACAAATATGAATCAATTAGCCAAACCGGTATGAAGATGTGCTTGTTATTATGAAATTTGTGTGAACTGTTGCATCATATGAAATATATATAAAAACACATTAGAAATATATGGAATAAATGTTTTTATATAGCCTTAAGACTTAATTTATTCATTAAAAAAACGTTTTTCATAAACACGCAAATTAATCTTGTTTAAAAAAGTGACAGTATAGTTTTAGTAGGTGCTTATTTATGATGCTTTATTGAAGGCTACTTTCAAGTTTTAACCGACTGCCCCAGATGGAGGGTGTTGTTTTACGAGTGTTTACGTTTCTAAGGTAACTAGCTGTAGTAAACTTTGTGGCATTAACAGACGTAGAACAGAGTAGAAAATCGATGACGGTCAGCGGCGTCTAAGGTTTAAAGTGTCTAGTAATCTTATATCCTCTAACCAAGCGTATGGCAAACTAAAACCTCTTACAAGAGAAGCCTATATCATGCTTTGGACTTTTACAGAACCCCGAAATGGCGATAAGTCTAACGGCTGAAAATCGAAAGAGAATGTCAAAGTAAATGCCTTTACATGTTTTTATTTATAATAATTTAAACGTTTACCTGAAAAGACGGGAGACTAATTTTTTACCAACCAACGAAATTCTGTCTTTAAATTATTGTATAAACAAAAATAAATTTTGTTAGTATTTGTATAAATTCTTTGAAGAGCAAATCAAGTAACATAAAATGAGAAAATATTGTATATTTATAAATAATTTGCGTATGGTACAACGAAAATTTGTTTAAGGGTTTAAAAAAATCTTCTGCTTACACATGGATGTTTGATACTACAAATTTATCTAGAGAGAACACAAAAATAAAAAAAATTCAAGAAAAAATTCCCAATATAGAGGGTAGCAAGAGATCTAGACAATTTAGTCCTTTCGGCCCACTTTTCACCGGAGCTAATTTTGAGCCCTCCTGACTGGTATTGAGCCTGTAGCCATCTTCATGCAAATACAAACCGCACTCGACGATCGTGACCAATTGTTTAATTACAACAAAAGCAAACACGTACATATAAACATATAACAACGAAGGTATAACAAACACAAACCTTTCACAAAGGCCGACAACGCATCTGCTATTCCTCCGGTATTGCAGATGTTCATGGGCGGCGGTAATCACTTACCATCACGTGAGCCACCTGCTCGTTTGCCTCCCTTTTCTATAAAAAAAAATAAGACCGGAAAATGGTACCATAAGACTCGAGAAAAGTACTTAGATAAAGTATGTTATACCTGGAAAAAGCCTAGTCTACGTATATCTCTTCCTGTCAAGGTTTGTATTTTTGTAGTGGGATATTCTTCTTCTTCTTTACAGCCCATCTAGAGTCGACTGCTGAGCATAGGCCTCCCCTTTCCTCCTCTTTCCCCTAAGCATTCCGTAACAAACAGTCCCCAGTCACCTGCATTCATCGCCTTACTGCAATATTTTGCAAGCCGTCACTCCATCTCGTGGGGGTCGTCCTACAATGCGATGGCCTCCTCAACCTCGTATGTTGCCACTCGTGAATTTTTTTCCCCAAAGATTTTTAGTTCGTCGAGCTATGTGGTACAATAAGTATATTTAATGTATATACTTATTGTTCCAGGAAATTAAAGGTTTCCGTGGGAATTATGAAATGCGCGGACAGATTTGGCAGTATAAATTAGTTGTAATTTTTTTAATTTAATATCATATGCATATGTATGTTTAACGTATATAAAAAATTATTCAAACTGTTATAAAATTTGCATATATTCAAGATTATACTAGACAGATTTTAATTCAGTTAAATGTAATAATTACATAATGAAATATCATGTTTATACTAAATAATAATATTTACGTCAGCTAAGATAATTAGCGCAGAATAACAACAAATTAATTAAAATTTAGTGCACATCATTAAGTAGATAATGCTTGTACTATATAACAAGGTCCCAAATTATAAACAATACGAGCTAAAAACAATACGTTTTATATAATACTGCTGCATGATATCGCTCTTAAAATATACCACCCCTTTCTTTTCGTTGGGTTTCTTAAGAGGTGATTAAGAGTGAAGCCTTAAAAATACCACTGGTTAGCCATGGTTAGCCTAGCCAGCGATAGGCTTACAACCTGTCTCGGTGTCCCAAATAAGTTTTGGTGAAAGGTGGGTCGAAACAACTTAACTGTAAACCTCTACCTATATGAGTATGGGAAATTAAGTCAGTATTTAAATTTAAACATTCTTTACATTTTGCAAACATGAACATGAACGTTTATTTTAAATAACTTATTAAAAAAATTACATTTATAAATTAATTGTATCAAAGATCACTTTATATAATCATTTTTTTTTTCATATATTACAGATCACCTTAAAGACAGAGACAGCACTCACAAGGTTGTTATCACGCTTAAAATAGCATTCACGTTAGTACGCAATGTTGATATAACAAGGCTAGACTTTCATATTATAACAGATTGTTGTTTCTTGTCAATAACTAATATTATAGGTGAATGCATAAAAATGTCTTAGTAAAAATTCTTCCGTCTTTCATTTTTGATTATTTTCAAAAACATTTATGTAAGTGCTACGTATACACGCGTGTCCATATATGGATAACATTGAGGCCGAAAATATTTTGATTCGATTGAAACAAATTTGTGAAAGTATACCTTTTTGTCGGTTTAAACTTTTGAGAAAAATTGACAACTAAACTGATTTTTACATAACTGTGTATTTTACAAATACCATAGTATAATTAATTAATTTGCTTAATTTTATTAAAAAGAAAAAGAAGTGTATTAAAATAGTTTATACTAGAAATACGATTTTTAAATCGATAATTTGGAATACGGATTTATCCAAAGATCGCAGCGAGTAGTATAGTGTGAGAATCGACCTGTTATGTTCAAATATATGTATAATTCTATTACGTTAAAATACCTACCTAATCATATTATACTATGCATACATATCGGTCTGTTAAAGTTCACTGCAGGACATAGGCCTCTCCCACAGGGAGAGGGAGGATTTGCTTTAATCGCCACGCTTGACAAGCGGATTGGCGATCGCAGTACTAGACCTTTCGCACTTCAGACGCTGCTGCCCATCGTCGATATGATAGTTTTGTTCTGATATTTTTAGAGATGGTTATCCCGCCATCTATTGGTTGCCATAACGATATTCAACGATGTATCCCTTAGTCGCCTCTTACGACATCATCGAGAAGAAAGGGAGTGGTTATATTCTTACGCCGTTACCACACGGTTATTATACGATGACTACTAAAATTTAAGTCACGTTAACCGAATGGTTAGGTGATCGGAGTACTAGTCAAGAACCCCGAGTTCAATCCACATGAGCTAACCTCGTACCGATGATTTTGTTTGTGAAACTTTACTAAATTCTAATGTTTGTTTGAACAAAGTCGACGACAGGTCCGGCACGAGTTATGTTGTCCCAAAATAAGCTCCGGGGAAATGGAAATTTGTTGTACCTATCTAAAAATCGATTACCAAGTTATCGATTTTACCTTGATCGATCTCAGATAAGAAACCCTAATTAAAGACCATTTCTTCATATCTGCGCGTTTCTTACTTAAGAATACTTTAAAGGCCTGTAAAATTCCACAGCAGGACTATTATATCTTACAATTTCAAATATCATTTAATTTGAAAAGCGACATAATAGATGCTGCTACCAAGTAACAGTTCGCTGAATATTAGTTAGGTATTTTTCGTGATATTCCGCTATACGTCATGGTATGACAGTTTTTTCAAGTATTTTTTCTTAGTTGCCTCTTGCGGCACCCACGGGAAGAGCCACTCTCTTCCTGCAATGTCCATTAAAGCTGCGTTGCTAGCTAATATTATTACACCCGTTCCACAACGAAATTATTCGATATTAGAATAATTAGACCAAAAAATAATTCAATATAGACAGTTTGTAATATAGATAATAGATGAAGATACCTTCTAATCTAAAAGATACTATACTTTGCTCTAACCTACTGGGAATTTCTTATATATGTGGTAAATTACGAGAATGTTTATGTATTATATTAGAAAATTGTCAAAGAATTATAATAATGTTTTAAGCCAAGATGATCTAATAAAATAATTAATTCTCAGGCTGATACAAACACGGCAGTAAATATGCAATACGATTAAAACCAGAAAAAATAAAAGGTTTCCAGAGTATTATAGAAATTCATAGAAACATTTTGTATTTAATAAACATCAGCCATGACATTATTTAAGGTTAAAAATTTACATCTCATAAATTTTGTTTATTTTCCTCTGATCGACGAATAACCTTCGTGGTCGAGTGGCGTCCTCGTCGGTTTTCAAGTTAACGCCGGCTCGGCGATACCGGGTACGATTCCAGTACCGGTCAATATATGTCGGTACATTGAAGATGTCTGCGGTAGAAAAAAAAAATGGATATAACTTCGAAACTCGAATATTATTTTTACAATCTTTGTCCATTTGTTCGCGCAAAGCTACCGAATTTACTGAATTTATTTTAATTTAGTTTTCTCGGCAGCAAAAGTTACAAAATTGTTGCAAGAATTTATAAAATCGGTTAAGTGAAACACAGTATACAGTTTGAGCTATCGTTTGTATGAATCATCATGCAGTCGGAAGTTCAAGTTAAAATGGACATACCCAGACAAATTGCAGTAAGCAATACAACAGATCTCAACACTCTTTCCAAAGTAAATCGTAATGGTAAAAAAACAACCAGTTAAAAGTGAACAGAGCAATGACGGACAACAGTGTCTAAAAAGCGAATTAACGGGTTGTATGATCGCCAATCGGTTTGACGATCATGGCTATTATGGCTAATCCTCCTTAAGGTTTAAGGAGGATAAGCCTATGCCCTTCTGTCTTTGAAAATAATAATACCTACCACTCTCTTCCCGTGTCGTAAGAAGCGACTAAGGGAAAAATCTGTGTTAATGGCTACCGAGAGGTCACCATCCACATGGTTAAACATCTAAAAATGACCAGACCAAAATTCAGCAGAACGGTGACGAGCCGCAGCGTCTACAGTGATGGAGATATCCAGATGCCGGTACTGTGATCTCCACTTACATTGCCATTTGGCGATTATGGGAAATCCACCTTAACGGGAGGCTCATGTCTTGTAGTAAATTCTTACAGGCCATCTTAAAAGTATATTTTACCATTCAGACAATAAAGTATATTTTACCCTATATTACACACATATATATTGGCATAGGTAAGTATTTTACATACATATAAACATCCATGATTCGAGTACATAAATACATATTCATCACACTAATGTTTGTGCCTTGCGGGGTCAGAATCCGCAACCTTTAGTTTCGAAGGCATGGTCACTACCAACTAGACTATCGGGTTGTCAGTATGATAATAAGTTTATTTAATTGAGAATATCAGTTACACAAGATACGAACGTGATTATTGACGTTATATGACATCGTTATCGCCTTACAGCAAACAATTCGTATAATGCGAGCATTGTACTCATAAGCGTAAGTTCAATTATTATTTGTATCTTGGTAAGGAAAAAGAAAGTAAATATAATAATATATATCTTCACACAATTCCCAATACAGGGGTAGACAGAGGTCTAGTCTAGACAATTAAGTGGCTTTGACCCACCTTCCACCGAAGATATTTTCGGGACATCGTGACAGGTGGTGAGCCCGTCGTCGTCTTCATGTGCAAGCCAACGATATAATTCGTACATAAGTTTTGTAAAACCCATTGGTACGAGCGTACCACCTGGGGATCGAACTCGGGTCTCTTGACTCGTAATTCCGATCACCCAACCACTCGGCTATCGTGACTTGAAAAACAAAGTGGAAGATAAAAATAAATTTTTAGCTTAACAATGGAAGTGAGTTAGCTTAACAATGGATGTTATCTTTTTTATATATCATCACGTTAGTAGTAGTTAGAAGCCAAGTCCTGATGTGGATATTATATTCCTTATATTCACGCAAAGCCCCTGACTGGGAAGACGGAAATAGCAGATCGCCAATTCTTCTTGTATACCTCTTTCGCTTCTTTCAAATTCATCATTTTCTTAATACTCTTACAGCAATTTTCTCACACGGTCTTTGAAACTTAGTCTTGGGCTACCACGACCCCTTTTTATTTTAACTTTTTTATTTCCTTTTGTGTGCTAAAAAGTACTTAATATTTTTTATTTATTTATTAAGATTAATAAATACATGAAAGTTTTTATTTTTTATCATATTATATAATTATATACCTTTATGAAGGGAGCAAAAAATAGTCCCGCTGACGATGAAATCATATTCATAAATAGTAAAATAGAATGAAGAAAAATGACGACCTCCGTGGACGAGTGGCGTAAACACCGGTGCCGCCATCATGAGGTCCCGGGATCAATTCTGGTCGGAGAACTGTAGAACCACTTTTTCCCATACCTAAAGTGCTTTAGCACCTTATATTGAGATCGGAGCAATGTGTGTGATGTTGTCCCTATCTATGTATGTATCTATTATTGTTAATTATTAAAAATAAAATATGTCTTTAAACAAAAAAAAAACAGAAACAAACTAATAACATTACGTTACAAAGAACCACAAAGGTTTTTCTTTAATGCTTAATGCAGCTATTCTTTAGTTTTTTCCTTGCAGTATGTCTTTAATTAGAAGTTCATCAATTTCATACGGCCCGATATCCGAGTTGATAGTGGCTCTACCTACATGTATATATCGTTAGCTTGGACATTAAGGCGACGACAAGCTCACCACTTACCACGTTGTCCCAAATAAACTTTTGTAAAAACACCACAAGACTCGAGTATAGTAAATTGGGTGATGAAATAAAAAAAAATTACATATATTTCCAACTTAGAACCTTTTCCGTCTGCTGTCGTGATTTATAATTGTATTTAAGAAGTATCAATTATATTGGAGTTTTATATGGTTTCAGTATACATGATTACTGTGACGTAACCAAAACATAATTTCGCTCCTTTTAAGTAGGTTTATAAATCAAGAACAATCCAATTACTGATATATCGAGATTGAATTAGGACAACTGAAGCTATCGGCATATAATAACTATTTATATTGAGACTAATTAGTGTAATATCTAATAAATAATAATTAGTCTAATAATAAATATAAAATTATTACATCATAGACATTACTGCCATCGTTATATAATACAAGCGCGCCCGATATACGTAGTCCTGCCTTGGAATTAATATTAAATACGTTACAAAAAAAAACAATATAGGCACGCCAGCAAAACGCACATTAAAAAATCTAATACATAAAATTCGCGTGTTGCGGTGTTTGTAGTGAAACGCCACCGAATCAGCTTGACCGATTCTCAAGAAATTTTGTGTGCATATTAGGTAGGACTGAGAATCGGACAGCATCTATTTTTCATTGTTAATTTCATTTTATTTAAATACATCATTAAAAATACGTACAATCCTAAATTTTCACCCCTATGTATATATGTTTACATGGCATAACATGGTTTGCGGGGTCAGCTAGTAATGAATATATATGTAGTATGTGCATAGTTCAGTATATGCAGCTTTGTATACATAATTTATATGCTGTTTTTGTATATAATATCAGTTTTATTTGTTATTTTTTGTAACTGGCAGTACCTTAAGTCAGATAGTGCTTTTTGCATTCCGCCTTTGCTCTTTTACATTTTGTACGGTGCAATAAAAAATAAAAAAAATATTTTCGAAGTTCATCGTGACCAACATGATCCGAGAGTTATATATTAGACAGCTAATACCTATCAATGTTATATTGGTCGACACCTGGCTTGGATGGCTACAATAAACAGCACGTTTTTTTTTTTTTCACCTTTATTCTGTAAAATAATGTATGAGAAAGCTATTGTCGTTTCTAAATAAATAAATTCATATATAGTTAGTGACAACATCACATACCAAAGTAAGCAGCATAAGCACTTGTGTTATGGAATCGGAAATAACTAAGGTACACTAACACCCGATCAGAGACAATGTAAAATATGTTTTTTTACATTCACGGGTCCGGGAACAGACAGGCTCACCAACTGTGACTGTGACGTTGTTCCGAAAATATCATCGGTGGAAGGTAAGTCAAAGGGACTTAATGGTCTAGACTAGACCTGTCTACCCCTGTGTGGGGAATTGCGTGAAGACATTTATTTATTTATACATTCTTTGTTCATATAACCACTTTCATCTATTAATATACATATTATATATATTTTAAAATTCTTCGAGAAGCGAGAAGCTTGCACAACATTTCACAACTAAAACAGTCTGAAACAAAATAATGTTATTATTATATTATATAGTCGTTAGAATCAAACACTATAATCTCATAATGGAAGTATCTAGACACAGTCTAAGTGGTTTATAATAGTTGTTCTTAAAACATAAGTTTTATAGTGTAAAACCGGTGTGTACACCTCTCGTCTAAAGAGGTCGTTATAATACACCTAGACATAAATACATACATAATGGCTTGTCCGGCTTTAGAAGAACATTCTAGTAAGACAGACAGGACAAACCCAGACTGGGTTCCCGACTTAACGTGGCGCTGGGGCTTAGTAACTGTGGCTTGGATACCCACGGCGAACGACCCACATTGTGTTTTTAGTAATAACCGGTGCGTGGTGGCCGCTCCAAGTGGGCTTGGTAAGCCCACTTCGGATGCGTGTTGTTGGGCTGTGGAAGGAGTGTTTGAGCTGTTGCCTTAGCAATTGGAAGAGGAGTATTGGTACTAGGGTAACCGCTGATGTAGCTGTGGTGGGCTGCGGTGGGAGAGGAAGGTCGGTATTGCAAGGCGCCGCTCTGCCTACCCTCCGCGGCCGAAATTGTATATATATATATGATAGCTGAGTGGTTAAGTGATCAGAATTCTTGTCAAGAGACCCGAATTCGATCTCCAAGAGGTGGTTTTTATTTTCAATCTTATATAAGATTTAGATCGTTGGCATACATGTAAAGACGGCGAATTTTTTCTTATCCTTTCCTTGACCTTTCACGTTATCCCAAAATTAGCTCCGGTCTAATATGGGTTGAAAGGATAAAATTATCCAGAACTCTCGTTACCCCCTGTATTGGGAAATGCGTTACTTAATATAATAAGTGTTGAATCACATGGGTTATTTTTATATAGATTGGATAACTTATATGCCTAGTGGTACTTAAATAAACGAAACTAAAAATATTTAATTAAAGTTACTAGTAACAACTTTAATAACCTACCAATAAAACAAAATTTAAGATCATATATGTCAAAGCCACCTTTGCAACTTTAGCATACTCAGCATAACTATTTCTTTATGATATCAGCATGGATACTATTTTTTTACGGCGCATTCAGTGAATCAAGGTAGTTACACAGAAATCAGAAGTTATTATTTAACAAAGACAAAAAAATATTTTTTATTTTTTTTTATCTTCATTCAATTACTCCTACTGTGTTTGACAGAGGTCTTGTCAATGACGTCCTTTCGACCCAGTATTCACCAAAGCCTATTTGGGATAACGTGACAGGTGGCGAATATATCGCCGCCTTAATGTCTAAGATAATCTTCTTCTTCTTCCTTACAACCTATCAAGAGTCTATTGTCGAGTCCCACAAAATTTACCAATATACATATTTTTTTTACTTAATGTAGTGAACTTAAATTTGTAAATATAAATATTTTTTTATAACCGTTCACGTAGGTGTGTAACACACTAGTGCAGTCAAACACACACGTATGCACTATCACACGAATAAACAATCGCTACGTTTCACTTCTTTAAAACAAAGTTAATCATTTTTTGGGACAACGTGGCTAATGGTGACCCTGTCACCGTCTTTTTGTCCAAGCCAACGATATAAATCGTATATAAGTTTAAAAATCTGTTGAACCCGGGTCTCGTGACTGGAATTCCGATCACCCAACCACTCGGCTATCGTGACTTTATAATTTTTTTGATATAAAATATAAAAAATTATACGATAAAAAATATCGTATATTTTTTTGATATAAAAAATCAAAAATTATACGAAATTATATACCAATAAATAAATATAATGAACACATATGAAGACCCAACCAGACAGAACCCCTCGACAGGGGAGACCAGACGGCCGAGGGTTAAGGCGACAAAGAGAGATATTTTGACTAATAGTCGCTATGTTTTAGTTGTGTTGCAATGTCATAAATAAAAAATACATATATTAAATTTAAATGTATCCTCTAACATAATAACATATTATAGTATGATATGAATATATCGTGTTTAATTAGGTGTATTGAATTAAGAATTTGATTAAATTTATGTGTATAATACAATTGAAAATAGGTTTATAATGATTAATTAATAAATACTTTAACGAGCTATCACTTCGTAAAATTTATTTTTTAACTGCATTTCAAGTTCACAAAATACTGGCTCATAATCATACTGGCTATTGCTATCATACTGTCTGGATAATAATTGAAAAGAGCAAAATAAAAATGTCTTAAGTATCGCGAATCAAAATAGGTTAATTACGTTGCAATCTCAATAATAAAGTGCAGTGAAAGAGCAGTGCGTGTGTCTCGCGCGTGTCAAATCAAGATGCAGGTCTATTAATAGACTTAACCCTTTTATAAATTGCTAACAAATTCTTTTTGTTTATTGATTTGCTTAAATTTGTACATATATTGGAGAAAAGAATAGAAAGTTCCAATTTGAAGTTCTTAAGAATATGTAAACACTAAAAGAGTTCAGAATTTGATTGATTTTTGATTTAAATTTCTATTAATTATATTACAAATTAACTAATGAATTATTTTATTTATTTTTAAATATTAAATATCTTCACGCAATTCCCAATACAGGGGTAGACAGAGGTCAAGTCTAGACAATTAAGTCCCTTTGACCCACCTTCCACCGAAGATATTTTCGGAACAACGAGACAGGTGGTGAGCCCGTCGCCGCCTTTATGTCCAAGCCAACGATGAAATTCGTACATAAGTTTTTGAAAAACTCATTGGTACTGCCACCTGGGGATCGAACTCGGGTCTCTCGACTCGAAATTCCGACCACCCAACAACTCGGCTATCGTGACTTTTTTTTTTTTATTTATTTCATTTTATATTTATATTATTCAGTTAATTATTTTTAGTTATATACAAATTTGATCATACGATATTGGTTTTAAGTGTAAGTAATCCGACATGTATTCTTTTATAGAATAATAACATCTATTATAAGAATAATTATTACATTAATTTTAGAATAATTCTGACTTTATTAATTCGGGATTTAAAGTCCATAGTACTGCGCAGGAATAGTTATAAGAAATAACACTTATTAACTTACCATCAATAATTATAAAATAGGTTGTTATTCGTTGGTACAAACAACCTCCGTGGACGAGTGGCGTAAACACCGGTTATCAAGGTGTCGCCATCTCGAGGTCCAGGTTTCAATTCCCGGACGGGTCAATGTAGATAAAACACTTTTTCTACATTTTCTCGGGTCTGGGTGTTTGTGGTACCTTCGTTGTTTCCGATTCACATAACTCAAGTGCTTCTTAAATTGGGATCGGAACAATGTCTGTGATATTGTCCATATCTATGTATGTATTTATTTATTTATTAAAAAAAAGATAAAGATAAAAAAAACGAGATTATAGCACTGAGAAATAAAGAGACACTAGCCCAAGCAATGAAGATTCCGCTTAATTAAAGAAGTTTCTGAATGGATCATTAGTTCCTGAGATTACCACTTACATAACGGCCTATAAAATTCTATTGCGAGACATTATCCTCTTTCGTTAAGGAGGGTTAGCCTAAAAAAATACTTCGAACACTAAAACTGTAATTTAATAAACCTTCTCTTGACAATACTATGACAAAAACACATTTATGTATTTAAGATGATTTATTTATACCAAATTAATAACAGTTACTTTGCGTGGTTAACAAACTACGCCAACCAAAACAAAGACAAAACATATGCAAATTTACTACCATTTTCATTCAATGATAATCTCGCGGCGTTGTAAAAAAATAAAAACAAAAAAAAAAACTATGAATACCGGTCCAAGAGACACCATAATAATGTACAGCGTTATATTACTTACCTGACGTATAATGCCGGCTATTTATACGAATACGCGACAACCGGCGCCACTCATTGCATTCGTATCTGAACGCGACCGCACGCCGCTTGACTGCGATCGAATTCGATTCAAATCGATAACTAAAATAACCGATAAATTTTATTTATTAATAATAAACTAGTGTTGTAATTGTTTTCAACGTGAATATCATATAGTGAGACATTTTGTGCTAACCGCCTGGTTATCATGGTGACAACAATCAAGGACATTGAAGTTTAATAAACACTGTTTTTGTTTAGTATCGTAAGTTCTTATTTTAATCTTTATATATCGTTATGTTGTATTTCTGTCTTTTATCTTATCTGTTCACGAGTAAATCATTTAAGTTTTGTTTTTTATTTTATATACTTGACATAATTTCATATCATTTATCGTTTTTTTTATTATCGATACATATGTGATTTTCAAGTGAAGTAAATAAATAAATAAATATCTTCACGTAATTCCCAATACAGCGGTAGACAGAGGTCTAGTCTAGACAATGAAGTCCCTTCGACCCTCCCTCCGCTGAAGATATTTTCGGGACAACGTGACAGGTGGTGAACCGGTCGCCGTCTCAATGTCCAATTCAACGATATAATTTGTATAAAAGTTGTTAAAAATCCATTGGTACGAGCCTGTCACTTAGGAATCGAACTCGGGTCTCTTGACTCGACAAGTCGGCGTGACTTTATATTTGTAGAGATAATGTAAAGGGCATTATCCCCACAAATATTTTTTATACTTTCCTTTCATTAGAAATATTGCACATTCTCTCTACAAATATTGAAGTGAGAAATAAACCTAGAGTTTACCTCGCAAAAGTGGCTTATCAAGATTAGAAATCAGCGAGTAGCTTCAACCAAGGTTGAAAAAGTTCAACCTAAGGTTGTTACCGATACGTCTATCAATACCCAATTAGGGATTAATACCGTAGATAGAACAAAATCACTTTTTTATACATTTTCTCGGATCTGTGTGTTTGTAGTACCTCCGTTGTTTACGATGCCATAACACAAGCACCTAATATTTATA
Source organism: Sericinus montela (assembly GCA_029286605.1). Classification (NCBI taxonomy): domain Eukaryota; kingdom Metazoa; phylum Arthropoda; class Insecta; order Lepidoptera; family Papilionidae; genus Sericinus; species Sericinus montela. Next base: position 9,294,109 of record JAGSMR010000044.1, read on the forward strand.
ATAATAATATCTTTACGCCATCCCCAATACAGGAGTAAACAGAGGTATAGACAATTAAGTCATCACCTTTCCCGGAGATTTTTTTCAGGACAACATGACAGGTGGTGAACCGGTCGCCGTCTCAATGTCAATTCAACGATATAATTTGTATAAAAGTTGTTAAAAATCCATTGGTACGAGCCTGTCACTTAGGAATCGAACTCGGGTCTCTTGACTCGACAAGTCGGCGTGACTTTATATTTGTAGAGATAATGTAAAGGGCATTATCCCCACAAATATTTTTTATACTTTCCTTTCATTAGAAATATTGCACATTCTCTCTACAAATATTGAAGTGAGAAATAAACCTAGAGTTTACCTCGCAAAAGTGGCTTATCAAGATTAGAAATCAGCGAGTAGCTTCAACCAAGGTTGAAAAAGTTCAACCTAAGGTTGTTACCGATACGTCTATCAATACCCAATTAGGGATTAATACCGTAGATAGAACAAAATCACTTTTTTATACATTTTCTCGGATCTGTGTGTTTGTAGTACCTCCGTTGTTTACGATGCCATAACACAAGCACCTAATATTTATAATAATAATATCTTTACGCCATCCCCAATACAGGAGTAAACAGAGGTATAGACAATTAAGTCATCACCTTTCCCGGAGATTTTTTTTTCAGGACAACATGACAGGTGGTGTGTCCGTCGCCGTCTTTATATCCAAGCCAACGATATTAATCACACATAAGTTTTTGAAAAACAAAAACCCAATGGTACGAGCCGGGGGATTGCACTCGGGTCTCTCCTCTCGAATTCCGATCACCCTACCACTCGGCTATCGTGAATTTTTAAATAAAATAATTTAAAATAATTTAAAATAATTTAAAATAATTTAAAATAATTT